>LQNS02278143.1:22728687-22755220 GCA_001587735.2 Parhyale hawaiensis | reverse complement strand
CTCTAACTGCGGTGTCACTTTCATGACTGGAGTACGACAAATGATAATCCTTGGCGATAACTATGCATTTTTCGAAAGTATCTGCTCCTTTATCCCTCCAAAGCAATGAGATAAGATGAGGATTTTTGAGTCCTACATATCTCGACGCATGCGATCTTTGCTTTCTTCGTGAAAAGCACACTTTTCCACTAATTCATTCACAGCAGTAGCGTAAGTATCAATTGATTCTCCAGGCTTCTGGGTGCGTTCACGAAGCTTTTTGAAACTGGCACCAATGCTTTCTTCACTGGAAGTTAAAATTTTGAACTTCTAACTACTTCATCATAACTGGTATCAATTAAAGACTTGGGCATCAGTCTTTTTTGCAGTAGTGCTAAAGTATCATGAGGCAATAACTGAGCAAGTTTCGTTACTTTCGTTTTGTGCCGTCTGGCTATTCGAGAATAACTCTTGAAGTAGTGAGGGTCCGCTAGTACCGTAGGATGTGTAAGAAGAAAACTCAACGGAAGATTCAATACTTATACTTGGACTCTCCGGCAATGGTACAGGCAGATAAACAGGGAGGTCTTAAGATGATGCTCCGCTGTCTGTGTCTAAACTTAAAGTGCTGCTAGGTAGGTAATAAATAAGCTGGCCGCGCCTCGGCTAGCAGCACTTTAAGTTTAGACACAGACAGCGGAGCATCATCATAAGACCTCCTTGTTTATCTGCCTGTACCATTGCCGGAGAGTCCAAGTATAAGTATTGAATCTTCCGTTGAGTTTTCTTCTTACACATCCTACGGTACTAGCGGACCCTCACTACTCCGAGAGTTATTCTCGAATAGCCAGAGGGCACAGTTTTACTGATATAACATGGATCCTTCATTGTACTAATTTCCTTGAAAATGTACAACTCAACTCTATCAGAAAAAAATTTAAGTTGACTCCTTCTCAGGATTAAAGCAAGAAGTTTCCATTTCAACAATGTCGTAGAAATTGAACACTTCACCGTAAAGCACATCTCCTAGTAGCACTGTTTATGTAGGGACGTATACAGTACTCACAACCGTTGCAGTAGTGTAGAATGTAGAATGCGACCTTGCAGCATAGATCTTGCAGATGTAGATGTACTTCGGAGCTGAAAACGTATCTTCTTCGTAGACGTCGAGACGAATCTCAGGGACCTCGTCGCCAGTTGTTATATATTGTATTTCTGGCGAGGTGACGTTGTAATGGGAGTTCGTCACTGTACTGTGCTTGGTTGTGAGAGTGAATTTCAAGGCCGAGTATAGTTATCAGGCTACAATGCTGGATGGTGAAGGAATCTCGTAAAGATCTTCTTGTTTATTTACATCTTATTATACAAGACTTATAAAATATGATCCAATAATAATGAGTAGCAAGCATGCTACTTGATAGATGCAGATAATTGAGTACAAGGTCTACATCTAAATAGTGTTACAAGCAGAATGCCGTAGGCAAAGTTGGTACGGCAATGTCAAGTACCGAATTAACTAACGCTTGATCGTGCAAGCGCTATAAATACTATTGATTTGCCGGCTTCGTTAGTAGAACACCGGTAGCTTCCGCCGGAATCGAGTCGGAAGTCCGTGGGTAAATTACTTTATGTTTACAAGCATAACAAATATCTTCGAGAATGTGGCTACAGGCTTTGACAGACAGCTTTTACCGATGCAGGTTCCGGGCGGAAGGTCATACAGAAATACGCATGTCACTCAGAGGCCGTGCTGATGCACCGGCACAATTTGCACGGTGTCATAAAATCTTCAAAGTTCTTTATCTTAGAAACTCTGTGACCTGAAAGCCGGCGGAGGCTACATCCGCCAAGTATGACTTCGCATGACACAAAGACTGCGTCTATACATTTGAATGTTACTGGCTAACACATTGGAATGTTATATGTGCGAAACGCGTATATAACAATATCCCTTGCGGATAAAGCACTCAGGATAGCCCTTGGTTTCGTTAGACCCACATATATTATGGCGGGAAAAAGGCCTGCCAGAATATACCCCTGAGTGCGATATAGAGATAAAGCCACTGTTTCCTGGAATATTTCTTGC
Organism: Parhyale hawaiensis; assembly: GCA_001587735.2. Taxonomy (NCBI): domain Eukaryota; kingdom Metazoa; phylum Arthropoda; class Malacostraca; order Amphipoda; family Hyalidae; genus Parhyale; species Parhyale hawaiensis. Next base: position 22,753,155 of record LQNS02278143.1, on the reverse strand, counting down.
GCATCGTTTGAGTTTCATCAGCTGATAAAAGTTGCTGGCACTGGCACTTCACACTGTGACTGAAGTGGCCAGTCTACACCAACTCATTGAGAGCAGTGTGAAGCCGTAAAGTGGCTCTGCCAGCATTCACTAAGACGTTCGGGTTTAGGCAACTCGCTCCTTTCACGATCGTCAATTCAAGAGACTTCTCCATTACTTTCATTGCAACAGTGTCAATGAATGTTCTGCAGTCTTTGCGGAAGAGTTTGATGTCTGCAGTTTCCAGCCTTTCTCTCCACTTTCATATCTCTTCCGCGACAGCAAACCCCAAGTTTATTGACTTGAAATCCTTCAAAATTTGCTCTATGTTCAGGTCCAGATTACAGAGCTCTTGGGTTGTTTTCCCTTCAAAGACATCTTCTTTTACAACCAGATCTAACAAATCTTTCATCACCATGAACAATTCCGTCTCGTCAGTGAAACGAATGTGTATGTCCGTCCATTTGACCCCTCTGAATAGTTTTGTTCAGCGACTCATCAAAGAGGAGGACGTACTGATCACGTTGTTCGGCAAGATTAGCCAGCTCTGCTGCGTTCAGCGGAACGATGCCATAGATGACAGTATGCCTAATCTTCTGATTGGAAAGGTAACATCCGAGTGAAGAGGGATGCACTCTGTGCACCGCCACGCAAGGACGCGGGAGTCATCAACGAGCTTTACTGGAACAAACTGAGCATGCTTGACAGACTTCGCACGACTACGCAAGGCCGCTTCGCCCATGCAAGACAAGTTATTAATTTTCTTACAAAATTTACATACAGCATCACTATCATACACGCCATTCTTTAACTAGGAATAGTAAGGAGACCCTTCTAGCAGCCATTGTAACAGAAACTTGCCTACAGTTCTTGGAGACATAATTATTAAGTACACTATAGCAATCATCGAAAAATGTAGAAATAAATCAAAATGATCATTAAACCAAAATTACGTACAACATATAATAGTAGAAAAGTGCAATTAAGAAGATGAAGGACACATGTAGATGCTCCACAGATGCACTGATAAATGTTGCAAATGAAATTGTTTCTCTCTAGCGAAGGTCGCTTACGACCGATGAGAAATAGCCTTCAGGTTTTGCCCATTTTCCTGCTCTGATGAGGGAGGACACGATCTTACATCCCCCAGGGAAGGAACAGATTCGTTAGAGTGGTACGGCCACGTTAAGGCCGTATCTAACATCCTCTGGGGAAGGAACCGATTCATTAGATACGGCCATAAAGAGGCCTCATCCATGAAGAGATCAATCAGCAGCCCAGTGAGAAATTTCACACGTTTTGAATGCAATACCATCAAGCATGAAACGTGGGCGGTCATGATTGAAAATCCATATTAGTAGTCTGCAGTGACGGCCCGTGACTTAGAAAGGGTGAGGCCAGCTCACCTACGTTTTGATTCAGAGCCCAAATAAAACAATGGTAGCGACTTCAGACGGGTAGTTTATGTTTCATATGCTGACCAAGTTTCCCAAGAGAAAAAAAGATACTAACACTGGCAAATTCTCTCGCAAGTGTAGGAAAACGGGGCAAACATATCTGATGTGGGACATGCGAAAATTAATATTAAGGCCCTATAGTCGAGTCAGAGAGGCGTCTTGGAGTCTGAACAGTCCAAACCGATTGAAAAGTGTGAAAAGGCGAAGCGCCTAAAGAGATTTATCTTACAGCAGCCCAAGGGCGACGGGACACCGCTGCCAAGACCGCCGCGCTGAGGGCTGTAAAAACCGGCGAGTTTTCAAGTCCTGTCTGGAACAAACACTTATCAAAAGAACGAGTTTCTTCAGCTAATCGTCCGAAAGTTTTATTAACTCTTCGTCTACACAACTTTGAGTTTATAAAAATATTTAAAAAATGTTGGCGTCCTGTTCAGTGCACTCAACAATTGCCGTGAGTCACGTTTCTGACATCTGTCAAATTTGAAGAGAATATAGAAAATTATTTGTGATTGTATGCTATTTAAATAGACACATCGAAGTATTCGGGCGAGGAGACAACGAAACTCGCTTTTTGACTGGCGTGTGTACAGCCTCATAAAAGCCTATCCCTGATCAAGGGTGCGTGATGAGAATATAAGGTGTCGCACCTTCCGTTGCGCGCCAGCTGTCACAAACGAGCGTGACAACGCTGTACAGTACATCCCACACAAGGTAGAAGCTCATTCAGCTGACCTTGGCCTTGAAGCGAAATCATGCAGGAAGGGCTGCCCTTTGGGTTTTTTAGGAAACCCCAAATCACACAGAGAAAAAAATTCCAAGATGTGACAAGAAAAAAACAAGATTTTGAAACATCTAAAGGTTAATAAGAAACGAAACACATACCGTAATTTATCACTAGAGTTGTAAATTTGTAAAATATGCACGCACATTCTGTCCAACTGTATGACTGAATTTTCATTTCTTTCATAAAATATGATGCCTATGCATGAACTTCACTAGTATAAACTATGAAATTCAAAATTCAGTCATACAATTGGGACAGAATATGCGTGCATACTGTATTTTGCAATGTCACAACCTTAGTTATCACATACTGAGAATGCTTGACGTGATTATTTGCATTTCAATCATCAGGAGGACGAAAATAACTCGAGGCTGTCAAAATCGAACAAAAGACCTTGAGCGAAAACTAAAAATCTTTGGGGAAAAGCCGGAAGCTTTGGCGGTGCTGCTTGCAGGCTTGCTCCTTGCGGCCAACTGCATTTGTCGCCATTCATTTGCATGCGCCGGCTCGGTACCGCGCGGCTCGGCAATTACTTCTTACTCATTACAATTGAAAGGCAAAACGGGGCCAGAAGATGCTGGCCAGTCGGCATTCATTTGGAAGAGATTCTAAGAAAAACGTTCTAGCCTATGCTGAATTCAAGTCCTGCATTCTTAAAAAAATATATTTAGGACTGACTCGTAGACAAGCATGTTTGTATTTAATTATTCAATTTATTGGTGGGGCCTGGCCCCTTTGGCCCCAATGCAGGAGCTGACGCTGGTAGTCTATATATAGTTATGTAGAACTGCACCATGTCAGACACATGTATACGTGCCACTCATTAAAAAATCTTCTAGTAAGCTATTTTATACTTTTGCCATAGTGATGTTTATGAATTTATACACACAACTAGTATCTGTTACCTACCGTTAGAGAGCCAATTGTCAGCACTGGTCTTGCACAATTCAAGGCGAATTTTTTTCAATTCAAGGTGTTTTCCAGAGTTTCAAGGCCTTTTTCAGATTCAAGGCAGTTACAAGGTTTTCAAGGTCGCTATGCACCCTGGTTGGGAATCACCATCCAGTGTACATGTTAAATAAAATATCTCTGCTGTAATAAATGAGTTGGTGCCATTCAGAGTTGACATAATTTTGTGTGGTTCTGCAGCACCCATCGACTTATTTGACCCTCCGACACCCACTTTTTCGTACACACCTGGCCTGGCGCCTGCGCTGCAGCTTGGCAGCGTGCCGCCGGTGGCTGCAGGCGGCCAGGGCAGCCACCACAAGCAGGAAGAGCGCCAGGCAGCTAACGGCACCGTACACCACAGCCGTGGCGCCCCGCACCGATGCTGCACTCACCACCACACCCGTGCTTCCATCAGTATCACTACCAGCCGCACCTGCTGTAAATAGCGCAATAGAAAGAAGGCATTAGGTTAGCTTAGGCATTTTGACACGAAGCCATGTCTCATGACAATAAAATGAGAGGAATATATAGATTGCTAAGAAACAAGAACACAAGTACATAATATCATGTAAGATAACAGTAATCCAAAAAAGAAGAGAAAGATCAACAGTAAGAGCAGCTTCCGGACATGTTCCAAGCTCAAGCGGGACCGCACGCCCGAGAGAGTGATGCGAGGAATGGCGCATCAGGACCCCGGAAAAGGATGGGCACCCGACGAGATTAGGGAAGCACAGAATCTCCCGGAGGTCAGCTAACATTTACAGGCGAGAGCCCTACCTGGCCGTAGACCGACCAGCGATTTTTTGGTGGCGTTTCCACCGGACAGCGTTGCTGCCTTGTGGGAATAAAGTTGAGATCGATCTACTCAAATCCGGGGCCTGGAGGAGAGGTGAGAAGACGGAGGAGCAGAGCGGGAGAAGTGGGAAGGTGGGCCTGGAAGAGGAGGGGTAGGTGAAGTTGGTCATCTGGAACCTTCAGTGGGTCTCGCTGAGAGAGAATAACAGTGTGAGGTTGAGAAAAGCTCTGGATCGGATTCAGAGGAATTGGGATTATTATATTGAGGAGCAACTGGGAGACAGTGTTGCTGACAGAGATTAGGTCTGAGCGTGCGGGAGTTAAAACATGGTTTGCGGAACGGGAGAGGAGGTTGGCGCTTATTCACTCGAAGAAGACAGGAGTTGTACTTTGGGAGAGCGCGGTGGAAGAGTGGTGTCGGATTGGGCAGATGATGCACCACACGGAGAGGACAACTAAAGCGGTGGTCAGAGAAATGAGAATTGTGCCGGCGTACCAGCCAGTGTGAAGGGCGGGGATAAAGGGGATTGAAGATTATAGACATCAAATCGAACAAAAGTGCTGAGTAGGAGGGGGAAGTGCTAACAGTGGGAGGGGACCACAATGCCCAACTGAGTAAGGGAAGTGAAAAGGACTATGTTGACGTTTTGGGCTAGATATGTGGACTAATTAAGCGGGGGAAGAGCTACTGTACTGGTGCGAAGGAAACGGTAGGGTGTACGTGAAGTTTCTTACGATACAAGATGTGGGGGACGTGGTTCAACCGGAGGTGTAGGTGGTATGAGTTGGACAGGTTTCTAATGAAGGAGCAGAGGCACGGCGTATTCAAGAAAATGACCACAGTAGCGGAAATGACCACCTCAGATCACAAACCAAGGGTTCAATCTTAGTAAGAAGGTTTGCTAGCGCAGCGACTCTAAGCCGCATCGCGCGAAAAATCAAATATATCTAAGCATTTCTGCCGGAAGGTCGTGAGTGACGGAGAACTCACATAAGCGAGTTATGTGCCTCACCTTTATAAAGTAGGTACGTGAATCTCCAACGCTACACGGCTCGGCTGAACGGACTCGCTCAGCCGTGCGGTACCGGGCAAGAGACGAAAAACGAAGAGAAAACAAGACAGAAGAAACGCCTGTGCGGCTGGTCCTTTCCGTTGCTCTGCGCAGGGGTGAAGGTAGGATTTCCGCGGGAAAAGGTCGGCCAAATCGATCGACGGCCAACCTAGCAGAACAGAATGGGAAATATAGAGAATCTACCTAACATAACAAACTAACCTCAGCAAGAATTGCGGCCAGAGGCAACATCCCCGCGGAGAAGGCACTTGGAACCCCTGGGGAGATCACTAACCAACGAGAATGGTCATAAGGAGGAAGAAAAAGTAGAGACCACCACCACCACAGGTGAACTGGGAGCGGCTGAGAAGAGTGGAGGTGAGGGAAGCGTACGGGGAAGCAGTGGCGAGACACCTCGAAGAAACAGCTGAGAGAAAGAACGAAGAGATGACAAGCTGGGGATGGATGGCAGTTGCAATGAACGCAGCCGCGGAGGAGGTGTACAGAAGGAGCAGGAGGGAAAACATTAATACGTCGACGGCAGGTCATGAGGAGCTGGCGAGGATGCAAGGGGAGACAAGGGGAGATTAGTAGGTTGGTAGGAGAGAGGGATGAAACGATAGTGAGAAGGAAGACTAGAGCAAGATGGGCAGAAAGAGAGGAACAGGTGAGGAGAGTGAGGGCTGAATTGAGGGAAGCAAGATGTAACATGAAACTCTCCTTGAAGATGCAGGAGCGGGACTGGTGGGAGTCGCTAATCCAGGAATGCCTGTGGGAGCATAGGAGGGGGGGATTTAGATAGGATGTATCAGGTGTTACGTAGTTTGGGTGGGAGGAAAGGGAGGGAAAATCATGAGAATATACTGAAGAGCATTTGCGGGATCATTTTGAGATCACGAGACGGAGGAATCGAAGGACGCCCAGAGAGCTGCAGGTGGTGGTGGTGGAGCGAGTAGAAAACTCAACGGAAGAAGGAATGATCGAAAGGCCAGACAGGCTATTGACTTCCTGAATGAGGACCCGGAGGAGATAGTGGGGAAATGGGGAGAGTGAAGGAGTCGGCTCCTGGAAGGGATGGGCTTTATAAGAGCGTGGGGGAGGGGCAGTGTTGCAGAGGGAAATAGAAACAATGGTTAAATTCATGTTTGTAAACAGGGTAAACAAGTGGAAGGGCTCCATAAAATATGGGCAGATTGTCACCTTGCACAAAAAAGCTCAAAACAGGACTGTAATAACTATAAGGGTGTGTCTCTAGGCCATGGGTAGTCGAATAATGGCGAGTGGGCTAATATGGTGGGTGGAGCACCTGGGTTTAGGCAAAAACAACCAATGCGGGTTTCGACCAGGCCAGTCAACTGTCGACGCTACCGAGACTTTCGTCAGACTGCAGGAGGAAGTGGTGGATTTGAGGTGGAGAAGGGGAGGAGGGGCAAGTTGGGAATCGCGGGGGTGGTGGAGGATAGAGATCCGGTGGCCAGACTGCTGGATGTGAGAAAAGCTTACCCAAGGATGAGCAAGCAGCTCCTGTAGGGGATACTGGAGAGATATGGGTTGATGGCACTTTTCATATAAACCATGAATTTATATGAAATTAGAACTAATTGTATATGGTGGCAGTCAGTCGACGATGGTGAGGAGAGGTATTTGCAGAGGAGTTTGAGGGAGGGAAGCCCCATGTCACCTGTGCTAGGTAATATATTTCACTAAGCTGTGATGCGGGAGGCTGAGAGGGCAAAGAGGGGGATGGTAATGAGGAATGGGGAGACGGTTGGGGGAAGGATGAGGCGGGTGCCTGGGAATGAGTTCCCGTGGGTGGCTTGGTGGGAGCGATAAAATAGTAATGCGGTAACAATGAACATGTTGTAGCTGTTCGCAGATGATACAACTGCAATTGGAGAAATTAGAGGAATAGATCAGGGAGTTCGAAGAATGAAGGAGATAATTATGTACTAGGTTTGAGGAGCAGAACAACGAGAAGGAATTGGTGTTCGGATCTGAGGTCGGGGGTTGGGAGGTGAGAGTATTAGGTAGTTGGATGAGCCCAGAGGAAAAGTAAAGAGGACAATGGCGAGGGGGTGCATGGGTGGTTTGGGAAATTCAGGGGTAACAGACTCCACTTCAAAGCGCGAGAGTGGTGGAGGCGTGCATTAGCTGGGCTTTGCTGTTCGACTGTAGCGCCAGAACCTGGTATGTGTGGGATGTGCATAAGCTGCAGAGCTGGGCGGACCGCTGCTATAGGCACCTATGGAGTAATGGTAGGGGTCCGCCACTCAGACGGATGCAGAGTGAGGGGAAGAATTTGCAGACTTCGAGAAATGAGGTGAATACCTATAGACAATGATAGGAGGAAGGTGGAGAAGATAGGGCACGTTCTGAGAATGGATAATGGACGGCAAACAAAGGCTGCAATTGTGGTGTGGTTGGAACACTAGGGTACTAGGAGGAAGTGGAAAAGGCAATCAAATTACCACTTCTAACAAAACTCATAAAGAAAATTGGGTCAAACGGGCTGAAGAGAACATGAAAACTGATTTCTCCAATGTCATATTTACTGACAAATGCAGAGCCACTCTTGACGGTGCAGATGGATGGGCGTCTGGATGGGTCCTCCATGACAGACCTCAACAGACACAGCTTAAGTGTCGACAAGGTGGTGGAGGTGAAATGCTTTGGGCCGGGATAGTAGGTGACACTTTTAATTATTTGTTCACTTGAAGTGGCAGAAGGAGTTGAACTGAATGCAGAAAGGTACTGCCAGTTTCTTGAAGCAAACTTGATTCCATGGCTTGATGAGCAGACTATAGCATGCAGATTCAAATTGGTATTTCAGTACGATAACAATCCTTCACACTAAGCACAGTACACTGCTAACTGGCATGCGGATGGAGGATTTAAATAAAAAAGGATTATGACCTGGCCAGCAAATAGCCCTGATTTAAATTCCATTGAGAACCTCTGGGCAATGATCAAGAGGAAGATCTATGAAGTTTTCGAGCAAAGTAAGCCTGTGGAATGCAATAAAAACAGCTGCAGATTCTATTCCACTATCTGAATCATCAAATCTATCAAAGTCTGTTGATAATCGCCTTATAAAAATAATGAAAAATGAAGGTTGCCATGTTCACAATTAACTTGTTATGTTCACCACAACTAAACACTTTCTTCAGTGTTTATTGAACTGCTTTGGTTATAATTTCTTGATTTTGGACGTATAATTAGAAATATTCCTGCTCACTGGTATTTATTTCCTCCTAATGACGTTTTTATTAACTTATTGCATAATCTGAGGTTAAAACTCGTAAATAAGCAAATTGTATGATAAACTTAGCATATGGCTAAATATTTCTAGTAGTAGTAGTACTAGGAATTTTACTAGCGCTTCAGTGGCGCACTGCCTATATCTCGCCGAACTTTTCCTGTGCCATGCGCCGCTAGGGCGCGGTATTTGTCTCATTTACAACTATAAAATAATTGCAAGGAGAACTTTATTATCGGCATTTAATTTTACATATAGTATATGTAGTTCAGATAGAAAATTAGAGCCGTAGTTGACGATAGCATTTATCGTAATGGATCCATCACAGTTGGTGATAGAGGTCAGATCTGATAAGAAAATTGTTCAGGACATTTCTATTGAATTAGCCGCGATGTCCCTCAGAAAACATTCCTCGGAAAATAGAGTCAGCATTCCGACCATGCAGGTCCGGAAAGTAGTCCCTCCGCTCGTCGGAGAAGGTGGGACACTCTGCCATCAAGTGTAAGACAGTAAGTGGAACGAGTGAGTGGCAGTCTTCGCAATAAGGTTGCGTTGCCTTGACCGCAGATAGTCGTAAGTCTCGTGGGGCCGATACGTAGGCGGCACAGTACGACGTCCATTTGGCGGTCGTCGCTATTTAACGAGTGCCATTGTCGGATGGTTTCATCAATTGTTCGTAATTTATTATTTCTCTACGCTAGCCTCTGGGATTGCCATAGCTCGCGCAGGTTTCGTTTGATTAGTGGGTAATAGTCTCGGCAGGGGACTGCACGGTTTGCTTGCCGTAGGCAAATCCGACAGGGCCACCTGCCTCGACCCCTTATAAGCGAGCTCATTGCCCGCGATGTCAACATGACCAGGTACCTAACCGATACAGACGGACTTTCCATCCTTTTGTAATTGTTGTATCATACTATTCAGTTGCTGACGGAGTGGATGCTGTCGTATGCTCGTATGGCCTTGTCACCGGGATTCTAAGTACTTTCTCGTTGAGGTCTACACTGGATGGCCACAGGTACAATCATGAATTCCCAGGCCTAGTGAAGTTTACTCGGCGTAAGGATTGGTGCGATCCAGCCGACACTTGGAACAAGTAGCTAACACTTGATGCAGCTATTTTAACCTTGCTGGTGCAACGACTGTCTTAGTAAAAGCTCATTATTTAAAAGTAGTTTTTATCATTCGAAGACATTAAAAGTTACAGAACAAGGCGGTACATACGAAAGATTGGCAACTGGCTGTGACAAAGTTACAAGTCACATAGGCAGTACAGTGCAGAGCAGGAACAGCACCACCGGTCACCACGACAGTCGACAGCAGACTGAGGCAAGCTGGAGAGATCCCAGCTTATATACCTTCCCAAGGCCGGCCATTACACTTGTCATCGCACGGTAATGCTTAGGCCCAACGCACAGCCAGACAGTACGGTGCTGCACCGCACTAAATGGTGAAACTTTAAATTCACCGGTCACAGCCTGTACTACACTCAGTGAATCGGAGAATATGGTAAAGTTGTTCTCATCGCTGTCTAATGAGGAGCAGCGCCGCGCACACACCGAACAGCTCGGCGGTGAAAGTCGAGGTCTCCGGTAATAGCCTGCATGCTCTAGCTTCATCAATCGCAGCGGTTGCGCATCCAACTCGGCCTCCCGTTTTAGAGACCCGTGCACAAATTGGGGAAGGTTTGCTATGATGTCGTTTATTGCTAGTAGGAACAGGGTACACCGAATGACGCTCCCCTGCGCGACTTCTTTATCCTGTGTCATTTCAGGGGAGAAGGCCTATCCCACTCTGACCCTGAAACGGCGCTCGCTCAAGAATTGCTGCAAGTAAAAAGCCATGTTACTTCTTATGCCTATTTTGTGCAGTTGCAGGAGTATTCTGTGTCGCCAGGCTATGTCGTATGTCTTTTTAAGATCGAAGAAGATCCGTGGGAGGTTTATCTGGTATTATGAAAGCTAGTACAGTGGCGAGGCGCCATTGTTCGGGATAGTCGTGCGTCGTCCAAACTTTGTTGTATATTGTCAGGAGTGCTCGAACCGCTGAATGTGCATGCGTTGCAGCATCTTGTAGTGTATAGTATACCATCAGGGCCGGGACTTGTATCTTTGCATTGTGTGAGGGCATTATAGCGATTATAGCGATTGGATCGTTGTATGACTTCTCGTCGTCTTCGGAAATGGTAGCAAAGTTCAAGGGGTCTCGTTCTGATCTTTTTTCTCGCCTGAAAGGCTCGCGAGTAAGTCGCGCCACGGCTAACCTCGCTAAAATGTCGAGTTAAGCGGTCGGCGGCCTGGCCAGGTACCACAATCACCACGCCATTTTCTTTTATACAAGGAGGGCGGTGGCGTGGTTTACCGGTCATCCTTTTAACGGGTTACCAGACCTTGCTCATTGGAATATTAGCGTTAAGCGTAGTTGTATATTCCTTCCAAGAGGCTTTCCAGGCCTGGTGCGGGGTAAACTGTGCATTCGCAAGCGCGCGGTAATATGCTATTTTATTGGCCAAGCATATATTTCGTTGGTAACGTCGGAGTAGTCTCTTTCTCTCCGCACATACTCGCGTGCACTCGTCGTTCCACCATGGAACTCCGTGAGGAGCGGTTCCACCTCTGGATATGGGGATGGTCCCTGCCGCAGCCCTCGTCAGGGCTATCGTGAAATGATGCACCATCTGGTCGACGGGTAGGTGTTCATCTTATTCGTCCACCGGCTCAAGGCCTCGAAAGTAGCCCAATCGGCTCGCCGGAGGATATAACATGGTCCTGCATCATGGTTTTCGAGGTCCTGGAAGCGGGTGCACACACAGTAGTGATCGCTCCCGTGGGTGTCCTCAGTCACAGTCCATTGGGCGTCAGGAAGGTCAGGCGTGCAGAGGGTAAAGTCTATCGCAAAGGTAGTTCCTGTATGTATGCCAAAATGTGTCTGTGCTCCTGTATTGAGGAGGCACAAATCGGTAGTTCTGAGCACGTTGGCTGTTTATCAGTGAAGTCACCCAACAAAAGGAAAGGGTGCGGCAGCTGCGCCCCTAGTCCAGTGATATCCGTTTTGTGCATTTCTTCGTTCGGGGAATTATACAGATTGCAGATAGAGGTGGCCGTGCTTCGTAACTTGATTTGCACCGCCATGGCATGTAAGAGTGTGTCAAGTGCCACCCTCAGGCACCTAGACTGTTTTGTCGAGGATAGCGAGTCCCGTTCCAGGGACGCGATCCTGGGTAGGGGAAAGATATTCAGCAGTATAATTCCGAGGCAAAGGAGGCTTGGTACAACCAAGCATGGTCTCTTGTAAAGATACGCATATGGGTTGGAGCAGTACCATCAGACAGCTCAGGTTACCTTTGTTCGTCCTGTGGCCTCTTATATTCCATTGTAATACATAGGTATTGTATTCACTTGCTATGTTTCCTGTTCGAGCCTCTTCCTGTCATGTTATGGAAAGAGTAGGGGCTGTCGCGCGCGGTAATCACTGTCTGTATTGGTGAGCTGTCAACCTTCTTCCTGTCTCCATCGTTCTACGCCCGCAGGGTCACCGCAGGTGGTGAAGACCCCGCGTGGTCTCCGAAGAGCACGCCGCGACCCGCAGGCAACGGGGCTCGTCCACCGCTCGCACCCCGGTTCAGTGAGGACGTACGCTGGTCGCTCGGACGTTGTTGCCGATCAGAATTGCGCCGCGCCCCGGCTGCACTAGCGGCAAACTCGCCATTCGTGCGTTCAACTAAGCTTTCTTGCTGCGCAATAACCACAAGAAAAACTACCAAATCTAACATAGCCTAACCATACCTAATGTAACCTAATCTAACCTTGCCGTACCTAACGTAACCTGACCTAACGTTACCTAACTTAACCTAACGTAATCTGCGATACAGCGCGCAGGCAGAGCAGCCGAACGTGAACGCCGCCCGCGCGTACACCAATGCCCGTATACAGCGAATGGCGAGTTTGCCGCCTGTGCGCCCCGGCTACATGGGACGTTACTCGACCTGAAGAGGCCCGAGAAGTCCCGCGAGAATCCAGGTATTTCTTCGGGATTTTAAAAGGTACGACATATGTTGTAGGGGATGAATCGCTATTCGAAACGCGCTTACGCGGGAGCGTTTCATTGCTATTACTAGTTGTAATAGTTTTTGGGCGTACTGATTGTGTTTGTTCCGAAGCAGTTTTGTTTTCCAGTTTTTGTGTAAGTCTATCCAGTTTATGTCCGTCCGGTCAGTCCCGTCCCTGAGGCACAGCCACCTGGGCTGCGACGCAACCGGAACCAACAGGCGCAGCAAAGGCGGGAACAGCCCAAGCAGACCCGGAAGCAACAGGCGCAGCAAAGGCAGAAACAGCTCCAGCAGAGCCGGGAGCAGCATGCGCGGCAGAGGCAGAAGCAGCCCCAGCAGAACTACAGGCAACAGGCGCAGAAACAGCCCTAGCAGAGCCAGAAGCAACAAACATAGCGGAGCCACAGGCGGTCGCAGCGGAGCCGGAAGCCGCAGTAGCGACAGAAATAGCCCCAGCAGAGACAGAGGCCACAGCCGCAGAAGCTCCAGCAGAGCCACAATCATCAGGCGTAACACAGGCAGATACGGTCCAGGCAGAACAAGGACCACAAGTTCAGAGGCACTTTCAACAGAGTCAGCGCGGGCCGCGCCAGCACCAGCGGTGAGGGCATCGGCCCCAGCGGCGACCGGTAGAGCAGGGGTAAAGACCCCACCGAGAGAAGTAGGTGCCGCAAGGACGATGGAAGTGATCCGAGGGCGACTGCGACTACACTTACTCATCTGGGGCCAGTGGGCCTATACCCGCAGCACAAACCAGTGCATGTAGGTTTCCCAGGTGAGGGTGTGGTTAAGTTGACTTTACCTTCACCCTGTCCGCGGCACACTAACTCAAGATGTAGTCCACCTCAGTCAGGGCCTCCCTGATAGAGGAGTCGGCAGGGAAGCGTCAATACGTGCAGCAATGTCACCATAGTTTAGTGGGCGCAACCGCAGCGGCAGCCACAGTCGCGGCGAGAGAAACGGTAGTCATAGGCAGGAGCCGAGGGAGAAACCGGGAGTGCAGGATGGGCGACAGTGGGGTACATGATCACGGGCAGCGAGGGAGGGCCGGCAGCACTCGTCGCAGGGGCCGCTGATGTAGCAATCGCGCCTCCGGGTCCAGCAGAGCCGGAGAACCTCAGTCCCAGGAGCGGCAGCACGGGCCACAAGAGCCCCCGTGTAGCAGCAGCAGCAACACCAGATTTGTTTAGGTTTGGTGGTTCAGTCTGTGTTGCCCCGTCACCCAGCGACGTGCGGGCCGGCAGTTTTCGTCGTACCGGTGGGTCCGGGGCACCGCTCCCACTCTCGCTAGAGTCTCGTAAAGCACGGGCGTAAGACGTGGTGCCCGGTCGGGCCTGGCGGCTCTCCACCAGTCTCCTGTCCTCGTCGTAGCTAACGTGCTCCTTGGCCTGGGTAGCCAGGACCTCTTGTTCATATTTGTAAACACTGCAAGTTGGTGAGTTTGCTGGGAGTGATTTATTGCAGTTGGCACATCTGGTTGGTGCGGTGCATGGTTGTTGATGTTGAGGTCTTGAACAATTTTGGCATATTGGGGTTGTTTTACATGTTTTTGCTCCGTGTCCGTATTGTTGGCACTTGAAGCAGCGGCTGGGGGCGAGGAATATAGAGCTGCACTGGGCACTTCACCCAGCCGCTGGAGGATATAGCGTCAAAAGAGAAGATATAAATGGGAGTATCATTGTCTCTGCCGTTTTCCTTCCCCTTCACCTTGTAAACGCTCCTCAGTCCTCCGGACTCTAAGAGCGCCCGAAGGAGATCCCCATCGGTGTACTTTGGCTTATTTAAAAACCAAACCGTGCCTTTAATTGGATTGAGGCGTTCATTGGAGGCGGCGGAGACCTGAACCCCTCTTAGCGTCCTCCCACTCGTGATCGCTCTCGACTGCTGCTCTCTTTTCACTTCGACCAGGAGTGTGCCGGCCCTCGTCTCCGTGACCTTGGCAGGCTTGCCTCCCAGCGTCCGCTGCAGGTCGCTGTAAGCTCTTATGATATCTATACCGCTGATGTCTCTATTTTTGGTGGAGATATCAAAGAAACGTTTGAAGTTTCTCTGCGTTCCCTGCCCAAACGGGGAAACTGGATTCGTGGTTTGTCCCAACCGTCTACGTTCTCGCCGCCGCGACCGGCGTCGACGTCTACCGCCCACCCTTCTGCCAGTGCGTCCGGGGGGCTGGTACGGCAACATCTCATATTCAGTTCTACCGTGGCCGCGACGGGGCCGGCTCCGAGGTTCCGGGGTTCTTGTCAGAGTCCATAAGAGAGGTCCGGTCCGTCATTCAGGGAGAGGAAAGCAGAAGGGAGGGGGGCGCGAAGGGTCCGCCCCTCCACGCGGACAGCCGACCTCTCTTTTATCAGTAAGTCAGAAACACAAATGAAGCAAATAAAAGGAAACCACGGTACGGTATGACGGGGCGCTGGCTGCGTTGGTTCTACCTACACTTCAGATAGTGATGGAAAAAGAATATAAATATCTCTGAAGTAATAAAGAAGAGAGAAGATGTCAAGTAGGTATACTAAAGGTACCACAACGAGAAGGTTCAGTTCAGCTTGAATACAATTATACTAATTGCATCCCAGATATCAAATTCTTGTCACTAGCAGCAATACGTCCCTACACCAGAGATAACAAAACACTTCGTACGTACCAGTAAACACGATGGTAAAAGGGAATGCTTAAAATCCTGGCTAAGTATGTATGCATTTTGCAAGTGCTGCTTACATATGCAATATAGCCATACATTTAGTTAAAATAGCTATTGATATTTCAAAGTTAGACACTTATCTTGAAAAGTAAAGAAATTGTATTAACATAATCACAGGTAACATACTGTAGAAGGGCGTGTATGGCGGGGGAAGCAGATGGGGGAGCGAGGGGCGATTTCCGGCCAGAGGATCGGGTGCGGGCAAGGGTATATACGACGAAGCAGGCGTCATGCGCGCACACAAATTGCGCTTTACATGACGAGTCCCTGGCTTCGGGAACGGAATGGAGGGGCATACCTCCGGATGGGGGGGAGGGGGGGTGAAGGCCCGCGATGATAATACAGCAAATATAATAAAAAATCACCATGGCATATAGACGCAGCTTTGGTCATGGTATCTATGAGATCATGAGGGGGTGCAACTCGACATTGGCACGGGTATGGCGAACAAATACTAAGAGACGCCGCACCCAATGAATACAGGTTATAACTCCAGTCGGAAAATATAAAACAATCAACAGGATGACAAGATCAGAGAAGTGTTGCAATCCTGAAAAGTGTGCCGTGATGAGGTTATGCCACGGATAAAACTTGGTGGAGTATGCAGTATGTCCCTACCTCCTTGAGGAATCGGTGTTAACCCGTGGTTTAGGTTTGGAACAGATTCTGTACAGCATATTTTGCCTCCGGCAATGTTGAGCGAATGGGGGTGTCTATATATCAAACTGTTCGTCTCGAGGAGAGNGGGGGGGGGGGGGGGGGGGGGGGGGGGGGGGGGGGGGGGGGGGGGGGGGGGGGGGGGGGGGGGGGTTAGTGAGCTAGGGAGAAAAAAACTTTTTCAGGGCTCGTTTAATTAGTATGGTACAGATTTTTTCCGTTGATGGTTTAGCTGCGCACACATTTTGGTCCAGTCTTGCAAGTGCTGCTTTAGGTACACATACAGATGGTAGATATTCTGTCCAGTGATTTTTTTTTATATTTATTTTCCTGTTAGTAGAACTAATTATTTATTTGTGCATATACCAGGTGTGTTTTTTTATTGTGAAGAGTCAAAAATACCAGTAACAACAAGCATTGTCCAGAAATGTTGATGAAAAATAAATCCGTGGGTTTTGCACATATTTCTTCAGAAAACGGTTATATTTACTAAAATTTTGACACCCGCAGCGTGTAGAGCACCTTTTTATTATATCCTGTTATTTTCGCATGTCTGTCTATAATAATCACACAATAAGCATTTATGTTATGAAATGTATTCTTAAAAATAGATACAACACGATTATTTATCTAAAACTGTCCATAACTCCTAAACTATTTGAGCTAGAGGAAAAACAAAACCACCGTCAGATTCGTCATAAAATTCTCTATTCAGAAGTATCACAAAAATAGAAAAAATAATACGGCCATTATTTTCCCTAACATTTCATATGCGTAAAACCACGGAATTTGCCGCCTTATACCGAAAAAATGGACAAAGATAAGGAAAATTTGTTTCCTCTTCTTGAGGATCAACATTTTTTTTCTTTACGATAAACTTTGAATGACAGCTCTACCTGTCCTAATGAATGCGTAGCTGGTTTTGAGGCAAACCCTGTTTTCGGGTGAAAAAATAGCCAGAGGCCATGCGTGCGCGGGTTAAGAGGTGTTAATTCTAACCGGGACTTGCGAGTTGTTGTTGTTGATTCGGACTTAAAAGTTTCATGCCCACATTAGACAGACAGTAAAGCATCTGCGGTTGTGAACTTGTTAAGATCCACTGTGTGTAGGAGTCCTCATTTCATGCTTGCACTTTACGTTGTACATGAGAGGCCTATCTTGGATTATTGCTCAGTGGTCTGGAATACAGGCTCCATTGGTGATCTGAAGCTGTTGGGAGTCGGTTCAGCGAAAAGTGTGTGGAGGGTTGTAGGGATCTAAGTTATGGTGACACTCTCAAGAGGTTGAACCTTTTTTCAGTTATGGGCAGGTTGCTGCGTGCGGACTTGATCAAGTGTTGGAATGTCCTTCCAGGTAATGGGGTACTGCTGACAACAGCCACATGTAGCTAACGTAGCACCAATGTTGCCCCCACTTATACCTATACCGAACATTCCCCACCAACCACCACAGATAGCGCGACCAGTGCCAATGCAACCTGCAGTACAGCATGTTGTTTCTATCCCAGTGCAACCTGGCATACCCGTTACAGTTAGCCAAGCTGCAGCACGACCCATTGCTGTAGCAATGCCCATGAGTAATCCAGTTTTGGTTGCTTGCGACAACGCGGCCAGAATACGTGTAATTGCGGAGTTAATGGCCGAAAACCAGAGGCTCCGAGAAAGAATCCAGCAACAGCATACCACGTTCTGTTTACTCAAAGACGTGATGAGCGAAACGAGAGATCGTAGGGCTTTCCTGCAACTCTGGGATCAGACTTTTGGTCCACCAACCAACATCCAACCACAAACACGCAACCACCGACAAACACCAACCGACAACAGAAACAATGTACCGTTTGTCTTGCCTTCCACAAGTAACTCAAACAACGTTGGACCACGTCGTTCCACACGTCAAGCCGCTAGAGAACACAACCAACACAACCGTTACAACTGAACACGTTACATCAGATTTCCTTCATATGCTCTACTTTGTGTAATCGTTTTCTATCCTATTGATGATAAGTGTTGTCCATCAATTAGATAACTGATTCTAGTTAACTAAATATGATGTTGATTGCGTAACCTATCTTTCTCGATTTTCACAAATTGTAGATAAAGATGAGGTTGAATTTCTTCCGTTTCAAAATGTTTATCTCTTCTATTGAAGCCTTAGTACGAATTGTCTTGCCTTATTAGACTATGAAGTGCGTCCATGCCTATGTGATTGTCGTATTGAACTAGGATAAAGAAAACCAATTTTAGTGGCAGAAAGTTTATTAAAAAGAAAACGTTCCGCAACTTAAAGCTAGGTAATCCAGCCCTAGACAAAATTGGGCAATTTCTTTGACAAAACGTCTAGTTCTTCTCAAAAGGGGGATGAATGTGACTGCCAAGTCACTGCCTAGCGACAGCTTGTCTATAAAGCTAGCCTGTCATCAGCGACGGCAGCTCAGATCATAGGTAGCGCTGGTGTGCAACTGTGAGAAGCCTTTATCCTCACGCCCAGTGTACCGACCTGCGTCTCGTACTCGGAACCAAAGTACAATCTGCCTCTACGCCTGAGTCATTTCACCCCACGCTTGGAATCGTAGAACCCTGATGACGACAAGATCCCACGACGATACTCGCAGTTATATACGCTTGTAGTAGCCGGGCCCGCAAGAACTCCAAGCAAGCGCACTGGCGCGTGGGGTTGAGCTTGCCTCTTTGGTCTGGTGCTCCCTTCCTTGGGGTGGCCCTGGCTGCGGGAGACTGCAAAGGTGAGTTACACCCAGGGGTTTTAGTTATAGTCAGGAGATTTACACCTCAGTTTCCGAGCGGAACGATATCACAGAGGAAAGAGCTAGGGACATGAAGTATATCGATAGAAATGGGGAACCCATGCACGAAGGTGTTCCCACACAGGATCAACGCACATGGGAACAGCCTGAACAGCCTAGCTAACGACTGAGGTAACCTACACGAGCCCACGAGCCCCCTGGGGTTGCCGGACCCCATAACATAGGATGGGCGAACCTAACACCCAGGGTTACGCAAGTTACACCAGTATTAACAGACACTCAAAAATTTCATCGAAATGAGAACCCAAGTAAAAGGAACGCCCTATAACTATTTATAGTTGCCTTATTTTGGGTTATGGCGAGCGGTTTCCACGTGTTGGCAGCATGACTGGATTGTGCTAGCTACCGTATCCACTTGATGAGTGATGCATACAGTGCAGACTCGGTCTTTCTACATAGCTCAGTAGGAATATTTTATTTCGGCATTCTTGCCGGAAAATCTCGATACGCTCAGTGTGCTACTACTGACAGGAAAAAGGCGCAAAAAATAAAGAAGGACACTCGGGTGGACAACCCCATTCGAGGCCTTCCACACGAGAGTAAAGAAGTCCTACGAACTAGGTCGGTTGTCTCAATCGGCAGCCCACCTCGAGGGACAGAAAGGGAAAAATAGAGAGCCTCCTCAACTTTACAAAACTAACCTCGTCAGCAGGAACTGCGGCCAGATGCAGCATCCCCTGCGGAGAAGGCACTCGGGACCCTAGGGCACGTGATGCCCATACATATTGTTGACAGGGAAAGGGCCCGCCACAATATGCCCTTAGGGCGTCGGCTCCAATTTCTAGGCACACCTACTGCTTACTACACTAAGTGGCCTAACAGCCAACTGCTGCTCTCAGATCCATAGGTAGCATTATCAAAATAAAGTCATTAGAGCAAGGATACCCGGTCTTCAGTTTCACTGGCACGCTATGAATGAGAACTATTCAAGTATTTTGAACAACGAAAGTAAACACGAGAATTTTCAAGCCATTACTTCACAGTGATAAACTAATATAAAGGTAAAAATTTGTCTCCATCAATACTTTGTGTGTAATAAAAAAAATTACTGGAGTGGGTATATACATTATACATCATATATATATGTATACACATTCATCACATACATAAGAAATATATATTTATTCAACGTACTTGTCACGCTTTATTGGAGGCTGATATTCTAAAAACAATATAAGCCTAAAGACAATAGCAAAGTAATCTTAAATACAAGGAAAGCTTCTACTGTGGCAAACAGCATATCCTTTTGGATGGAAAGGGTACAGGTTGGACGCGCATCACAATGAGAGCCGCTTATGCTGCTGCAATATTAGCCCTTGAATACTAACTAAGGCACTCTTTCACCTCCTGACCAACTAATTGGTTGCTTCTGTTGTTGCGCTCGACCTGAATCCCTCACCCAAACTGAACAAGTTCCTCACGGCTGCGTACTACCACCCAGTTCCACTATAACATCCGCCTCAGTGTTAGGGGGACGCACTACCGAGCGGTCCGGCCTAGGGGACCGTAATGCTAATAGGGTTCAGGAAAAGACGCTCAAGTTTTGTCAAAGTTTAGGCCCATTGAGATGAGCGGCCGTTCATATACACCTTTTATTGTTATCTATTGCTGAGGTTGGTATTTGTTGACGTCACTATTGTCACCAGCCCTTAAAATATTGCATACCCTAAAGCTCATACCTTTTCATTTCTCTCATGCATGACTTGTGAAGTTTGGTCCTGATATAGTTATATCTCGGTAGAGGGCCCAAGTGTCCAAAATGACACTAGTAATTATGTAATAGAGCTTATTGTTCCAGTTCCCAGGATAGGTTTTCCTGTAAAAAAAAAAAAAGGTCTCATCCCTGCAGGCCTTATCTTCCATTAATAAAACGCAAGTTGTAGAGCCATGAATTTTGTGAGAGCAAAATATCCCCCCTGCAAGAGAAGGTGCAAATACAGTACTAGCTTGGAATTGGTCAAATGTAGAGCAGCACTAAGAAAATATATTTCAATCAAAAGAATTCCCCGTAAAGGCTTAGGGCTTCCGTATCCTGGATACCAAGCGATTGTGGAAATGCAGGCGTCGAAATTTGGCTGCAATGTAAATATAATACTAAGAATGACCGTCGTGTGTTGATATATTTATTTATAGGTTTCGTGTCACGCTCTTAACGAAATAGGCAAAAAAAAATGCCAGGTTGTAGATTTTGTAATTAAGTAGAATTTTCTCGGAGATCAATGCCCAGGTTGCAGAAGGGGAATCCTTATCCCTTTGTATCTGGATGCATTTCTTGCTTGAAATAACTCTTGACAGTGAAACTATGGAAATATTTTCAGTTTCTCTTAGCGCGGTTATGGCATCTGATGTTTAGCACTTTCTCCATACATCGAAACATTCTGTACTGTATGTTTGTTCTCAGTTCACGACGTAAAAATTCAGTACCGTAGCTGATCCATAGAGCAGAGACGAAGCTATGATTTTTCAAAGGGCAGCAGACTCATTTCTTTCTGCTTTCTATCATCTATTGACAAAGAATATTCTCAAGTCGAGTTTTAAAAGAAAACGCAGATGTACCGAAAGCTCATTGGTGTGTATCATGGATACGCTATGGGGAACTAAGTATTTTAATTCAGCCATGCCTGCTGCTTGCTAATGTAAAAGTTTTTTTGCACGTCATCTAAGCTTTAGAACGATTGTACAACTAATTCAGGGTGTCTCACAGTCTGGAAAACAGGGAGAACAGGGAAAACTCAGGGGAAAAAATTATCCAGAAAAAACAAGGAAAATTCAGGAAAAAATAGACCAGGAATCAAAATACTCAGGGAATTTTTGAAGGGCAGTGGATGGTGTTCATTTTGGGGGGTTATCTTAATGAATGCTTCGCTCTCCCAGAGCCTGAGCCATATTCCGAAATTTACCGGCAATCCACGACCTAGTGAACCCCATTTTACCCTTGAGATAGATGCCCGAACCTTCCTAAGGACTTTAGAGAATTACTTCGTAGCTCATAACGTCACTACAGACGAAAGAAAATTACAAATACTATTTGCCAACACTGACAAAAAAGGGGCGATGCCATCAAGTTTATAAGCTGCTACGTTGGACTCAATATTCATTTCAGGAAGTGAAGGACGAATTTTTAAAGATTTACCCCTCGTTTAAAGTCACTAAGTTTAAAGACGCATCAGCCTCATTGTTGGAAACTAAACTCACTGAGCGGAACATATTCTGCGCTATGACTGCGTTAGAAGCGTCCTCAAAGGCTGCTGCTGAGGCCTATCTCACGAACCGCTAACTAAAAGGGCATTTAATGACAAGACTGAAGTCGTGCTTAACCCTACTGCCACGCCGGCAACTGTACCAACCGCGCCAGCAGTCACAAACCACAACACCAACACCATCCACGGCTACTCCGACGACGCCTGGCACTCCAAGAACAGCTACCCCGACTATCGGTTTATTAAGGATTTTTGCAGAACATTGGCATGCATCTGTTTGTGTCCACACAAGTCATACATAAGGTCTATGATAAATCTTTGTCAACGTTTGGGCCGCAGAAGTCAAGCACGTCATTCATGGTAGAAACAGTGAAACAAGTAGAAAAACGCAAGTTACAGCCCCAGACTCAGAAGTTAAAAGATGAGTCAATCTGGAAGGCTACGGCTCGGGCATCGGAAAAACCACCACAGGAAAGACAACAAGAACTTTCTACTTGCTATAATTGTGAGAAAACTGGACACAGGCAAAAGCAATGTAAATCATGCGCATATTGTAAAAAATTTGGACACAGCGTCACAGACTGCCGAACCAGGAGGGCACAAGCCAAGGGCAAGTACTGCAAGAACTGTAAGTTGAAGGACTCACACGACACTAAGGATTGTCGTAGGAAGCCACAAAACAGCAACACAGTCCGCGTCATCCATCAACAAGGGTCCATGGGCAGTGAAGACAATAACGAGGTTACCATCAATAATTTGAGTACATACGATTCGAATTGCCACGAAATACTCGAGGAAGAAGAAAACGACCTTGAAGAACAACTCTACTGACTACGTGTTCCAGTAATGGAAGAGCGATGGTGGGTACCCGCACCATATTTGTCGGCCGATTTCTACAGACACAAAGTGCGGGCCTACTTGGACACCGGGGCCTTTACGACCTTATTGTCTCAAGAATTGTTTCAGAAAAGCCCACTAGCAAGAGATGCGCTCTCCCCATTTACTCTGAAAGTGTTTGACGCTAACGGTCACCCAGTTCCCATAGTCGGCCGTGTGGTGATTTTAGTTAAGACCAACAATGATCAATTTTTTGACAATGCATTGGTGTTCAATGCAGAGCATGATGTGGATCATGACGTACTTATAGGCATGAACATCCTGACGTACACAGTAATTAATATAGATACGAAAACGATGCTTTTGCAGAGAAAAACTGTTAGCACGTAGCCAACATAGTGTAATAAGGCACTATCGTTTTGACAGGTGTGTCAAACTTAATCTCAGTGATACACACATTCGAGGCATAGATCCTGGTAGCACACTGCGGGTTGGAGATAACAAAGCTCCACCAGAACATAAGAGGCAACAGCACACCTAGTAAAGGACAGACCAGCATAACGGTCCCAGGCAGCACAGGCGACATAGCTCGGCCCCAACAACAGCTGCCTGTGAGTGCTGACCTCAACGCTCCATCCCAGCACAAGTGCAGCGCCTGGTACCAGGGGTCAACATAACGGCATCACGCAGGCGGTAGCATAGCGGGACCTGCCCGGCGCTGCTGTACTGGCCTGCACTTTCACTTGACCTTAAGGAAGTCTATCTGCACATGTGCCGCGGAGCAAGGAAACAGGCTGCAGCCCTGCCAGTGAAACATACCTGTGAAGCGTAGTTACATAACGACGGCCTGTCATATCTTTGTAAAATGTCTGTGAAATATAACACCGATGTGGGCATTGATCCCGGACTTGAGGTAGAACACACAGGCAGAGTTCCTGGTCATAATGTCTTAGAAGAGAGCAGTTTCCCTGTCCATATTAGAGAGAAAATAATGCTACCTCCTATCGCTGTTACTCACCTGACGGCTAGATTAAATAAACAAATAGGTAATAATGCGGAACTATGGCTGCAGCGTTCGATGGTAAAACCACGTGGTTGTGCCTCACATGAGCACACACGTAGTGCACAACCGAGCTAGAATTACCTTTGTAAATGTGAAGACTTATACTGTAAACCTTTCAGCAAGTACCAGAGTGTGCACAGCGAAATATTTTAAAAACAGTAATGTAGTCGGTGATGATAATACAGTGTGTAAAAATTGTACAAACTATAGCGGTAATGATACTGCTGCTGATGTACAGCTGAATGAGCATGAGCGATGCAGAGCGTTATGTAGTGACGATATAAATGTTCACAATGGTTAGACGAAGTTCTGCAGTTGCTTAATAAATATAGGGGAGCCACGTGGCTTCCAGGTGAGCACTATGGTAATTATACCGGGGACCAGTTAGAAATCAAGTTAAGGGACCACACGGTGGTAAATAAACGGCCGTATATCATCCCTCATGCTTATAAGGCTATATTAGACGCCGATATTAAATAATGTTAAAGGAATGAGTGATCTCGCATTCCAAATCCAATTATAACAGCCCTCTAATAATAGGGATGTGGCGATTATTCGGCTTCGGCAGTGCCGAATATTCGGTTTCGGCCGAATACAAGCTCAAATTTTGCCGAATAATTTTTTTCGGCAATGTTTATTTAATTATTTATAATCGTTCAGTGTTGACTGTTGGGCAAGCTTCACCGATTCTTCTGCTATGCGTGTTTATCTGATTCATTGTAATTTCTCTTCCTGTGCAGATGTTCATATATTGATATTGTATTCACTTTTTATTCCGATTCTATATTTCTTTTGAAACGTATTTATTTATTGTGATTTGTGATAGCTAGA
>LQNS02278143.1:22686358-22697466 GCA_001587735.2 Parhyale hawaiensis | reverse complement strand
CAAGGGTGGTGTTAGTATTACCTCGTCTTAGAGTAGACTACAAGTCCACTCTGTTAAATTGAGGACAATTCTTGAAAAGTGCTACTAATGTTCAACTCTTATGCTTACACAAGGGTGAATCTACCCATTTCAAATTAACAAAGCCGAGTTACTAGAGAACTATTAGTTTTCAACTCCTATGGCATACACCACAAGGTTAAACCAAATTGTTAGATAAAAAATTTTGAAAACAGTAACAAAGTCCTGTCTCTATCATGATACGGTGCTAGGCCGTAAAATCTTTCATGGCCCCTTACTGATATGATACAGTCAAACTAGGGGCTAGAGACTTAGGATTGAGGAAGTTCTAAGCTTGTGCCCAAACCAAAGCAGGGCTTCATGAAATACATGACGTGTCAATTGAATGTTCTGTTTTTACCTATTAGGTAAGGGACTTGGTAATTTTACTAAGTTCGGTTATGGCCACCATACGATACGAAACCTTGGAAAATTCTCCTAGTTCCATTAGCTGTACCTACATAGGAGCTCAAGACTTCAAATTGGTCAAGTTCTAAGCTGAGTTGACATATGTGGAAAAAAGGAAAATATATATATATAGCTATATGATAATAAATGTATTGTCCAAGACTGGTATGCCCAGTCTAAAAAATCGAATCTACCCGGTGAAGGGATCGGCCTTAGGATTACTATAGTCCTCCTTGCCAAGAGCCTTAGAAAACAGGGCCTGACTTGAGGACTAAGCAGGACCAAGTGGAAACTTCACCACTTCACTTACTGCACTACAAAAACTACTCTCACTTGTACCCCTTGGCATTACCCTGTCATTACCAGAGACCGAATCTGTTAGACAGCACGGGCCTGGTGAACACTAACCGGACACGAAAGATGGGAACACAAATCCGGAAGGATTGGACAGGGAGACTAAAACCCTTAGGTATAACAAGATAAGCCACTCGACAGGAGAGGCTAGATACTCCCTTTCCATAAGGGTTAAAATTACTCCCAAGCATCACAGTACCTTGTGAGGACGAGACTTGAAAGAAAATGAATCGTACCATCAAAACTCAGAAAAAGGGGAGTTGAACAATGAATCAACAAGAATAACCATAAAACGTGGATCAGATACAGAGATGAAAAAGATCCTCGAGAGTAGGAGGAAGTCTGAGAAGCTCATCTGCGGTGTATCTGTAAGGTAATACCACACGGTATAGAACATACTGATTGAGAAGCGGAATGAAGACATTAAAAGAAGTTTTCAAATATACTGTACTTGGTCAAAACCAGGCCATTGCCTGGTGCCAGAGATAGCTGAAAAGAAAGCCCCTGTCTCCTGGCAATGAACGATCCAGTGGGATATGTGTACCATCTGGGCTAACCTGGCCGGTATTTTTCCTTTTATAAAAGGAAAAGGCGGAATGAGGGACAAGGAAGCAGATAACAGCAGGGATGCTGATATCAAGGAACTTGAGCAGATGAGCTTGTGGACAGAGAGGCTTCAAGAATCTTAATTTATGTGCACCCTCGGCTCAGGGCGCTTCAGAACCCCTCCCTGCTCCGTGAACTACGCTGTTGGTATATCGGTGCTACTGACAGAGGTACTCTTCCGGGAGCGAACCACTGCACAGATATGCACTTAGTCAAATTTTGACTTATACCTACATACATATGTACATACACTTGAATATTGCAGAGTACTTACCTGTCATTGAAGAGTGTGACGACTCAACCGTCCTCCTGATCTGGAGTCCCCTCGAATCGCTTGTCAAGGTGCTACTGACAGAGGTACTCTGCTTTACGCTCACCGCTGCAAAAGTGTACATTGGAACATTCTGACTATTCTGTGATATAGAGAGTAGTGTCCTTGGTGTGCCCCAAGCTTAAGCCTATCGCTAGTAGCTAGCTTTTGCTAGGCTATCAGACATTCTTATATCATACCTACTGTAGTTCTTTTCATGTTGTGTTCTTCCTTTTCATGAAATGAACAAACTGAAGGTCACCAACCTAATTATTATAATCGATCATTTTGTACATAGCAATAGCCTACACTTTTGTAATAGTTTAAATTAATAAAATCTAGATTGATTCACTAATAGTTGATTTGCCACCAGGAATTTGAAGTTGCTCCTGATGAAAATAGTTTGAACCACTTGAGGGACTACCTGAGCCACCAGGGTCGCGTGACTGGTGTACTGTTCTCTGGCAAGCATGCTTGGCTGCTCTCTATCTCTAGGGACAAATTTTTCTCATTCCATTCAACCACTACAGGTCACAGGTAATTAATTAAATAGCACCCAAGCCCCTAAATGTTAGCAGTGCAGGTGTATATGCTGTTTATTTTCCTTTCACTTAGGGAATACACTTAGAGAAGTTTATGTTGTATCAGGATGGTGCAAAAGTAATGTCTTATAAAAAAACAAATATAGGCCTAAGGTAAAAATTATGTTTTAATTGGCATGCCATGGTGGAATGGGCTACATTTAAGTGTTTTGTAAATTCCTTAACGGTAGGGTTCTCTTAAACAAAAGCTTTCATTAATGCGCAATCATGTTTTTTATATTCTTTACTTTTCTTTCAAAGTTAAGTCACTCACCACTTTAGAAGTGAGAAAACCACCTCTTGCAGCTTCTTCCATTCAGCATATCAACCTCATACATACCCGTCTTTGCAAAAGTCCTGACCTGTTTTAATAATTTGCCATCCAAAGTTTGTAAAAGCTTCGTTTATAATGAAATAAAACAAGACTTGTAATGTATTTGTTTATTATGATCTAAATAACATTGCTATTCAATAGGACCTCTATTGGCAGCAGTGACACGCCCTATTGTGGTTGGAAGTCCTTACACACATTACGGTTGTAGTCCTTCCTCATCTGGGCTCAAGTGCGGTTCACAGAAGCTTTCAGCTCCTCAATGTTGTTGTGGCGATCCTTGCATGCTTTACTCTTAATATGCGGCCACAGGCTGTNCCCTAATTGTGGTTGGAAGTCCTTACACACATTACGGTTGTAGTCCTTCCTCATCTGGGCTCAAGTGCGGTTCACAGAAGCTTTCAGCTCCTCAATGTTGTTGTGGCGATCCTTGCATGCTTTACTCTTAATATGCGGCCACACGCTATAGTCCAGAGGATTGAGATCAGGCGACTGTGGGGGCCAGAAAGTCATGTTTTGGCTCATCCAGTATTGGACCGTTTTCGACGTATGCGCTGGTACACCATCTTGCTGAAACACGTAATCTCCATCTTTGACAACTTTTCTGATCCAAGGAAGAACTTTTGTGGCCATGATATCCCTGTCTTGAGCCCTTGTCAACCTGTAACCGCCCTTGAACCACACTGGAGGCATCTTCTTTCCTTTGGAGGCTACAACGCCAAGCATCATCACAGAGCCCGGATACTTTGTTGTGGAGACATAACAAACATCAAAACTGTCTTTGCCAAAGCTCACAACTCAATCGTTCTGTTTGTTGAAGACAGGATCCATGGTGAAGGCCTTCTCATCTGAGAAAATGATGACTCGATTTCCTTGACTTTTCAAATCGTTAAGTAGGCGGGAACATCGCTCTTGGCGCGCTTTTTAACCATGTCAGCAGTTAACAGCGGTCTCTTCTGATGCTTTAAGCTCTTTCCACCTTCACTCTTTTCAGCTCTTGACACGGTTGACACAGAAATCTCCTTTGCAAATTCAGTCATTTTGAGTTTTAGACCATTTTCAAAGGCTCTTCGAACATTCTCCATTGAATAACTTGTGGTCTGAAATTTTGCAACCTAACAATGTCCCTGTTCTGGTGACCCACGCGAAGAA
Source organism: Parhyale hawaiensis (assembly GCA_001587735.2). NCBI lineage: Eukaryota > Metazoa > Arthropoda > Malacostraca > Amphipoda > Hyalidae > Parhyale > Parhyale hawaiensis. Next base: position 22,693,667 of record LQNS02278143.1, on the reverse strand, counting down.
GAGCTACCTACTATCTTTATCTTTTTTTGTTTCCATTACCAACAATGTATAAAAATTAGCACTGTTACCAGTTATTATATTATCTGAAATAGTTTAGAAATGAGTCATTGTCAATCAATTTCATCAAGTCTTTGAAATGAGTTTCACACTTTGAAAATGTAAAACAAGTCAGGACTTTTGCAAAGCCCGGTATTCTGAATAGATTTTACTGCTACAGTTGCATCAACACCTTCATGAAATTCGCCATGTAGCTAAACCTCTTACATGACCGAGGTTGGACAAATATGGGGCTAAAGTTTTTGAAAATAATGGCTAACGTTAGATAATCTCAAAGAAAATTATATAAATTAAACACAGTTATTTTATATCTGCAAGAAAAGTTTAAAAAATTAGTAAATTCGGTCTGAAAAATTTGTCTGGAAATCAGACATTGCTGTTGCACCAACCTGATAGATGGTGGCGACATTTTGCAGATCGCCATGTAAGGTGTTTTTGTCATTCTTGCAAAGGGCTTTTCTCAGTGGTTGTTACACGTAGCTGCTGGAAATCTCACTACAGGTTGCACAGCTAAAAATGCTAGGAATACTGTGAGCTACAGAGAGGTCTCTGTCATATAGGTACATATCACTAACGAAGTATATTTATATATACACATGATACAACTGAATCTCTAATTTTCCGACATTAGTTGCAATGCATAAAACCAAACATCTTGTCTATGACCCCACAGCATGGATGCGACTTGCTGTGGTAACATTTCATAGTTTGAAGACATGATCCGATGGCCAAAATCTACCTATGTTACGTAATTTTAAAACTCAGGGCTTTGCAAAACTGCATGCAACGATTCAGCTATTGTCCAAGAGGCTAATAGTTTCTATCTAATTCCTTTATTTAATTTTTTATTCCCCCACCACACACATACACGCCTTATAACACTTTACATTAAGGGACAATCTCTGTTCCTCCAGCTAGTCTGTCAGTGCTAGGTTCAACTGCATTGACAAGTACCTACGGCTTACTTATGAGTGTTATCAAGTTGTGTGTTATCTCTATCTGCTTAGTGTTTTCATGCAGAGAAGTTTCTTAAGACTTGTCCATTGACAAAGAGTGACAGTAAGTGTTGTTTGTTTGTTATATCCAATTTAAGGAGGTTTTCGCGAACAAGCCCATGGATCCTCCAAGCAAGGAACTTTTTTTTTCTAGAAGCACTTCACTCACTGAATATTTTGATCTGAAAAACTACTCTGGAACAAAAAGAAAACACACACACACACACAACAATCCTCCTCTATCTGAATGATAGCTACCTATTTAGCTAAATATAGTTTTGCCTTATGTGGATGGATAGAAAATCTCAAATCTGGAGCTAAGTAACTAGTGGAACTAATGAGGACCATTAGCCTTGAGCCATAGCAAGATTAGGTATTGAATTGTATGCAACCTATAGCTATCACCAGTAATTACAACTAAGTTAGATACCAGTACCTATCTATATCTGAGCCAGAAATTTTTTACTGAAAAATACTTACTAGAGCTTATATGTACCATAGATAGGTAGCCACATACAATTCAACTGAGACACCTAATAATATCAGTAATTCCACATATAGGTAGGTATAGCTACAAACTCAATAGCAAAAGCATAGTTTATCTACATGACAGTAAGTATTAATAGATTGGGATGACATGATAGCGCAATAGCGGCTCAAGTGTCAATTGATACTTTTCAGTAATGTCAAATTACTTTGGTGGTTGCACGTATTACACCACAGACTCGGTGGCTATGAGTGTGGAGGCTGGTGCTCGGCTCTGGAATTTGATGAGCCCAGCAGCCATGTGTTTGTGGGTGACTACACTGGCACTATCACCATGCTCAAGTTGGACTCCAGCAGCTGTACGCTCATTACCACGCTCAGGGTAAGTCTTCAGTGCTGCCCATTCCTTAATGGATCGTCTCAGGGTTGCCTTTTTTGAAGGTAGATGTGCAATGCACCTCCACAATTCTATAATCTTTAGTGCTTTTAAAACTGTTAGTTCTTTTCTAAGTTGTAACTTCTGATTAAAACTTATGCGAAACTATTTCTTGGCTTGATTATGTATATCATTTATCTTTCATGTGAATTGTGAATTCATGTTATAATCACATCCTTTTTCTGATTTTTTTTTATGTACAGTAGTCAGAAGCTTGCTTTTACTGATTTACAATTAAGCTTTCATAATATTGATTGGGGACTATTTGGAATACAACCTGCAAATAGGGGGAATGTTACAATGACTCTTTTGCAGTGGTAAGTGAAGGCAGAGCACCTCTGTCGGTAGCACTATGATCTCATGCTGTTGGCACTTGCCAGATCATCTCCGCTCAGGAGGACAGTTGTTAGTGGACACACTTTTTGTATTGACAGTTAGGTACTCTACCTTCCTTACCCTAAAGAGTAATTGTAGCAATGTAAGAATGGAGGTTTAAATTAGTTGAATAATGGACCTCTAGTAGCATTTTATTTTATTTTTTTTTTTAGATCCCGGACTTTACCAACCTGCCGGCCTGCCGGCCTCCTTATCTGCAGGCGCCATCTTGCATTTGGTCAGATGCCTCTGCACACTCCGCCATAGCTTCAGTTCCTTTAGACAATGAGACGACCTACTCTGAGAACCATGAAACAATGGGTTTTGGGGAGGCTCATGCCTCCAGAGGTCCTCTGCCTTCACTTACCACTGCAATAGAGTCATTTTACCATTCCCCTATTTGCAGTGGCTCACTCCGGCAGAGCACCTCTGTCGGTACCAAAACATACCAGCGGCGAAGTGACTGCTTGTCAGTACCATTTCTTATAAACATGTTCGTCATGGAGCAGGGAGGGATTTCTTTGGTTCCCTCGTAGAGCGTAGAGTGTTTAGGAGTGCTGAAGACCATTGAGCTTTGACTGCAGCTATTCCATTGCGAGGAAAAGGGCATATCGACTAGCACCCAGAAGGGCCATGTCCGGGTCGACTGACAATACGGGAGACCCCAAAGCAGCTAGTAAGCTATTAGTCGTCCAAGGCTCTGTCCGTCCCAATATCTGTACTAGTTCAAGTATTATTGTCCTTTACGGAGAGGACAGCTGGTCTGTTACCTTTCCTATGATCATATATGTGTCCTCTATATGCTGTACGCAATTGGAATAATCTGAGAAACCTCAATTGATTTCCCTGTCGATTCTGAAACCATATGCAGTTTTCTCCTCCTTACTTGCTGTCCGTAAGGTTCTGTAAGCCCTGAGCTCTGATTGGCTCAGACTGCAGTCACTTTTTCAGTGTTTACACCAACGGGAGTTCTGTGGAAAACGGTTTCCACATCCATGAGAAACGATTCAGCTCATTTATACAGTACACCCCTCTTCAATCTCCGGTCCTCTGGTTTTGTGCAACCACACCAAGGCCGGGTACCAGAACACCTATTTACAGAGCTTAGGCTATCTTCGATTACGAGACCTTCGAGTTTTCTCCCTTCGTGACATCGTTGTTTCGAAGGACTTTGGTGTATCTGAGGTCTGCGTTCCTAGTTATAGCTAGTTAACCATTTTTTCCCCGAACGAAAACTCTTTGACTCTCCAAGTAGATCGGCGAAACGCTGACTGGAGAGACGTCGGACCTGTAAGAGTCTCGTTTGTTGAAATCTTTTCCCATTACACCAAGTAGATACGAGCGTTGCTCTTCCTCAAAAAGATCCTCTTTTGTATTGGCCTGGGTGGTCGCCCAAGTCCCAAATGGGACCTCCTAACCAGTAGCTAGATGATCTTCCTCTTGGAGTATTTGCGTGATCTTCCTTTCATTTTCGATTTGGAAATCTTTCTAAGTCTCATCTTTGCCGAATCCCTAATCTCTTTCTCATTTTGAGGGCTTTGTTGTATAGCCCACAAATCCTTGTGAATCTTTGTCAGGATTAGTTCGTTGGAACTGGCACCCCTGCCCTTAATGTGGTTTGGAAAACCTTTAAGGGTCTTCCTTTCTGTGGCATCCCCACGCTTCTCCTTGGTGGGAAGGTTGTAAGTCTCATGAGGACTGTTCATGAGTTCTGAATAACCTCTCTACTATCGTCTGTTTGCTTGTAACACAAGTCTTTCTCGCACCGGTCTGGTGAGGACTGAGGGGACCTCTGACTATTGCAGGGTCCGTTAGGCTGTATGCCTTGGAACTTTTCCTCAACATTGACCCCTTCTGAAGTTCCCTACTGGGATCTGCAGTATCATGCTAATGCACGATACTGCCTATCAATCCTTTCACACTAAGGTATCTGCCACGCTCGTTTCATGCCGAGTATACTTGCGGATTTTGAGATGGAATGGAAACTGCAGTTTAGGTTGGTTTGTAACAACGTGAAGCGTGCGTGGACTACGTAGTTCTCAGTTTCGATTAAGTTTTTCTAGAAAGGCTTTTGGCTCACCAATTAGCCGTCTAAGCATAGAACTCCATAACGGATTTTCTACTACTGAAATTGGTCTGAAGATTTAAAAGGAATTCTCCCTGGGGTAAACTTCCTATTGGTATTCGGAGTTTCCCCGAAACTTCGCTTTTCACGAGGGCCGCCTGGTTCCCTTATTAAAGGGGAACCTGGCCTAGTCTGTCTATATCCCGTTATCATCTCTGAAAGACTAAGCCCGAGCTCGGGACTACCCCACTCCTGGAAGGGAAAAACTTGAGACCTATTCAGGTCTCGTTTCTGAACTATCACTGTTTAACCCTGTTGAAAATCGATCAATCTTCTGTGTAAATTGGTAGTCCTTTTTCAAGGGTATCCCTAAAAACCCCTAGAACCAGAGAGACTAGTTCATAGTTGGCTCAAGAGCCGACTATAAGGCCTCCGCCCCGTATGGATCTGTAACCCTCTTACTGTTGCCATAACTCCTCCCACTGGCCTTGTCTACGCTGGAATCGACCTGGTCTAATTCTTTACTATGTTCAGTCTATTTTACCTCTAAGTATCATCTTTCATATATACGAGGGCGGCATCCTTGGGCCGCTGCCGGGATATTAATGGCATAACGAAAACTTTTGACTTTCTTAAAAGGAAAAAGAAATGTATTAAAAACCGAATCCCCTTTTATGAGGGATTATCTTTTAACTGAACCGCAGGTGCGTCCGTAAAAATTCCATCAGGTCACAAACTCTATCGGTTAGATTTATATACCAAGATTTTCTGTTCGGAAAAGCGCCCTCTCATAGCTTGGTCCAAACAGGAAAAGCGTCATCCGGCCCTACAGCCAGGATCGTAATAGTGGTCCTCTGACCGACCTTGTCAATAATCTAATCCACGATACCACTAAAGGTAGAACTGTACTTTTCCAATTACCTGAGACTTGCGATCTCTTGCCTGGGTAGGCCTGAAGTAATTCACGGTCTGCTTTTCCCTTACTCGGGTAGACGATTATCCTTCTCGAACGACCCGATTCTCTACACTGAAATTCCCGCCAGGGGAAATCCTAAGTTCTTACTCTTCACCTTAAGCGGAAACCTCCACTAAAGACCAGAGGCTCAAGGAATTATCCAAGGCCTTTCTCAGTTTAGAAAGCCTGGATTCAAACCTGGCTTGAAGAAGGATTCCGTAACTGTGATTTCCTTCTCAGAATTAAAGAGTTGATGTGGAAGATTAGAGGCACGGACTTCGGTATAACACTTCTTGTGAGTGAGGATATAAAGATTTTTAGTAGGTTTGGGAAAGCATCTTGCCGCAAGGCTTCCTGGACATCCAGTTCTATGAAACCAGGAATGCCCACCCTAAAACTAAAGGATACCTAGCCTCCTGGCCTTATCCTTTAGGGGGTAAATTCCCCTTGGGCTGGTCACCCACTGAGATGCAGCCTAGTCCTATCCTAGATCTGCGACAAGCTCCACATTGCTTCGTTGTGAGTCTATCGATACCGCTTTCAGTTCGATTGGATAAGATCCAAACATATCACATCAGTGTCGTCCCGCAATCATTTTTTTATCTCCGCCACCAAAGCGGAACTAGACATTACTGACAGATTGTCTTTCACATAGGGTAACATGTCTAGTACCCGTCCACAATGCTAGTAGCTGTCCACTTGGTTTTAAAAACTTCCAGTGTGAAAACTAGCGGTGCTAAAAAGCCGTACATAGGCTTAAACTGTAGGCCAAGTAGTACCCTACAGTTTAAGACTCTGTACGGCTCTCTAGTACTGCTTCACAGAGGAAGTTTTTAAAGCCAAGTGAACGGGTACTAGACATGTTACCCTACTTTCATCCATATTGCTCCGCTCAGTATACACAGGAACTGCCCTGCAATAACTGTAGGGAACTTTGAATTGATAGAAGTCGGGAAAATTCGTACATATCCCTTATTTGTAAGATTGAGTCCAGGGTTGCGGGGTCGGAGTCGGCCGGAATCGGACGATTTGAGGGAGAGTCGGAGTCAGAATCTCACTTGCTCTAGGAGTCGGAGTCGAAATTTTTAGTCCGACTCCGGGATCCCATTTATAAACAAATATCATTCAATTCTAAATTTTCAGTCACAAATTTAAAAAAAAATGTAAATGTAGATATTTGTTTTGCACATTTCTCTTTTAGCTACAGCTATAGCTACCAAGTATTTTCCTATTCCATATGATGAGGCCATTGAGAAAATGTTGGGTAGAACTTTCGCACTTCGTACAATATGTGAGGGGGGGCAAAATGATCAATTTTAGACCGATTGTTCTGAAATTTGCATAGTATATGTATTTTTGAAAAAGAAACGCATTTTGCTACCACAAATTTTCTGATTTAGGCCTTCCTTTTTCAGATAATGGGAAATTATAAATATAGCTACAGATATGCATTTTTTGTAAGTTTCAAAGGAATAGAAGTCAATGAGTTTTCATGATAGAAAAAAGCAATGACAGTTTTGGAATCCTTGAAACAGTTTGGACATTAAATTGAGGACAACAGGACATTACAAATGGACATTAAATTGAGGACAACAGGACATTACGAAAAAAAAAATTTGGGTAAAACTTTTGCACCTGGTACATTATGTGAGGGGGGGGGAGGCAAAATACTCAATTTTCTAACGATTGTTCTGAAATTTGCATAGTGTATATATTTTTGAAAAAGAAACACATTTTACTCCCACAATTTTTTTTATTGAGGCCTTAGTTTTTGAGATAATGGAAATATATATTAATATATACCCATGCATTTTTTTCTAAATTTCAAAGAAATAGAACTCAATGAGTTTTCATGCTACAATAAAAACAATGACAGTTTTAGAATCCTTGAAGCATTCCTAAGAAAACTATACAGCAGGATTTTTCATTTTAGCCCTTTT
>LQNS02278143.1:22633554-22658659 GCA_001587735.2 Parhyale hawaiensis | reverse complement strand
TCAAATGTGCACTTATAACAAGAAAATTTAACACAAGTAAAAGTAATGAGGGACAAAAGTATTTGACCAAAATAAATATGATGTTGAATCTTTGATATTTAACAGTATAATTTGAATAAATTAGTTTGAAAATTATTCTAGAACGTTCACGAAACGTCTCGAAAGAAATGCAATGTAAACAAACCACAGCCGGCCCAATCATTACCTCTCTAGACCTCGTTGAAGTCGCGCAAATGACCCCATGACAACTCCTACTGACCTTCAGAGTGAACTGGCGTCTCTGGGACTCCATGTCAGCAAGAAAACTATTGTTAGGGAATTGAACCGTACTGGCATTCATTCTTACACTCCTCGCAAAACTCCTCTTCTTACAGCAAAACATGTCAAGAGCCTCTTAACATTTGCCAAAGACCACCTGGAGAAAAAGGAAATGAGTTTTGGGAAGTGGTTATATGGTCTGACGAAACTAAAATAGAACATTTTGGCCGAAACAAAGCTCGGCATGTTTAGAGGAAACGTGGTAACTACTGCCTATGACCCCAAGAATACCATCCCCACCGTGAAGGATGGAGGGGGCAGCATCATGGTGTGGGGTTGCCTTACTGCCCATGATGTTGGGGATCTTCATATCATTGATGGCAAGATGAATAGTTTCATGTACAGGGAGATATTAGATAAGAAGATGCTTCCAAGTACCAAAAAATTCTACGGACGGCGCAAGTGGACCTTCCAACAAGACAACGACCCCAAGCATACTGCAAAGTTAAGGAAAGAATGGTTTCAAAAGAAGAAAATAAATGTTCTTCCATGGCCTAGCCAATCATCAGACCTTAATCCAATAGAAAATTTGTGGCGTCTTTTTAAATCTGGTGTCTACTAACGGTGTCCCAAAAACCTGACTGAGTTAAAGGTTATCTGCATGGAAGAATGGAAAAAATTACCATCAAGTGAATGTGAAAAGTTAATTTCCAGCTATAACAATAGTCTCCATGCTGTTATTGCCAATAAAGGTCACGCCACCAAGTACTAATGTCATAATTTTTTTTTTTGGTCACATACTTTTGTCCCTCATTACTTTTGCTTGTGTTAAATTTTCTTGTTATAAGTGCACATTTGACTGTTCTGTTTAAATATTCTATTATATACATGTTATATAAACTTCCTCTATTAATTATCCTAAAGCAGTCCCTAAATTTTTTAAAATGCCAAGAAAAGAGATTTGTGCAAATACTTATGTCTAGGCACTGTATTTTGCAGGGCCTTGTTTATGTTACATTGTAGAATATCAAATATTCCTTCTCTCTGCGTATATTACCAGGTGTGCTGGGTCATATGTTCGCCTCTTTACAGGAAGAAACGTATGGCAGGGCATTCCCTCTCAGTGTGTGTGTCTGTTGACGGCGTTTTGAGCGCCTCAGTCGGGGGTGTGTCTGGCGTCCCTCAGGGCAGTATGCTTGGCCCGCTGTTGTTCGTTCTCTATACTAGTGACATGTTCTCTTTGCTTGAAAGCACGATCAACTATGCCCACTATTCCACTTTGATGGCAGTTATACCTGCTCCTTGCCTTCGTGATGCTGTCGCTCAATCTCTGAATAGGGATTTGTCACGCATTAGTGCATGGTGCTCGGCCTGGAGTATGAAGCTGAATGCCTGTAAGACCAAGTCGATGATTATCAGTCGGTCTCGGACACTTGTACCCCAGCATCCCCAACTGGAGATTGATGACACTTTGCTTCAGAAGTCTAGCCCCTTGGAGATTCTTGGTGTTGTCTTTGATGAGAAGCTTACTTTTGAGCCGCATATTAGGAGGTTGGTGTCGCGTGCTTCCACTAAGATTGGGTTCCTGCGTAAAGTGAATTCTGTGTTTGGTGACAGTCAGGTTCTCTGCAGAGGTTTTTATGCGTTTTTACTGCCTGTGTTGCAGTATTGCTCACCAGTCTGGGCTTCAGCTGCTGGCACTCACTTGCGTCTGTTGGACCGACTTGTTAGTTCAGCCAGCAGGCTGTGCGCTGATAATAATCATGTGAACCTGTCCCACTGGAGAAGAGTAGCAGAGCTATGTATGTTTTATAAGGTATATATACAATAATGAGAGGCATTTGTTATATTCTTCTCTCCCTGCCCTCAAGGTTTTTGGGAGAGAGACTAGTGCTGCGCGCGGAACGCACTCTTTCACTTTGGAGGCTGTTGGATGTCGAACTAATAAGTTCTGTTGGTGCTTCGTGCCCTGATCAGCTAAGGTTTGGAATTTGTTGCCGGCATCGGCTTTTGGTCGTATTGGTCTGCAGGCGTTTAAGTCAGCTGTTAATGGTTTTTTGCTGGCATTCCTTCAGCTGCGTTTTGGGCTTCCCGGTGTTGCAAGATGCTTCATTTGGGTTGTATTACCTGTCCCTGGGAGCCCAAGCGTGAAGTTTTAATAATTATAATAAATAAATAATATGTGTGTAACATATGTTAATAACGACACTGTTGTGTGCGGCAGGGTCATACAAGCTGTGTGGACTGCCTGGCTTGGGACCATGTTGGGGAGCAGCTGTTCAGCGGCTCACACGACTACTCTGTGATGGTGTGGGATGTGGGAGGTGGTAAAGGGGCAGCTTATGAGCTGCAGGGTCACACGTGAGTACCCGCTACTGCTCAAGAGTATTGTATTGCGTTCTACTTTTGTTCTCGGTTCTTGCAAATTACTCAAAATTAAAGAATCTAATTGGATAATAAAGAGATAGAAAAAATATTATTTTCGTTGTCTCTTTATATAAGTGTCTGTCTGTCACCAAGATAACTCAAAAAGTTATGAACCGATTTGTATGAAATTTACAGGGATTGTTAGGTATGTTAGGAGGAACAGATGATTAACTTTTGGTAAAGATATGTCCTTACGTTTGTTTGTTTGTTTGTCTGCCTCATTTTTCTCGATGCCATAACACAAAAAGTTATGTATGGATTTTTATAAAATTAACATGAGTTGTTAGGTATATAACAAAGAGTATATGATCAAATTTTGGTAATGATCCGTTTGTTCGTTGTTCGTTTGTCACTGTTTTTAATTTTATGCTTGTTAGCACAATAACTCAAAAAATAATGAATCGATCTTTATGAAATTTATAGGGTATGTTAGTAATGTTAAAAGACATAAATGATCAAATTTTGGTGCAGATCGAATTGTTCGTTTGGATGTTTGACTTATGTTTGTCATAACGTTTGTTAACAGTATAACTCAAAAAGTTATGAACGGATCTTCAAGAAAATTGAACAAGCTGTTGTTAATATAAAAAGGCACAAATGATCAAATTTTGGAGTTTATGCAAAGAAAATTATTGTTTCAGAACCAATTTGAATTTTTTGCTACCATTCCTCACTTGGCGGAGGTATGCGCTCTCAGAGTGCTCTAGTTACCTTTGAATTTATCATAAAATTCTGGTGTGTGCAGTGGCAAGGTGCGAAGTGTCCACCACAGTACAGACCGCAAGGTGCTCGTGTCTGGTGGAGAGGATGGCATGCTTGTGTGGTGGGATATGGCCGCATCACGGCTTGTGGTGAGTAGGTATTAATGTTGCTACAGCTATTGTAGCACAACCCATATCCTTACAAAATGCTGCCGCTCTTATCTATCCATCTTAGAAGGCAATAGTCACATATGTGCCATTACCGTGCTGCTCATTTGCAACAGATATGTAGGTACTACGCGTGTATGGCATATGAGTGATATGACCCAAGTGATGATGCGCCGTGGTGTATGTGCAGACCCCAGAGTGGTGCGAAAGCGACAGCTGCCAGTACTGCAACCGNGTAGGTACTACGCGTGTATGGCATATGAGTGATATGACCCAAGTGATGATGCGCCGTGGTGTATGTGCAGACCCCAGAGTGGTGCGAAAGCGACAGCTGCCAGTACTGCAACCGCCCTTTCTACTGGAACGTCAAGGCTATGATTAACCAGAAGCAGTTGGGCCTGCGGCAGCATCACTGCAGGTGGGCATGCATCACGCCTGGCATGCGCAATTTAGTCAATAGAGCTCTTCTAGTTTCTGGTCAGTGCTCATTGTGACCTATGAAGATAGTCATTGCTGTAATGCACGATAATGTGGGTGCAGTAACTAGCTAAGAAAAAAATTGAGAAGTATGCCAAAAGTTAATGTCAAAAGAGGGACATCAAAAATATACCTCACAAGCACCCACTAGGTGAGTAAAATCCAACTGCGCCAAAAGTGGACATAACCACTTCTGGCTCTAAGCCCTCGATATATTGGCAAGATGTGATTGTTCCAACAACGTCAATGGTGCGCCGACTTGTGCTGTGTAGAATGATGCTGTGTAGGTATACTGAAGCAAGCGTTATGAGTAGGGTGTGAAGCACATGCAGGGCAGACTGGATCATGGAATAGGGACGAGAAGGGTCAAAGTGTTGCTAGGGCTGACAGTTATAGAGACTTTTTCCGCAGGTCTTACTTTGTGGACTGGAAAGACTCGGCGAGTCATTGCGTGTGGAGGACTAGGAAACTGGACAAAAAATAAAAGCTATCGTGTAGGATTTCAAAAGATAATGGACGGCATGATGTGTTGGAGAAATAGTTTCCAAGACTGAAAGGAGTGACGAATGAGACAGAACTTTATCTACGTGTGTGGCGTACGTTAGTGAGGAGTTTGCTTGTAATGGAGTAACCAGCTAGTGAGACTGTCATCCAATGGGGAGAATGCGGTGGGTCCTGGAGTGTATTAGCTGAGCAGCCCAACAGTTACCCAGATGCAAGGAGAGTAACTGTATGTCAGTCATTGTCAGAAAACAAACTCTTCCAAGTTAGCATTACCGGCGTTCAGATGCTATTGCAGAGGTACTGACCCAACTAGAAAGGAGGAGTCGCATGAGCCTGCCGTCTCTAATACCAAAGCTCTAACTGCAGCTGTGCACTCCTGCAGCTGCAGCTGTCCACTCCTCCGGGGCCAAGTGACTTTCCCACTTGCGGTGTGTGGTCAAGTTGAATTTACCTTCAATGTGTTGGCTCAGCTGAGGCGGACATTGTGTCTCGGTATGTGAACCTGTCATCTGGTGCTTCCCTCAGGGGGATATTCTAGCGTAGTCTATTCCTGCCAAAATATATTGGGCCTCACGTCCGCAGAGGGTAACCCGAGTGACTTTCTGCAGGAGATATCACACCTGGCCACAGTTCCTACTGATAAGGTCAGTATGTAAAGTTGGGTAGGTGCTTCTCTACTACTTCCTAAGGTGGGCCGCCGTTTGTGGTAGCCGGCTGTAGGCCTCCAACATACTCCCGTATGTGGGGGAGGAGCATGAAAGGGGCCATCAGCACGGGTGTCTCTTTTTTGTGTCTTCTGATTCTTTCTTGCCTCGATGACGTACTCTTCGCCTCGTTCCCTGCTCGTATTAGCGCGTATGGCCGATTTGGGTAAATTCTGTGGTATTGATTAGTACTCGGTCGGCCGTGGCGTTCGTACACGGTCGCCTTGTCGAGCCTCACTGCTTGGATCATGCTTTATTGTGGCTGCGGTAGAAGACCCTCGAGTTTAATAATAATGTGTAATATAGTTTTGTTGTTCTATTATCTGTGCAGTGCAATGCATAGATTTTCTTCAGTGTGGCAGACCTTCAGGAGGCACAGAATGGGCCATAGTGTTGAGTTCACTCATCCTGTTATCGGGAGCATTGCCCCAGAAGACACCATACGTTATTTTGTCTATAGCTAGGCTGTCGGGACCACTTTGCTTCATTCTCCTATTTTCCTACTGATCACCTTTTATTCTTTTCTTTAGGTTTCGTGCCGAGTTGTGCCCAAGCTCATTGACCCAATGTCAGGACATCATGTTACATGTATTCCACGATTTTTTCTATCGACTTTCTAAACGTTTTCCTTTTCTACTTTGAAGTGGCTATCATGTGGAAGGAAACGTAAACTACCGCCTAATGCAGTGTATGTGGCGCACCTCACAGGAAGTGCGGCCGGGCGGTGTGCGACAGCTGCTCCAGTCGCCGCACCAACATCCCCGCCATGGGCTTTGAGTTCAATGTGCGCGTGTGTGAGAAGTGCTACGAGACCATCACCGAGAGAGAGTGAGTTTTCTCATTGCTTCCCACAACTTCATTTATAATTTTCCCTATGTCCTCGTTTTTCTTTTCTCTCTTCAAACGGTAGTGAATCGAATCCATTACTTATAACAGATTTAGCCTTAGTCTTCCTTCTACGCACTGATGAAAAACAGTAGTACGCACTACTGAAGTTTTACCTAACTTATTATCAGCCTTTTATAGATATGTTCTGTCTAGTTTTAAAATTTCATAATGGACTCAGCTCAGACAGATGGTTCTGCTATCCATGTTATGACTCCCAGAGCACATAGAGGTGCTGCAGAAATATTACAACAATCATCCTGTGGTGTGCGATATCCTCGGAAGGCTGACGACCCTAACTGAGGGACCGAAGCAGTTGCAGATCTGCTGGTTCCTCGGTGATGTGGGAGTTGCCGGAAACGAGAGGGCTGACAGCGAAGCCAGGGACGTGGCAGGAGCCCCAGGAGAGGGGGTAAACCCAGCTATACCAAGCCAAGATTATTACTATTACATAAGGAGATCTATGAGAACGGTGTGGCATCAACGGTGGAATGACGTCAATAATAACAAGTTGAGAGTGATAAAACCTGGAAAACAAGAGTGGGCAACGTCCAGGTGCGGCGACCGCCGCTTGGAGGTGTTGCTGTGCCGCCTACGCATTGGTCTCACCAGACTGACCCATCTGATGGAGCGCCGCCATCAACCCTATTGTGATGACTGTCTGGTGCCGCTGACAGTTCGCCATCTCCTTGCAGAATGCCCCAGCTACTCGGAAATCCGAAGGAAATGCATCCCATACGCTCAGGGAGGCGACATAGATGCGATGATGGTAGAAACACTTTCCGAACCCCCTCAGGGGAATTTTGATGTGGGAAGGATAAAGACATACTTGGAGCGATGTGAAATCTATGAAAAACTGCAAATTCGGAGGTTTATTGAGATTGATGGGAGAGTAACGCGGTTGCTACGTGACCATTTGTAAGTAGCAGAGATGTGAAACTGACGGGGCCTATGACCCCAGACAGATCTTAGATTTATGATTGATGAGGAAGTACATGTTCTCATCACTATGCTGGGCCAGTGACAGACGGCAAAAACCGAGAATATCTCGATCTTGTGTTTTCGGCGCGAGGCGGGCGTGATGCCTGCGGCGCTAGTAACTCAACCCACTATAATAATAATATCAATGTTATACGTAGTTGGCACTGTTAATATCACTATACTTGTAACGCATTCTCATTCTTTTCACCTTTGCATGCAGAGTGGAGACGAGGTAAGGTTGGTTGTAAGCAATAGCCTTATCCACTTGTTGGGCTGATCTTGCAAGATGTGCTTTTAACCAGTGGCTACAATAATGGGATCCGTCGTGTTCTCTTGCTAAGCTCCTGGCGGCGTGAGAGAGAGACCTCACTGTGCCAGTTGCCATTGGTATTTTGCTACTTCACATTTATTACACTCATGCAGTCCTATTTTCATCACCTTGCATTAGAGTTTCACGACTTGTACTACGTAAAGAGACAAACTTATCACTGTGAATCATGACGGTTTATACCAGTACGGAAATTGTGTTAGACGAGTGCCAGACAAGGGAAGCAGCAGCAGTTCATGTGCTATCTTTGATGCTAGGAAGTGAGCAAAGTAGGTAATATTAGCGTTCATTTCTGAATATTTATACTGTAGAATTGGTCTAGTTGTTTAATGCACGTTAATTTGATGGAAGTACGAGGCAGTACCTCCTCTCCTGAGCAGAGGACAACCCACAGGCCATCTTGGCACTACGGTTAGTACTTTTAAGTGTCCTCCTCAGTCGCTTCGGTTACCGTCACCTAGATCATTACAGATGCTTGTTCTGTAATTTCTACCATATGGTTGCCCTCAGGAGTATATTCTGGCGGGCCCTTGCCCTGTGTAAATATATGCACTTAGAACGCAAATAATAGCTTTATCGCAGAATTTGCCCTCACGTGTATATTATGACGGGCCCTATCCCTGTCATAATATGTATATATATATGGGCCTTACGACCCCAGGGGCAAACCCGAGTACCTTTTCCGCAGGAGATGTTGCATCTGGCCGCAGTTCCTGCTGACGAGGTTAGTTTTGTAACGTTATGTAGGTTCTCCGTTTCTGTTCCGCGAGGTGGGCTGTCAATCGAGATAGCGCACCTAGTCCGCGGGACTTCTCTCATCTCTCTTGTGTGGAAAGCCGTGAAAGAGGCCGACCACTCGAGTGCCTCCTACTATGCTTTGCGCCTTGTTTCCTGCCCGTAGTAGCGCACGTAGGCCACGCGACAAATTATGTGGTATTTAAATACTACACACTCAACCTTGTTGGAACGCCTGANTATTAGTGCGGAATAAAGAGGTTTTTTCGGATTTGCAAGTACCCCGGTAATCCGAAATCCCCGCTAATCCGTCACCCCCTTCCCCCCGTGCTGTGCGAATTAGAGGGGTTTTACTGTACCTCGATCTTGTGTTTTCGGCGCGAGGCGGGCGTGATGCCTGCGGTGCTAGTAACTCAACCCACTATAATAATAATATCAATGTTATACGTAGTTGGCACTGTTAATATCACTATAATGTCATACGTTGTATTTTGTGATCCTTGTAACGCATTCTCATTCTTTTCACCTTTGCATGCAGAGTGGAAACGAGGTAAGGTTGGTTGTAAGCAATAGCCTTATCCACTTGTTGGGCTGATCTTGCAAGATGTGCTTTTAACCAGTGGCTACAATAATGGGAACCGTCGTGTTCTCTTACTAAGCTCCTGGCGGCGTGAGAGAGAGACCTCACTGTGCCAGTTGCCATTGGTATTTTGCTACTTCACATTTATTACACTCATGCAGTCCTATTTTCATCACCTTGCATTAAAGTTTCACGACTTGTACTGCGTAAGGAGACAAACTTATCACTGTGAATCATCACGGTTTATACCAGTATGGAACTTGTGCTAGACGAGTGCCGGACAAGGGAAGCAGCAGTTCATGTGCTATCTTTGAGGCTAGGAAGTGAGCAAAGTAGGTAATATTAGCGTTCATTTCTGAATATTTATACTGTAGAATTGGTCTAGTTCTTTAATGTACGTTAATTTGATGGTAGTACGAGGCAGTACCTTCTCTCCTGAGCAGAGAACAATCCACAGGCCATCTTGGCCCTACGGTTAGTACTTTTAAGTGTCCTCCTCAGTCGCTTCGGTTACCGTCCCTAGATCATTACAGATGCTTGTTCTGTAATTTCTACCATATGGTTGCCCTCAGGAGTATATTCTGGCGGGCCTTTGCCCTGTCTAAATATATGCACTTAGAACGCATATAATAGCTTTATCGCAGAATTTGCCCTCGTGGGTATATTATGACGGGCCCTATCCCTATCATAATATGTATATACAGTATATGGGTCTTACGACCCCAGGGGCAAACCCGAGTACCTTTTCCGCAGGAGATGTTGCATCTGGCCGCAGTTCCTGCTGACGAGGTTAGTTTTGTAAAGTTAGGTAGGTTCTCCATTTCCGTTTCGGTTCCGCGAGGTGGGCTGTCAATCGAGATAGCGCACCTAGTCCGCGGGACTTCTCTCATCTCTCTTGTGTGGAAGGTCGTGAAAGAGGCCGACCACTCGAGTGCCTCCTACTATGCTTTGCGCCTTGTTTCCTGCCCGTAGTAGCGCACGTAGGCCACGCGAGAAATTATGTGGTATTTAAATACTACACACTCATCCTTGTTGGAACGCCTGAGTTGCGGCTACGGAGGTTAAACAAAGTTTATAACTAACTTACTACCGCAGAATTGACCACATCTTGACTATTTGACTATAAATTTCTGTAAAAATTTCACAGAAAGTTAAACTTATGATGCATATCGTGTTTGTAAAGTTTCAAACGACTAATCGTACTGGTTCTGGAAAAATTATGTTTTTTGTTAATTTTACTAATTTTCACTGAGCGGCGGTAATAGTTTTTTGACTAAAAAACAAAATATCCACAGTTTTATATCACCAAAGGAGCAAAAATGAACAAAACAAATGAGAAAATATGTATTAAACAAGAAATCATTAATCNCTTTTTGACTAAAAAACAAAATATCCACAGTTTTATATCACCAAAGGAGCAAAAATGAACAAAACAAATGAGAAAATATGTATTAAACAAGAAATCATTAATCAAAAGTTTACAATGACTGAAAAAAGTTTTATTTGCCAACATGACCCCCATGACGTTTAATAATTTCAATATTCCTTGAATCCATGCAGCCAGTGAGTTTCTTTATTGCAGAAGGTGGAACTGAACTTGCTGCTGCAGCAACGGCACCCCACACGACAGATTTTGAGTTTTACTGCCCTCCATCTGCGTAAATTTTCCTTTTGAGATGGGCCCAGAAGTTTTCAATTGAGTTTAGATCAGGTGAGCATGGTGGCCAAACTATCAGTTTCTCTCCGTGGAACCCAAAGAGTCCAGCAATGCTGTGGTAGTACGGGCAGAGTGAGATGGCGCATTATCATGGATGAAAATCAAGTTTTGAAGCAACGAATTGGATCCAGCCATGGGACCAAGGCATCCTTTATCATGTCACAATATGATGCAGATGTAATTTTCACATCATCAAGTACTCCAACCGGACCTACAGGTCGATCCCCTATGATACCAGCCCATATCATAACACCATCGCCCCGTTGTTGACGTTTACGTGTTGATGACACTCGCCTCCAGGTAGCACCCAACTTTTACTCCACCCATCAGGTCCACCAAAGGTTACCCGGGTTTCATCGGTGAAAACATTATTCATGTTGAGCTGTATGTATTTCTGTGCTCATTCCATTCTCAAAATTTTATATCTTGGGGTCAGAGGAGGCAATTTCAGAGGGGATATTGACAGAAGCAATGAAGTGAAAGATGTCATTTCTTGTGGTTTTCGGCACTTACGGAAGCCCAGCAGCTATAAAAATTGATTTACTTGTTTGCCCGGGTCTTTTACGTTGCTGACAAAACACATTTCTTATGTCTCTTTCAGTAACAGTCCTTGAATGCCTAGCATCTGGTCGTTTTCTGCGTGGTGAAGGATCCTTCAAGAATCTTGTCACTATGTCAATATGGCGTCCTATATTTCGGCCAATAATATCAGGAAAGGTGCCTGTAGCAGTTTCTTTGATGATAATTGCATTCTCTTCGTTAGTTAGAGCTTTCCCACATCCAATTTTGAAAGAATATACAAGAAGCTATTGTTGTCATTCACCTCAAAAAGAAAAAAAACTTCAAAGAGTTGTCAATCAGGAGACACAGCAAAATGTAAACAAGCTCAACAGTGTTGCCATAAGATGTCCCGATTTCCCTGCAAATTTCATCAAAATTTGATGACTTAAAAATGAGATAGGTATGGTAAATTTTGTGCTAAAGCTATTATTTCCGTTGTAAGTGTATGGGCCTGACGCACCCAGAAGCTGTTTCGAGTGCCTTTCCCCCGATAGATATTGTGGCTGGCAGTACTACCTGCTGTTAGTTTATAGAGCTAAGTAGGTTTCTATGCTTCCCCTCTCTGCGCCTTATTACCTGTCATTAGCAGCGCGCTAGCCACTTGAGACCAATAGGGCTGATCTGAGTTCACACTAAACTTTCGACTTTCTGGCAGGAAAGCCGAAATAAAAATCTCTAAGAATTCGGCGGGATGCGACTTGGTATTGCGACGCTAGTAATGCTCCTCTTACAACTATTATTATTTTGACAAAACGTTTAGACGATTTCTCCACAGTTCTAAAAACTATTTTTTGATCCACACTTATTTTATTGAGAACTATTCTAGAGTAGAAGTAAAAACAGGCTCTGTAAAATGCGACGTTTTGGCAGTCGACAGCTGCCATCATCAGGCTAGTTAAAATCTGAAACTAATAAACTAACATGAATGAAAGATGAAACATTACAAAAATTAAATTTGAAGCACAAAATCACTAGAGCTGCTGCTCATGGGTCTTGGCACTACGGAAGTTGGAGGTAGACTGAAGGCTTGCTTGGCGGTGAACCAGTTAATGGGTTGAGGCACTGGGACGGGGCGCTGCTACCGGTACAGATTCAAAAACTTCGAGAGCTCCTTGTACTTGACGTTAATTGGCGGCAAGTCCCGTCTGATAGTTAGAACTTCCACGATTTTCACTGCAGTGGTGTCTTGGCAAGAATACAGTACGGAGAAAGAGGAGAAAGTTACAGCGGGGGGTGGTTTTTTAGGTGCTCATCACGGTAGTGCTTGTAAATACTGCTTGCGGAGTACCGGTGCTGCTTGCACCGCCTCTCGAGCATACAGGAGGTGTGGCCTACATAGCAGGCCTACCAGCCGAGCTCCTTACACACGAATTTGTACACGACTCCTCTGCGCTCCAGTTCCGGTGCTTTTGTCCGACAGCTGAAGAAAGCGGAGAGTTTCAGAGGCTTGAAATATGGTTGTAGGGCTATTTTCTTCGATGGATTAGTAGGCNTGGGACGGAGCGCTGCTACCGGTACAGATTCAGAAAATTCGAGAGCTCGTTGTACTTGACGTTAATTGGCGGCAAGTCCCGTCTGATAGTTAGAGCTTCCATGATTTTCAATGCAGTGGTGTCTTGGCAAGAATACAGTACGGAGAAAGAGGAGGAGAAAGTTACAGCTGGGGGAGGTTCTTTTATGTGTTCATCACGGTAGTTCTTGTAAATACTACTTGCGGCGTACCGGTGCTGCTTGCACCGCCTCTCGAGCATACAGGAGGTGTGGCCTACATAGCTGGCCTGACAGCCGAGCTCCTTACACACGAATTTGTACACGACTCCCCTGCGCTCGAGTTCCGGTGCTTTTGTTCGACAGCTGAAGAAAGTGGAGAGTTTGAGAGACTTGAAATATGGTTGTAGGGCTATTTTCTTCGATGGATTAGTGGGCTTTACATACTCAGAGATTGTTGCTTTTAGGAAGTCCACGTCTTTCTTGTTAGTGTTAAAATTATGTAGCTCTACGTAGAAGTTACTAGTCTCCTGTTGTTTGGGGTCCTGTTCGAAATGTTTATTCATTACTCTCTTGATGATTTGGACGAGAATGGTTAGTGGAAACCCGTTGTTGGTGAGGACTTGCTTGACTCTGTGGATTTCTGCTGTTGATGTGTCCCAGACTTCTACATGTCTAACCTAGAGTTTAAACTGCTTACCCAAGATCGTTCATCTAATCCAAAATACTAGAGGCGGTACGTAGATGACATTTAAGCAGTTTTTTCCAACGCGAATCATCTCAGCTAGTTTAAACGCAGGCTACAAAAACAACTCCGTCCTAAACTTCACGCAGGAAGAAATGGCAAGCAACACATTTCACTTTCTGGATATAAAACTGGAACTGAAAAACAACCGTTTCACCACCGCAGTTTTTGTAAAACCAACACATAAAGGCATGTACACTCATTTCACTTCACATGTTCCCCTGACTTACAAAAAGTCCATAGCCAAAACGCTCATTCACCGCGCCCTAAACCATTGCTCATCCTGGGACACATGCACAGCAGAAATCCACAGAGTCAAGCAAGTCCTCACCAACAACGGGTTTCCATTAACCATTCTCGACCAAATCATCAAGAGAGTAATGAATAAACATTTCGAACAGGACCCCCAACAGCAGGAGACTATTAACTTCTACGTAGAGCTACATAACCTTAACACTTACAAGAAAGACGTGGACTTCCCAAAAGCAACAATCTCTGAACATGTAAAGCCTACTAAGCCATCGAAGAAAATAGCCCTACAACCATATTTCAAGCCTCTAAAACTCTGCTTTCTTGAGTTGTCGGACAAAAGCATCGGAACTCGAGCGCAGGGGAGTCGTGTACAAATTCGTGTGTAAGGAGCTCGGCTGTCAGGCCAGCTATGTAGGCCACACCTCCTGTAGGGTCGAGAGGCGGTGCAAGCAGCACCGGTACGCCGCAAGCAGTATTTACAAGCACTACCGTGATGAGCACCTAAAAGAACCACCCCCAGCTGTAACTTTCTCCTCCTCCTTCTCCGTACTACATTCTTGCTAAGACACCACTGCATTGAAAATCATGGAAGCTCTAACTATCAGACGGGACTTGCCGCCAATTAACGTCAAGTACAACGAGCTCTCGAATTTTCTGAATCTGTACCGGTAGCAGCGCTCCGTCCCAGTGCCTCAACCCATTAACTGCTTCACCGCCAAGCTAGCCTTCAGTCTACCTCCAACTTCCGTAGTGTCAAGACCCATGAGCAGCAGCTCTAGTGATTTTGTGCTTCAAATTTATTTTTTGTAATGTTTCATCTTTCATTCCTGTTAGCTTATTATTTGTTTCAGATTTTAACTAGCCTGATAATGGCAGCTGTCGACTGCAGAAACGTCGCATTTTATATAGCCGGTTTTTTCTACTTTAGCATAGTTCTCAATAAAATAAGTGTGGATCAAAAACTAGTTTTTAAAACTGTTGAGAAATCGTCTAAACGTTTTGTTAAAGTGTGTGCTGATCTTAAATTTTTGAACTATTAATATTACTATCGTATAGTTCTGTTTCCTGTATTGGATTTTCATGTATTAGGAGCAACTCGCACCTTTGCAGTGTAAATGTAAATGTTACCAAGTCCACTGCCTCTCAAAAGCTTCTGAGTAGAGTACCTACTGAACATGGCTGTGCCACAGAGCTCAGGAAGTATGGGGTAGTCTGTGGTTGTACTTATATGTATTTTGTTTTGTTACCGGCTGCTGTAGCCGCGAGAGTTTAGCAGTGTTCCACGAAGTGAAGCATCCTGTCACTGCCATGGCTGTGGACCTGTCGTCTGGAACCTTAGTCACTGTGGGTAAGTATTCCAGTGTTCAAACTGCACTGTTGCTATTCATTGCAATACTCCTGCTGTGTTCTTTAGCAGGGAATTGCCGTTCCCATTTGCTGGGTCCATAGCGCTGCTTCACATTAACACCAGACCTGAAGGATTTCCACGTTAGGGAGCTACCTCAATTTTTCCAGTGTTGCGTTTGATATTGAAGTCTTTTTTCATGCCAATCACTGGCTTCATTTCATCGAGAAATTTATGTGAAAAGGATCGCAAATAAAGTATCAGCGACAGTCAAACATTATGTTACCTTCTGATTATGCAAGTACAATTTTTTTACTTTATTTTTTAAGATAAGTGTTTAACTTTGAAATATCAATATTAATTAAATGCAGTGCTATGTTGCAAATATAAACAGCACTTGTAAAATAAATATTTAGCCATTTGCTAAATTTATCATACAATTTGCTTGCTTACGAGTTTTTTACTGTTACCTCAAATTATGCTACAAGTTAGTAAAAACGTCATAAAGAGGAAACAAATACAAATGAACCGGAATATTTTTTAAACGCCCAAAACCAAAAAATTATAATCAAAACAATTCAATAAGCACTGAAATAAGTGTTCAGTAGTGGTAAACATAACAAATTAATTTTGACCATGGCAGCCTACACTTTTCATGATTTTTTAAGGCGATTATCAACAGACTTTGTCAGGTTTGATATTTCAGATGGTGGAATAGAATCTGCAGCTGTTTTTACTGCATTGCACATGCTTACTTTGCTCGAAAACTGCCGACCACTTTCATAGACCTTCCTTTTGATCATTGTCCAGAGGATCTCAATGGGATTTAAATCGGGGCTATTTGCTGGCCAGGTCATAATCCTTTTTTATTTAAATCCTCCATCCGTAAAAAAGTTAGCAGTGTACCTTTCTCGGTGTGAGGAAGCGTTATCGTGCTGACATACCAATTTAGATCTGCGTGCGATAGTCTGCTCATCAAGCCATGGAATCAAGTTGGCTTCAAGAAACTGGCAGTACCTTTCTGCATTCAGTTTAACTCCTTCTGCCACTTCAAATGAACCAATAAGGGCGTCACCTACTATCTCGGCCCAAAACATCGCTCCTCCACCACTTTGTTGACGCATAAGCCAGGTCTGTTGAGGTCGGTCATGGAGGACTCATCCAGACGCCCATCCATCTAGACCATCAAGAGTGGCTCTGCATTCGTCAGTAAATATGACAGTGGAGAAATCAGTTTTCATGTTCTCTTCAGTCCATTTGACCCTATTTTCTTTAGGGTATGAGTTTTTGTTAGGAGTGGTCGTTTAATTGCCTTTTTCACTTTCCCTAGCTTCGGCAGAACCTCACATCTTGTCTTTCTGCTAAGTATTGGAGCTCCAGCGTCTTCAAGTCTAGCCTTACTTGTAGAAAGTTGTTTTCTAGCGATAGAAACCTTCAAATGTCGCATATCCCGAGCAGTCAATTTCCTCGTAGAGGCTCTATGTGGAGCTTTCTGGTTGACCTTGCCTTCAATTGCATAAGCCTTAATTGTTCGTTGATCACGCTGTAATGCCTTAGAAACTTCAAGTATTGTCTTACCAGAAGCCAATAACGAGGTCACTTTGATCTTTTCTTCCTTGGTTAGGCCGCTTTTCTTGCCCATGTTGACTAGAGAGTGATGTTGCATAATCTGGGGGTAACAGCAGAACCCCGTGTGATAAGCAAATGTTGCCAAAACGAAGGCAATGGTTCTGTTTTATTTTTCTCTAATTATTTTTATAATTACAACATACCTGTGTACTAAATTACTGTGAAGATTTTAAATGTTTGACACTTATCTTGAAAAATAAGTAAAAAAAAATTGTATTTTCACAATCAAAGGTAACACACTGTATTTGCCACTTAGCTCAAAGCCAGCGCCTGCAAAATATGTTATTGCTACCAGGTACCAGCACTAGCCAACACCTGAAGCACCCTGCTCTTTTTGTAGCGACAATCCCCTTCGAAACAGCATCACCGAGGTACGCAGGGAGCAAATGCTGTGGTGCTGCGCGCTGTCCAACAAGCGTCAGAGTGGGTAACTCTTAGCGGCAGCATTCTCGCCGTTGTGGAGATAGGATATTTCAACCCGAGCCTCTTGCCTACTAGCATCACTGTACGGATCGCCCTGGCTGATACGGTGGTTAAACTAATCGTGCAATAGTAATAGAAGCTGTCTTCAGCTTCCCTATGTGTTATTTGGGCTTTATTTTTTTCGAGTTTGTTTCATTGTTGAATAAAGTTTAAAGAAGATGCACCGTGGCGCCAGAAAGAAACTCCGCACTGGCAATATTTTCATAAGAATCTAAATTATATATGCCAAGTTTTTGATTATTGCTCACAATAAACTGTAGCTATATCTACATTCACCGTCGTATTAATTCCAATTTTTGTACTTAATACTGTATACAAATTCCCTTGATACCTGAATAATTATCACCCGCGAACAAAGTGAGAGAGGTGATGTTTTCTTTTAAGATTTAAGTATGTATATTTGTATATCAGAGTATCTTGGGAGCAGCCTTTCTCTAATGCAGGTTTCATTAAAAAGCACGCCGTATTTGGTAAATAAAACTTTTTTTATTAGTTTTCTCATAACAACGAATGGTTAAATGGTCTGTTGGATCGTCTGAGGCAATAACTGGCCAAAACTGTGCTCGTCCTAGCTTGTTGCAGGCGGGTTCGGCGACGCGTTTCGATCAGATATTCGATCATTGTAAGACCGTAGCTGGTAGGAGGTGAGAAGCTGAGTCTGTAGTCAGTTGAGGATAAAGAGCGGTTGGCAGTTAAATTGTGCTGTAGTATGCAGATAGGTGTTTCTACTTAATAACTCTTAGCGGTCCCGTACTGGGGGGGGGGGGGAGGAGGGCTGCGCGCTGGTTGACCGCTGGATTAAGTGAGTAGCCAATCTGCTAGTTGAGTGGGTGTCTGCTTGCGCTGCTTACGGTTCCCATGAAGTTTAATAGTCCTTGCCGATCCTGTATTTTGGTTGTTTATGACTGGTCGCTTGGCTCTAATGTGCAGAAATTCCATTATCTGTAGGCGTTGATAGTTGCTACTGCGGTGTGGAAAGGTCGTTCCTGCTACTATCATTGCTCTTGTCAAGGTAATGTCGTGATGCTGCTGCGTGTGGTTCTTTATGGATCCGTCTTGAAGGTGCATAGTGAGCCTTCTGGAGAGAGTGGTGACAGTCATGCCATTATACGAAATATTATGAAGCTCACAGTCTTCATGCTGACATTTGTACTCGTATATGGCATGATTTTGCGTAGGAGGTGAAGTATTGCTCTACTTTACGGTACCGTAAAAATCCATAAGCCAGGCAACCCTTTAAGACTCATTATATTGCAAGTCACAACTCCAACGTACCAAACTGCTAAAGAATTGATCAATCTCATCACGCCATACTTGCCGAGACAATATGTCATCAATTCAACGGACGATTTTCTTCACCTACTCCGAGCAACGCAACCTGAAGGTATCATCGCATCTCTTAATGTTAGTCACTATTCACCAACGTCCAGTACAGGAAACAATAGATATCATCTGCAACGCAGCGTATAATCACGAAAGCCTGCCACCGCCAGCAATGGAGAAGGAAACCCTCAAGAAGCTGCTCATTGCCTGCACAACGAAGTCCCCGTTCACACACACCGATGGAACTCTTTATCAGCAAGTTGATGGAGTCGCGTTGGGCTCACCTTTGGGAGTGACCTTTGCAAACTATGTATTACATGTGTCATCTGGAAAAGAAAGTACAGTACTCCCAAGAAAATCCAACCATGAAGCCAAGACTATATTTGCAGCGATGTGGACGATTGTTTCATCGTAACTGACAGCATCGAACAATTACTAAAGCTTGAAAAAATCATGCAGACCACATCTGTCCTTAATTTCCCTCATGAGCTCAACGTCAGTAACAAACTAAATTTTCTAGACGTCACCATTGATGCTAATACAATGAACTACAC
The DNA here is from genome assembly GCA_001587735.2 of Parhyale hawaiensis. Lineage (NCBI taxonomy): Eukaryota > Metazoa > Arthropoda > Malacostraca > Amphipoda > Hyalidae > Parhyale > Parhyale hawaiensis. Next base: position 22,639,814 of record LQNS02278143.1, on the reverse strand, counting down.
CACCTCAGTTTATCAAAAGGCAACTAACACTGCAGCGAATCCCCCCAACGCTACAAACACGGGACTGTCAAAGCACTCATCCATCGACATTACAAACTTCCAACCACCTGAAACCACTTCCATACTGCCACAGCAAATCTCAGGCAAGCCCTCATCAGTAATGGATACACAGACAAACAGTTCCATTCAATCATGCGGCGCTACATAGACCAAGCGATCTCACCCAAAGAAGCACAAACCTCCGTTGGAACGACCCACACAGTTTTCTACGAGATCCAAATGTCCGCAGCGTACAAAACCGACGAAAGAGTACTGAAACAAATTGTAAAGAATAACGCATTATGCAACAATAGCGATGATCAATTACGACTCCTGATATACTACAAAAGCCCTAGCATCGGTCAACTTGTCTCCAGGAACAACAGCAATAATTCCCCTCCTCTCAAGCAAACTCATGTCATATAAGAGTACAAATGTCAGCATGAAGACTGTGAGCTTCATAATATTTCGTATATTAGCATCACTGTCACAACTCTCTCCAGAAGGCTCACTATACACCTTCAAGACGGAGTCACACGCAGCAGCATCACGACATTACCTTGACAAGAGCAATACTAGTAGCAGGAACGACCATTCCACACCGCAATAGCAACTACCTACGCCTACAGATAATGGACTCCCTACACATTAGAGCTAAGCGACCAGTCATCAACAACCAAAATACAGGATCGGCAAGGACTCTTGAACTTCATGGAAACTTAAAGCAGTGCAAGCAGACCACCACCCAACTAGCAGATTGGCTACTCACTTGATCCATCTGTCAACCAGCGCGCAGTCCCCCCCCCCCCAGTACGGGACTGCCAAGAGTTATTAAGTAGAAGCATCTGTCTGCATACTACAGCACATTTTAACTGCCAACCGCTCTCCATCTTCAACTGCCTAGAGACTCAGCTTCTCACCTCCTACCAGCTACGGCCTGGAGATGATCGAAACGCGTCGCCGAACCCGCCTGCAGCAACATACGACGAGCACAGTTTTGGCCAGTTATTGCATCAGACGAACCAACAGACCATTTTAACCATTCGTTGTTATGAGAAAACTAATAAAGAAGTTTTATCTACCAAATACGGCGTGCTTTTTAATGAAACCTGCATATTTGTATATATATATATATATATATTTTTGTATGTTTGTCTGTCTACCCAATAAGTGGTCGAAGGAATTGAGCAATGTTCATAATGTGTTGCAGGGATTCTGGTGAGTTGCCCTCGATGTGACCCATGCCCAAAACCTGGGAATAGCTGGCCATAAAATATGACGGCGATGAAATTTGTTCACTCAAAAACAGGTAAAAGGAGTTGAGCTATGTCCATGATTTTTTGCAGGAGTCCGGTAGGCTGTCCTCAATGTCACCCATGCAAAAAAGAACTAAAATTAGGATTAGCTGGCCTTAAAAACTGACGGCAATGAAATTGCTCTCCACCCAAAAACAGGTAGAAGGAGTTGAGCTATCTTCATGATTTTTTTTTTTTGCAGAGAGTCTGGTGGGATGTCCTCGATGTGACTCATATCAGAAACGAGGATGAGCTGGCCATAAAAAAATGACGGCGATGAAATTTGCTCCCACTGCGGGTGATGGACTTACGCCACGAGGCGTTCTAGTTTATTTTAGTTTTGTTACGTGAAGTGACTAAAATGCATAAAACAGCGAGAAACTTCGCAGATTAGAATTAAACATTAATGCAGTAAAGATATTGTATTTCAGGTGATGAGGCAATTTTAGTTTTGCAAAGTTACTCCATTGTTTTCAAGTTTGTGCTTGATGTAATTGAAATTTTTTCATTAACGACTCTTCTATCTCTCAGTGGTCGTCAGAAACTCATACGACTCCATGATACTTGACAGTCCAACTGAGAAATAGGCAGATGACTTAAATATGATGAGAAAACTGTTCGACTGATTGAACAGAGATCAGAGAACTCGCAGTGTTCGAGCCCAAAATCAGGCCGTCTTACTCTTAGGGCAACCTACAGAGAAGATCACGTCTTGAAAATTTAAAGTATTGGAAACAGTTTGAAACTGCTCCTGAGATTTAAAAACGTTGTGACCTTGTAAGAAAGTGTTTTGTTTCTACAATCAAAAATAGACTGAAAGAATTTGGGTTGAGAGGCTGCATCGCAAAACTCAAATCGGTGGTATCAATGAAGAATCAATAGTGTTTGCAGTCCGTCAAAAGGGATGAGGATCATGACGCGTCTTACTGACGAAGAGTGGTAGTTAGTGATGAAAGCAAGTTCAGCAGGCTAGGCAGTGGTTCCAGGCAGATTGTTCGACGAAGGAATGGTGAATTTCATCCCAGGTGTAGCGTTTCTACGCTACAAGTTGGTTGAGGTTCTGTCACAGTATGGGAAGCAATCAACGCTCATGGTTCAGGGCCTTTTGATCTTTTAAACGGCCGATTAAATTCTCCCAAATACGTGGACATGTTAGCTGAACATTTTGGTCCCTGGTCCCCATTATGATGATAATTTGCCAGTGGATTCCAACTCAACGCAAGACAATGCTCCAATACACAAAATAGCCACAGTTAAGAAAATCCTCCAGAGCCATCACGTTTCACATATGGATTGGCCTGTCCGGTGACCGACTTGAATCCAATAGAGATTGTATGACATATCAAGAACCACTTACGCAACGAAATTATTCATACTGTTGATGAATTCTAGAGAAATATAAAAGAATAGTGGTACGCCCTCCCAAAGGAGTTATGTAAGAAACCAATTGAGGCGATGCCAAATAGATTGCATGCTGTCAAATCACAGAAGGGTTATGATGCTAAATATTGACGACTCTACATTGCTTGTACATAAAATTGATTGAAATTTCATTAAAGTAATATTTTTCTATAATGCGGTCTTTCCTTTTGCCTGCTGTTTGATTACATACCATTTTTAATAGCAAAAACACCTGATTAGTTTACCTGATATTTCATAAAGCGGTATAGTTATCAGAAAAGCATATGTTGAATAATCGATTGCTATGTAGTTCATTATTGTCAGTAATTTAAAATTTACCTTGTGAAAATATTGCCAATGCGTAGTTTCTTTCTGGCGCCTCTGTTTATTATATAATACGATTACTAACGTACTTACCGAGCTGTACAATATGGCGGCTACGAAATTTCATGGAGAGCTTTGCCGTGTTCATGTCCGTGGTAGTTATTCTGCTATTAAGAATACACTGCACCTGCCAGGTTGATCTTGATGTAATCAGGTATCAAGATAGTATATCTGTAACATACCTGAAGAAACAGCTGGCGCTTGAGACTAGCGTTTGTTGGGGTGGGGGCGCCGAATATCTACCCACAGGCAGACAGGGGAATGTCAAGCCTAGATATGAAGATTTAAGCATCTCCTTATCTCCTCAGACCATACAGTGATTTTTTTGTCCACTTATTGCAAAATCATATCGTTTCGAAGGTATTCCCGAAAGTAAATATAGCTACATCCTCTGCAAATGCCCAAAACAAGAAGTTTCACAGTATTGGAAACTCGCTAACGTGATCTCCTTCCCCCCTCTCCCAATGAAAAATTGGAAGCCCATGGCATCCAGGGAGACTGCCAGTATTCACGCTGGATCCGTGAATGGCTCACTGGTCGTCAGCAGTGAGTGAAGCTGCAAGGAGAGACGAGCGACTGGACGCCGATCTCATCTGGAGTGTCACAGGGTAGCGTGCTTGGCCCACTTCTCTCCATAATTTACATCTGTGATCTTGGTCTTAGCAACGGTAGTAAAATCAGTGCATATGAAACTTAACTCTGTCATCCTATCAAAAATAGAATTGAGCTCCAAGAAGATCTCGACAGCCTCATGGAAAGAACCGTAACGTGGCACATGAGCTTTAAGGTCGACATATATTAAGTAAGGCACGTGGGCCAGTATCGGAGAACCCCTAAGCCCACATGGAAATGAATGGGATAAAACTAGCAGCTATCACTCAATGACATGGCTTGGAAATATGAATAACTCACAAACGAACTACAATACAATCAGTTGATAAGTGTCAAATGGCCAGCAGAGTACGGGGATTCATCACCAGGAATTCTGAGTACAAATCCAAGGACATACATAGTCATTCCTTTGTACAAAATACTAGTGCAACCGCATTTAGAATATCCTGTTCGATTCTGGTCGCCACATGAGTACAGCGATATCGATAATTGGAAAGGATCCAACACAGAGCAACAAAATTGATACCTCAGATGCGAGACGAGCCATGCGGGTGTCGCTTACAGGAAGTGGGCTAATCTCTCTTGAGCAAATACGGCTCAGTGGGCTGCTAATAAAATCATTCAGGTATTTGAATGGCTTCAACGACGTGCGTACAACTGGATGTTTGACAGAGACGTTAGTGATCGCCGGCGAAATAACGGCCAAATGTCAACATAAAGGTCGAAGAACTGCTCTCAGCCAGTAGTTTTTCCCGTACTTCATAATGAACATTTGCAATCGACTCCCCTCCGAAGTTATCGGTGTCACAAACTCTTGACGGCCAAAGTTTTCGAGGACACTGCTATTCATACGTTTCATTCCCAAATTAACTTGACGTCTCCAAACTCCGCGGACCCTGCAACAATAAGTCGTACTTGCATCTCAATTCGTTGGCTCTGACGCACTGGTAACAGCTGATAGAGGGCCACAGCGTCAGTTACGGTTGCTCTTTGGAAATGGCCCTATTGGTCAGTCTACTACCAGCTGTCTAATCTAATCAAAACCGAGAGCCCACGGAACACGTTTGGCAGAACGACAATAAACTTTCATTTCTATTGCACGCAGCTAGTATATCCAGTGGTAACTGGCGTTGTGGAATCGTCTGCCAAACTCGCACAGGCAATCAAGATATCTGCCTAATAGAAGAGCGTCACACTCAGTAGCTACAGTGGGTGTTTTTTTACTCATCACGTCAATCTGCAGAGGGATTAAAAGCCGTACAGTACTATGGAGTAATTCTATTATCAAAGCCAATCACTTGGTAGAATTTCCAAAGTCATAATACTTCTGGGTCAATCGTCAGCTCAACTGAAAAATGCAATGGGCGGGAGGGCAACGTCCTTGGGTATTAGCAGCCCCCCCCCCGCCCCAGAAATATATATAAGAATGACACGCTCAAAATAGGTTATTGGGTGTTTCAGTTCTGAGTACTGTGCTTTTGCATCGCTAGTAATCATTTGAGGTTCAAAATATAAACTAGAGCACTCTGAGAGCGCATACCTCCGCCAAGCAGGGCAACGGTAACTAAAATTCAAATTGGTTCTGAATCCATAATTTTCTTGGTATCGACACCAAAATTGAATCATTTGTGCTTTATGGTTGTACATATTAACAGTTTTAGCAATTTTGTGAAGATCTGTTCATAAAATTTTGAGGTATGCTTAGTATTTAAATCTAACAAAGTAAATCAAACACACAAACGGACAAACCGATTATCACCAAAATGTAATCAACTATGTCGTCTACGATTACTAACAACTCCTGTAAATTTTATAAAGATCCATTCATAACTTTTTGAGTTATTGTGCTAATAAACATAAAATCAAACACAGCGACAAACACATAAATGAACCAGCAGAATGAGGCTGACAAACAAACGGATGGACGGAGCTTCACCTATAGTTAATCATCAGTTCCTCCTAACAATCCCTGTAAATTTTCTCTAAATCCGTCCATAAGTTTTTGAGTTATCTTGGTAACAAACAGACGGGCAGACAGACAAACAACGAAAACGCAACCTCCTTGGCGGAGGTAAATATTAGTCACCGTTTTGACGCATGGTGCCATCAGTCAGTGGAGCTCGCAGCCCCGCTCAACATGCTTTTGAACAAGCTGGCGACAGACATAGAATCAATAGATTTTGCTCTTACACACTCTATTTGACCTCAATATGCATGCTATTCCAGATATTATCCACTCTTATACCTCGCATCATTTGCAGACAGTCCCCCCAGGGAGCATAGGAAACAGGGTTCGGTTTGTTAAGTTTGCCTCTCCTATATTATGGGGAGCAGCGCCCCCAGGGGATTGTATAGCGTACCCTGTGCGCTAGGGAGGCTTAAACTAGGAGAATACTACTACTACACAGACGATACAATTACATCATACCACAGTAGCCCAAATAGCTTCACAGAGTGAGCACAATCCCATATCAGTACCCTGCCCCAGTGGCTCACGTACAATAAAATCACTGTAGCCCCCAACTACAG
>LQNS02278143.1:22616881-22629470 GCA_001587735.2 Parhyale hawaiensis | reverse complement strand
AAGTATACATAAGAACGACACACTCAAAATAGGTTATTGTGTGTTTCAGTTCTGCGTAACTACTGTGCATTTGCATCGCTAGTTATCATTTGAGGTTCAAAATACTATAAACTAGAGCACTCTAAGAGCACATACCTCCGCCAATCAGGGCAACAGTAACTAAAAATTCAAGTGGTTCTGAACCATAATTTTCTTTGTATCAACACCAAAATTTAATCATTTGTGCCTTATGGTAGTATTAACAGTTTTAGCAATTTTGTGAAGATCTGTTCATAACATTTTGAGTTATGCTTATTATTTAAATCTCACAAACATAAGTCAAACACACAAACGAACAAACGATTATATCCAAAATGTAATCAATTATGTCGTCTAACATTACTAATAACTCCTGTAAATTTTGTAAAGATCCATTCATAACTTTTTGAGTTATTGTGGTTATAAATATAAAATCTAACAGGGACAAACAAACGAATGAACGAGCAGATCATCACAAAAATATGGTCATTTACTCTGCGTAATGATATAGTCTACCTAACAACTCATACAAGTTTCATAAAAATCCGTCTATAACTTTTTGAGTTATGGCGACAAGAAAAATGACCCTGACAAACAAACGGATGGACGGAGCTTCACCTATAGTTAATCATCAGTTCCTCCTAACAATCCCTGTATATTTTCTCGAAATCCGTCCATAAGTTTTTGAGTTATCTTGGTAACAAACACACGGGCAGACAGACAAACACAACGAAAACATAACCTCCTTGGTGGAGGTAAATATTAGTCACCGTTTTGACGCATGGCGCCATCAGTCAGTGGAGCTCGCAACCACGCTCTACGTGTTTTTGAACAAGCTGGCGAACAGACATAGAATCAATAGATTTTGCTCTTACACACTATTTAACCTCTACATGCATGCTATTCCAGAAATTATCCACTCTTATACCTCGCATCATTTGCAGACAATCCCCTCAGGGAGCATAGGAAACATGGTTAGGTTTGCCTATCCTATATTATGAGGAGCAGCGCTCCCAGGGGGATTGTATAGTGTACCCTGTGCGCTAGGGAGGCTTAAACTAGGAGAATACTACACCTACGCAGACGATACAATTACATCATACCACAGTAGCCCAAATAGCTTCACAGAGTGAGCACAATCCCATATCAGTACCCTGCCCCAGTGGCTCACGTACAATAAAATCACTGTAGCCCCCAACTACAGAAAAGAGCGCTAGTACAGTGCTCGCATGATCTTGAACCACATTAATAACGACGTCATCCTCCATACTCGCCAAATGAAACTAGTAGCCGTTGCGTACAACGCATGGATGACACTCCGTCCACACCTCAACACTATAACTAACACAGCAAACACTGTGAACTACCTGGGAGTGCCGTGGGCCGCTGTCTCTTGTACGAGAGCGACTTCTTTGAAAATATACATTACACGAGCCCGAAGGGGTAGGCCTATATTGTGACTGGTTCTTTCCTTGGTATATATATATATACATGGACCTCACTTATACAAGGGCGGTACCGAGTGCCGTTTTTGCAGATGCTGAAGCTGGCCGCAGTTCTTGCTGACGAGGTTCGTTTTGTAGAGTTAGGTAGGTCTTTTATACTTCCCCTCTCGGAGCATTATTTCCTCTAGTAGTAGCGCGCTCGCCACTTGGGACTATAGAACTCATCTGAGTTTCGCATTTACTTGGTGTTCTTCCAGCAGAAAAGTCGAGAAAAAAAATCATTGAGAAATCGGCGCGCTGCGACTTAGTATGCTGCACCAGTTATCCTTCTACTACTGGTACTGCGGAGGGCTAGCAACAACCACCGCCGCTTTGAGTATTGTGTTGAAGGTAAAGTCAACTTAGACCACACCCTCACCTGGGAAACCCACTTCCACTGGTTTGTTGGTTTGTGCTGCGTGTATAGGCCCACTGGCCCCAGAGGAGTTAGTATAGTTGCAGTCGACCACGGGTCACTATGGCGCCAATTTGACGGAAGGAGAAATGACCCGAGACCCCACACCTCCCTCATCTGTAAGGAAGGCAAGTTCTACCACGGACGCCGATTCTCTGCTGAATCACCGCGCTGCGTTTGGGTTGGTAAAACACTGAATCTAATAATAATGTTGACTTCCATCAGTAGCGAAAGGGTCTAAAATTTATAAATGGAAATTATCTTACGGAGACCTTGCTCTTTTACCATCCTGTCACTGTAAGTACGCTGGGGCAGAGCTTCTGAAGGTGTTCTCGCTGCGGCATTTTGGTGGTAACGTCCCACTCACCGTAACATGACATCTGGTGTATCTAAAACAAAGCGTCTCCCTTCACAGGCACGGACAACTTTATCAAGATTTGGGATGTGAAGCCGCTCCTGAGCGCCTGATCGTAGCACGAGGGCATGCCGGAGCTGCTCTGCCCACCCATGACCTCCCTTCTTGTGCCTCCGATCTCCTCTCTTTATTTGGTTTGGGGGGCGAGCACTTCTGTGTACTGTACGTCGCTCCAAACCGCCGGGCTTGCTGTCAAAGCCACAATTCATTTTGTAAGTTGAGAAATAGGAACATTCCAGTATTGTGCACGCCTAGCATTTCATATTAGTCTACCTAATTCCCGTGTAGCAAATGTATTGGTATTGGTGGCGTGTAATTACAGTAAACAATGACACTTTACTCGCAGTCGACGTTTGGGCGCTAAACAAGTGTCAGTGGGCGTGTTTGACAGGCATTACTCTACTTTAACTTAGGCAATGTTTCCCCAGGGAATTTAAAGCAAGCTGTTCTTTAAACCGGAGCTAAAAGTGCGGTAAAATTCTACTTTACGGGCACATAAAAAGACACTTTTTTGTTATATGTATTTTTTGATGTAGAAACCGAATCTGAAGTCCGTTTTTGTCGGACGGACCTACTTTTTGAGATATATGACTTTGAAGTTCCCATTGTTTTCCTATGAGAGATAATACCCGGCGATGACAGAGTGTAATGGAACAAACACCTTTTAAATAGGTTTTTTAACCTGAAGTAAATTATGGGTTTCCCCCCCCCCCCAAAAAAAAAACACGGTTTCCCTATGGGTCCCCCATTGTCGTTAAGTATTTTCGGGGTTTATCCCTATTTTATAGGCTTTTCCCCTATAACTTGAAAAACTGCGGGTGAGCGAATAAAACGGACTTCAGATTCGGTTTCTAGATCAAAAATACATATTTTAACTAGAACGCATCGGTGGCGTAAGGCCATCACCCGCGGTACGGGGCAAATTCAACGAAGTCATGTTCGATGCACGAGGCTAGATCACAGCCGCATTCTTTCCATGGATTACCTCTTCAATAATAACATAGGAAAAAATAAAACGCTCCAGACGATCTGCCGCGGTGGAGAAAATTTAGCGCTGTCATTTTTTATGGCCAGCTAGGTCTAGTTTCTTGGCGTGGGTCCCATCTTAGTCAACCCACCAAACTCCCTACAAAAAATTATGAAGATTGCTCAACTCCTTCAACCACTTATTGGTTGGACAGACATATTTATTATATATACAGCATGTTACCTTTGATTATGCAAATACAATTTTTTACTTTATTTTTCAAGATAAGTGTCTTACTTTGAAATATCAATATTAACAAAATGTATGGCTATGTTGCAAATATAAACAGCACTTGTAAAAGAAATATTTAGCCATTTGCTAAGTTTATCATAAAATTTGCTTATTTACGAGTTTTTTTACTGTTACCTGTTGATACTGATTATGTTCATAATACTTGTGTCTTGAGGCCCACTGATGCCCATGAAATAAAACAACTATTAAAGTCATTCTGCGGTTAACGTAACCGTGACGAAATTCAACCTTTTCTTCTCATGAGAGTCATTAATTGTATAGTAAATCTACTTTGTTGTATTTTCAACTTGTGTTTTGCTACTGGTATTTACCCCGATGTACTGAAGCATGCTCGTGTTGTACCAATATTCAATTCAGGCAATCCTAATGATGTATCAAATTACAGACCAATATCAACGCTGTCAACGTTCAATAAAATACATGAAAAAATAATTCACTCCAGATTAACCGAGTTTCTAGCGATCCATAACGTAATTTCGAGCCGACAATTTGGCTTTCGTGCCAAATATAATACTACCTTAGCGATATTTCATCTAGTAACTGACTTACTAAAGTGTTTTCACGATAAATCTTATGGGGTCAGCCTGTTTTTAGACATGCGAAAGGCGTTCGATACGGTTGACAAACAGTTGTTAAAAAACTCGAACACTTTGGTATTCGTGGGACAGCAAATGCATTATTAGCAAGCTACTTATCCAACCGTGACCAATATGTACTATGTAATACCGTTAAATCTCAAGTTTTACCTAGTAAAATTGGAGTCCCTCAAGGAAGCGTACTTGGACCGTTGCTTTTCAACAGTTTTATTAATGATATAACTACTCTTGGAATGAAGTGTGTTCTGTTTGCTGATGATGCGGTGTTCTACACTACTAAATGCAATTTTCTATCGGCCATAACTGATATTCAACATATTCTAAGTAAACTGTCGCAATGGTTAATTCAAAATAGACTGATTGCCCATGAGGATAAAATTAAGCTGATGTCATTCCCTCCATGTTCTCGTCCTGACTTACCGACGATTCATTTCAACGGTAAGGCATTGGAATGGGTGTCTCAGTTTCGATATCTTGGTTTGATTCTTGAAGATAAACTTAGTTGCCCTCAGGGGCATATTCTGGCGGGCCCTTTCCCTGCCACAATATGTTTGGGCATCACGCACCCAAGGGTCTAGAGTGCCTTCTCCGCAGGAGATGTAGCATCTGGCCGCAGTTCCTGCTGACGAGGTTAGTTTTGTAAAGTTAGGTAGGTCCTCTACTTTCCTTTTTCTGTTCAGTGAGGTGGGCTGTAGATCGAGATAGCCGACCTGGTACGCGGGACATCTCTAGTCTCTTTCGTGTGGAAGGACACAAAAGGGGCCGACCACTTGAGTGTCTCCTACTATACTTTGCGCCCTGTTTCCCTGCCCGTTGTAGCGCACGTGGCCAAGACGCCTACCCAATATGCGGTATTTGAATACTGCACAAGCAGTTTCTCTGTTGAAACGCCTTAGTTAATAATAAACAAAATATATAATAATAATGATAATAATAATAAACTTCGTTTCAAAGCCCACCTTGAAGAGTTAGGCCGAAAGCTCAGTAGAGTTCATGGTATAATGTGCAGTGTCTAATTATGTCAATCGTGATTCGTTGAAACAAATTTACTATTGATTAGCTTATTCCTTGTTAATTCAAAATATTATCATCTGGGGAGGGGGGGGGCAGCCCCTCATTGTTACATTCGTAAACTAGAGCACTCTGAGAGCGCATACCTCCGCCAAGCGAGGCAACGGTAGCAAAAAATTTAAATTGGCTCTGAAATCATAATTTTCTTTGTATAAACTCCAAAATCTAATGATTTGTGTGCGTTGATAGTAATAACAGCTTGTGCAATTTTCTTGAAGGTCCGTTCTGATGATGCTAACAAACGTTATGACAAACATGAGTCAAACATACAAAGGAACCAACCGATCTGCACCAAAATTTAATCATTTATGTCTTTTAACATTACTAACAACCCCTATAAATTTCATAAAGATCCATTCATTATTTTTGAGTTATTGTGCTAACAAGCATAAAGTTAAAAACAGTGACAAACGAACGAACAAACAGATCATTACCAAAATTTGGTCAGTTTTTTCTTTGTTATATAGCTACCTAACAACTCATGTTAATTTCATAAAAATCCATCCATAACTTTTTGAGTTATGGCAATAAGAAAAATGAGGCAGACAAGCGAACGGATGGACATATCTTCACAAAAAGTCAATCATCTGTTCCTCCTAACATACCCAACAATTCCTGTCAATTTCATCCAAATCGGTTCAGAACTGTTTGAGTTATCTTGGTGACAGACAAACACGACGAAAACATAACCTCCTTGGCGGAGGTAACTAGAAGTTGTGCAAAATGATATACTAGGGCGAATACTTTGTGTTAAACGAGTTCGAAATAATATACAGTTGATGAATCGTAGTGGTATGTACCGCGATTTACTAATGTTGCCATTTCAAGATGTGTATAACTATTCGCTTCTTACATTTTTCCGTTCATTCATTCATAACCATCCTCTTGTTTTTCTACATTATTACGGATCTCTCATACCCCATCAAAACTACGAGATGAGACGCTCCATTCTCAATCTTCCAATGTACGTGTTGATGTAGAGAAACGTTCCACTATTTTCCAAACCGTATCGCTTGTTAATCGAATTCCAACACACCTATTAGATCCTATATCTAATGACGCCTTTAAAAAGTGGTATAAAGATTATGTTATGCAATTGTATTAGTCTAATTACGACTTGTTACCTAAAAAGTTCCCCAACTTTTCTATGGGTTATGCAGATAAATTACTGTACGTATATTGAACTCAAAAAGTTTTCTTTCTTGTAATGTTTATCTGTGTGTAATGAACCTATCAAACCTAAGAAACCTATCAAACCTCAGATTATGCAACAAGTTAATGAAAACGCCATAAAGAGGAAATAACTACAAGTGAACGGGAACATTTTTCTTGTACGTCCAAAACCAAGAAATTATAACCAAAACCATTCAATAAACACTGAAATAAGTGTTCAGTAGTGGTAAACATAAGTTAATTTTGAACATGGCAACCTCCATTTTTCATGATTTTTATAAGGCGATTATCAGCAGACTTTGTCAGGTTTGATATTTCAGGTGGTGGAATAGAATCTGTAGCTGTTTTTACTGCATTCCACAGGCTGACTTTGCTCGAAAACTGCCGACCATCTTTATAGACCTTCCTTTTTATCATTGCCCAGAGGTTCTCAATGGGATTTAAATCGTGACTATTCGCTGGCCAGGTCATAATCCTTTTTGATTTAAATCCTCCATCCGCAAGCCAGTTAGCAGTGTACCATTCTCAGTGTGAGGGAGCGTTATCGTGCTGAAATACCAATTTGGATCTGCGTGCGATAGTCTGCTCATCATTCCATGGAATCAATTTGGCTTCAAGAAACTGGCAGTACCTTTCTGCATTCAGTTTAACTCCTTCTGCCACTTCAAATGAACCAATAAGGGTGTCACCTACTATCTCGGCCCAAAACATCGCACCTCCACCACTTTGTTGACGCATAAGCCGTGTCTGTTGAGATCGGTCATGGAAGACTCATCCAGACGCCCATCCATCTAGACCATCAAGAGTGGCTCTGCATTCGTCAGTAAATATGACAGGGGAGAAATCAGTTTTCATGTTCTCTTCAGTCCATTTGACCCTATTTTCTTTCGGGTATGGGTTTTTGTTAGAAGTGGTCGTTTAATTGCCTTTTTCACTTTCCCTAGCTTCTGCAGAACCTCACATCTTGTCTTTCTGCTTAGTATTGGAGCTCCAGCGTCTTCAAATATGGCCTTACTTGTAAAAAGTTGTTTTCTAGCCATAGAAACCTTCAAATGCCGCATATCCCGAGCACTCAATATCCTCATAGAGGCTCTATCCGGAGTTTACCGGTTGACCTTACCTGCAATTGCATAAGCCTTAATTATCGGTGATCACGCTGTAATTCCTTGGAAACTTCGAGTTTTGTCTTACCAGAAGCCAATAACAAGGTCACTTTGATCTTTCTTCACTGGTTAGACCGTTTTTCTTGCCCATGTTGACTAGAGAGTGATGTTGCATAATCTGGCGTAACAGCACAACCCCGTGCAATAAGCAAATGTTGCCAAAACGTGGGAAATAGTTCCATTTTATTTTTCTCTAGTTGTTTTTATAGTTACAACATACCTGTGCACTAACTTACTATTAACATTTTAAATGTTTGACACTTATCTTGAAAAATAAGTAAAAAGGTAACGTACTGTATATATATATATATATATATAGAAATATATGTACTTAAATCTTCAACGAAAACATTATCACCTCTCTCACTTTGTTCGCGGGTGATAAAAAAATGTCTTTTTTTTATGCCCGTAAAGTGAAGTAATACCTAAAGTGCACGCCAGGATAGACCTGCAATAATGTATGCATCCAGTTCCTTCTTCTTCAATATTCCAATTTATAGTGTGCTTTGAAAATCTGGTCTATATTTTTTGCTAGTCTGTTAGATTTTTGTATAAGCTTAGTGTGTATGCTGTAGGCATCATCTGGAGAGGCGAGCTGCATTGACATTTGCAGTGAGGATATAACACTGCAGCGGATCATGCGCTGCTGCTGTTCTGTCGGCTTACGGCGGCAGGGTGCTGTGGCGCGTGCTACAGTAGTGGGGCAGAGAACTGCGTGTCGTCACTGCAGGAGTGGAGGCTATGCGTGAACATTTCTCTGTACCTATACGTGATCTCTGTTATCTGTGACCACGCGTTTTGATTTCCTAGTATTGCCATCAGGCCACAAATATAGTAGTACAATTGTGGGACAATGTGTGTTGCAAGTAGGGAGGTTGCAAATCCTGTTTGTGTAGTTTAATATATGAGTGATATTTTCATTATTATACTTTGTAGTTGGGTAGTAGATGAGTCGTATTGAGTACCCTTACCTACATAGATTTTTCTGTTCTACTGTTCTGTATCACACGTCTCTCTGATATGGTTATGCTATTTATATAGTTTAAGATCTTAGTTTGCGCACATTAGTTGTTTTGTTCATCTAGTGTCTTGAATGGAAGCGGCGCGAAGCAAAGCTCTCTATTGTCCTTGTGCGATATGAAGCAGCCGTAGTAAGTTGCGGCTCAGTTGGGACAATTTTGATCTTCTCTTAGTAGAAATAGACTCGAGATTATTAGTGTCGTGAGCGCCCGAGGAGAAGTAACCAATGGACATCGAAGGGAGCAAGAAGCGTCTGGTGACTACCGTCGTGTAGTACTGCAGTAGGGAAAACCCTCATTATAATAATAATAAGTACTGCAGTACAGATGTCATATAATGCAGTTTTAGTGAATATTTATAATGTTTACTTTGTTTTGCGTTAGCAATTTGTTGTGCATCTGTGATTTTTTATGTAATTTCTTTGTTGTTTATGATATGCATTCTATTAATATGACACACGTCAGTGTATCGTGCAATTATCCTTTGTATTAATTATATATCTAGTAATGAATATCAGCTCTGTATGCGTAATATTGTATGTCTGGAGAAAATCAGGATGCACCAGAAGTTCCGTTAGTTACGTTATCGTAATTTTAGCACATCGACTGTCAAAATTTAGCTCCACATTTAATTGCATGCCAGTGTTGATGTCAAGCTTCACCTATAGTTGCTTGATCAAACGCTTGTAGAAAGAAGAAATGCGAACACAAGTGGTGATATGGCACTCGCGAAAAATATTTGTGGCATGCAAGTTTGAAGTTGAGACAATAAATGAGGTGTAGTAAGACTAACGGAAACATAATTATCATTAGAACTGACGTACGACACAGGAAACAACTAGTCGCAAAACGGACAGAACTTCTGGTACAACCAGATAATGCAGTGCGTCGTACCGTAGTTCTAGGCGTGCGATGTGTCGGAGCAGCAGCAGCAGCAGCCTTTTACTGCACGACATACTGGCTCATCATGCTCTATTTTTGCTCCTTTTTGTACCGAGGTCGGAAGCATATTGATACAAGTCTCATGCGATACCGCAGCTACATTAGTGCGCTGCAAGTTAGTTATCACAATACCATCTCCGATGGTAGTAGCCAAGCAAAAGGAGCAAGTAAACGGAACTTTCGTACCAAACGATACTAATAACAATTTCACATGCGGTACCTTAGTAGTTCGCTTGTTTCCAGCATTAATTGCTCCCTGTGAGAGAGCAAAGTCTGGCCTCTACGTGGGCTACTAGCTGCCACTGCGAGGGCAAGTGCCAACATGTGACCCGAGGTCCCTGGTTACATTGTTCCTCCTTGGCATTGCGGCCCCGTGTTACTGTTGACGTGGTGTCGTACGGTAGCTAGTTACCTATGTATTGGACCCATTGCCCCTGCATTAGTGCGGCCGCTCTGCCAGGGGCTCACGGGAATGTCTGTGGGGGATACTAGCCCTGAACAGCTGCTGTGGCTGTGTACCACACTTTCAAATGTTTCAAGTTGCTCTTTGTGCTAACGAATCCCATTGATGCGAATACATTGAATATTTTCCCTAAGTTAACACGTAATTTTCGGCTTTGCGATGCAGCAACTGTTGCAAGAATAGTTCCGTTTCATCGTTCCTGTTAAGGAGACGTGCGCGAGACCTTGAGTTTAGTTCGAACTTCAGCGGGCAATTCGCGATTGAGGGCAATAGCCATCGATGAATTAAGCTGCACCTTCCTTGCGTACTTGAACTGATTATATTCACACAAGCTGCTAGTTTATGTTCACTATTGTGTAGCTGTGAGTGAGGGGGCGCCGCGGTGTCAGCACAACGTAATGACGTGAAAGATTCCTGCGGGCACTCTTTTTCATTGCCGATATCAATATAAGTACTCGTTTCCCCAATACCGTACAAGTTACGGCAGTGTAGAGAACATTTGAAAATATTCCGCAGGTATAGCAGCTCAACGGAACGTCTCCACAAAACTGACCCGCCGGTCCAGTAAAACTGGCATCTCTTGTTCGCTTTGGGCCTAAATGGTAGCACCCTTATAATATAGCTTCCAGCTCGCTGCGCATTGGTGGCATGTAAGAATTTGATCTTTCGCAGTGGTACACTTACGTTAGTAATAAATAATACTTCAATTATATCCGACGTATAAAAACATTGGAAACAATTACTTTCGACATAATTACTCAAGACGTAATGCTAAATATGCACGTTGCTTTTGTAAATAGCCATATTGTTGCGGTCCCGTGTTTCGGAGAACGATTGCCAAAATCTCTGTTTCTGCTTTATTCCAGTCACGATACGTGGGTGTTGCGGCAATGTATGTATCTACTGTAGCTAATCATAGTACCTAATTATAAATACTGTACATGTAAACTGCTGAATAATCTATTTCTTGCATTGTGCTTTGAACAGTTTTTGAGAGTTGATTCACAATGATATTTGTGCTTCATTACTGTACGTACGTGTAAAGTAGAATAAAACATTGTTTCAAGATCAGTTTCATTTACTCATAAGCAATTGCAGGGCCAGGTCCTCTTGCTGTTTGAGTGACATGTCTTTCAAGTGGGAAGATTCTTGTCTGCGAGAGCCGGCGAGTTTTAGCCTCTTGTTTGGGCGCTCCAGTTCCGGTTCAGATTCTTCAGACTCGTCCTCACTTGAATCCGAATTGGATTCTTGTTCCTGATTTTGTTCCGAATCGTTATTTTCGTCATCAGAATCGGAACGATGTCCAACTTGGTCAGGATCTGGCAGCTCGTCAATAATTTGTTGCGTAAGTGGATCCATCTCGCCATCGCTGTGCTGCTTCTCTTCTTCGTCCGCAACTTTCTGTTTCCGGCCAGCGCTTTTCCGCTCCTGGCGCTTCTTGAGTAACTCCCTGCGGATGACATAAGCGGGTTACTGATTTGTATTAGTTCGTAAATATTATGGTATGGCACCTCGCTGCTCTATCCTGCCTCCTCGAACTGCTGCTCTACCCTCTCTCCTTACTACTAGTGGCGCCCTCAATTGCTGCTTTATCGAGAATCCTAACTACTCGTGTAGCTACTTGCTGCTCTATCCAGCCTTCTAACTAGTCGTGGTACTTCGCTGCTGTATTTGTGGGTTTCAGAACTGTCAACAATGCAATCACGTTTAGAATATTTAAAGAAACTCAACGCAACAGGTTTAGCTGTCAAAAAGGTGCACAAATTCAGTTTCCGAACTATCAAGAGAGAAAAATTCAGTTTGATAACTACTAAGACGGTATCAAAGTTTAGCTCCAAAAATGTCAAAAGAGCGTCTTCCACGCTCAGCTTCAGAGCTGCTAAGCCAGCGCCCAAGCATTACAAGATTCGCAGCAACTGCAAGTGGATCACAGGCCGGGTTTGTCTGGCATGGCACGGAATCGAGTCACATTCACACATGCACATAACGGCGCCTGCAAGACTACAGTCAGTAATGTTATCACTTACTTTAACTTTGCCCTTACCTCTTTCGGTTCTTCGTTTTCTCCTTGTGGACAAATTTATTGTGATCGTCGTCCTTAATGAAGGCCCTCATCTCGTCCAGAGTGAAGAACCTTTGCTGTGAGGAGAAAGGAAAGTGTGAAACACAGTGGGCATTCCCTTACTTACGGAGTTGGTTGAGGACACGTCTCGCGACACTCTCCAGTAGTTCGAATGCGAACTATTAACACAGCACCAGGTTAACTTGGCTAACGTAGGCTTAGCTCATCCAAAACCGCATCGGCGATGCATCAGATGTTAGACGCAGTCACGAGCAGAGGTAGTAGTAGAAGATAGTTCAAAGCTCCCTAAATAAGGGTTGAAGCTTTTCTGAGAGAGGAAAAGGAAGAAATACATAGTATGTCGATAGTCACGTGGAACCCATGCACGAAGGTGTTCCCACGTCTGATCAATGCGGATGTGAACAGCAAGTCAGGAAAGAAAATGAAGAACAGATGAAAGTAATACTAGGAGTACGAAATCAGAAGGAA
>LQNS02278143.1:22603568-22616841 GCA_001587735.2 Parhyale hawaiensis | reverse complement strand
ACATAGTATGTCGATAGTCACGTGGAACCCATGCACGAAGGTGTTCCCACGTCTGATCAATGCGGATGTGAACAGCAAGTCAGGAAAGAAAATGAAGAACAGATGAAAGTAATACTAGGAGTACGAAATCAGAAGGAAGCTAAGTGGTACGAAACACGTCCGGAAGGCCTAGCTAACGGCCAAGGAAGAGTGTCAAGGTCCAGTGTTTGAAGTGTTAGGCATAAATGTCTTTCCTTGCCCAATACTTTTTTAGCTTAAACAGTTCTGGTCCGCAACGCGACGATCTCGCAGTACTAACGTACTACGTCCGCGTGTAATCCCGGCACCAGTTTTAAATATGGACTTGCTAGGGACTAAGAAGACCTCATTACTTAACCATTTAGAAACTAGAGTTCCCGCCGCGCTGCCAAGAGTGACAGCACAGAATTTGGCTCAGTAGCTGTTTCAATTGGATTTCGCGGCGGTCGTTGCAGGTGCTGTTAACAGATAAAAGTCTACGCTATCCTCACCTGCCCTAGTTCTTGTATGTACCTCGCCTAACACTATGCTAACCTAACGTGCCTAACCTAACACACCTGCCAGTTATCAGCAGAATCGTCGTCCTAAGTTGCTTGTGTAAGCTAGGATACACACATATATATCACCTATGGAAGTGGTTTTTTCGTATCACCTTCGACACATACAAACGCGTTGGTGCAGCTGAGCTCAGTTTCGCATATATGTCCCCAAGTTTCCCCGACTGCGCCCCCCTCCCCCTTCCCCCCTCCCACCGTATCATGAATAAAGTTGCATTATATCTTCAGCGCCCGAATTTTTTCCTATATTATTCCTTCTGTGCGTTACGTGACATATATAAATAAATCTATTTATGAAATAAGCTCGTGCTTATAGTATGTCTTCTACTTAACGTGATTCGTGATGCAAAAGTGTTCCAGCGACTGGGGAGCAAACTAATAGCGCGGGCATGCGATCATCTGCATGGCCAAAAAATCCATCATTTGGGCAAGGGTAGCTAATGTCTACTTAGAACGGAAATAATAGCTTTAGCACAAAATTGAAGAGTAGTAGTAGAAATTTTACTAGCGCTTCAGTTGCACACTGTCTATATTGCGCCGAACTATTCCTGTATTTAACCACAGGCTCATGCGCCACTAAGGCGCGTTTTCTATTATCAACGATTTTGTTTCTGCTTTTCTGCCGGTAAGTCTCAGAGTGATCAGTGCGCCACTGACAGGAAAAAGGCGCAAGTTGTCCATCTCCAACCCCTGGGCACGGCTGAACGCTTTTGCACAGCTACGCCCTCAGGGAAAGGAAACGAAACACAAGAAGGTAGAAGTCTAGCGGGAATAGGTTGGCCACCTTGATCGGCAGCCCACCTCTCGAAACAGAAGGGGAATTATTGAGAGCCTACCTAACTTTACAAAACCAACCTTGTCAACAGGAACTGCGGCAAGCTGCAACATCCCCTGCGTAGAAGGCCTCGGGACCCTTGGGGTTGTGAAGCCCAGATATATTGTGGCAGGGAAGGGCCCGCCAGAATATACCCCTGAGGGCGCACAAAGCTAACCATATCTCATATTTGGGCGATCAAATTCTCATGAAACTTGCAGGGAAAAATCGTAACGTCTTATGGCAACACTGTTGAGTTTGTTTACATTTTGCTGTGTCTCCTGATTGACAACTCTTCACAGCTTTTCTCTTTTTGAGGAGAACGACAACAGTAGCTTCTTGTATATTCTGCTAAATTTGGACGTGCGAAAGCTCTAACTAACTTAAAGAATGAAATTATCATCAAAGAAACTGCTACAGGCACCTCTCCTGATGTTATTGCCCGAGTATAGGACGCCATATTGACACAGTGACAAAGATTCTTGAAGGACCCATCACCTCGGAAAAAACGATCAGATGCTGGGCATTCAAGGACTGTTACTGAAAGAGACATAAGAAATGTGATTCGTCAGCTACGTTAAAGACCCGAGCACACAAGTAAATAAATTTTCACGGCTGCTGGGCTTCCTCACGTGCCTAAAACAACAAGAAATTACATCTTTCGCTTCATTGCTTCTGTCAATATCCCCTCTGAAATTGACACCTCTAACCCCAAGACATAAAATTTTGAGAATGGAATGGGCAGAGAAATACATACAGATCAACATGAATAATGTTTCCACCGACTAAACCCGGGGTTCCCTTGATGGACCTGATGGGTGGAATAAGGGTTGGGTGCTAACTGGAGGTGAGTGTCATCAACGCGTAAAACGTCAACAATAGGGAGGTGGTGTTATGATATGGGCTGGTATCATAGGGGATCGACATGTAGGTCCGGTTCGAGTACCTCATGGCATGAAAATTACATTTGTATCATATTGTGACATGTTAAAGGACGCCTCGGTCCCATGGCTCGATGACATACCCCTTTCGTTGCTTCGAAACCTAATTTTCATGCATAATAATGCGCCTTCTCACTCTGCCCGTCCTACAACAGCATTTCTGGACTCTTTGGGTTCCATGGAGGAAAACTAATGGTTTGGCCACCGTGCTCACCTGATCTAAACCCAATTGAAAACTTCTGAGTCCTTCTGAAAAGGGAAACTTTCTTAGATGGAAGGCAGGACAACTCAAAATCTGTCATACTGCAGCAGCAGCAGCAAGAGCAGCTCCCCCCTTCTGCAATAAAGAAACTAACTGGCTGCATGGATTCAAGGATTATTGAAGTTATTAAACGTTATGGGGTCATTTGGCAAACCAGACTTTTTCAGTCATTGTAAACTTTTGATTAATGATTTCTTGTTTAATATATATTTTTCTCTTTTGTGTTGTTCATATTTGCTCCTTTGATGATATAAAACTGTGAATATAAATATATAGCTATATACAGTATAAAACTGTGAATATATATATTTTTTTTTTTGTCAAAAAGCTATTACCGCTGCTCAGTGAATTTAGTAACATTAACAAAAAAATTTTAGAACCAGCACGATTAGTAATTTGAAAATTTACAGACACTATAAACATCATAAGTTTAACTGTCTGTGAAATTTTCACGTAAATTTATAGCCAAAGAGTCGAGATGTGGTCAATTCTGCGAGAAAGCTATAATTTCCGTTCTAAGTGTACAAGTAAGGAGCACAGCTCACCTTCCGAGGATTACAATTGACGCTTAAAATTTTGCTATTATCAGCAAGTTGTTTGTCCCTGCGAGTGAGATATCGGTCCATGTTAAGTGTGCCTGTTGTGCGAGGATCGNAAGCTATTATTTCCGTTCTAAGTGTACAAGTAAGGAGCACAGCTCACCTTCCGAGGATTACAATTGACGCTTAAAATTTTGCTATTATCAGCAAGTTGTTTGTCCCTGCGAGTGAGATATCGGTCCATGTTAAGTGTGCCTGTGGTGCGACGGTCGCTTAATACCGTTGCTGATGGGAACAGCTCTTCAAATCTGTCTGTACAAGAGAAATTTCCCAATGTTAAATTAAAATATCCTTATTTATGCTAGGACAGGCAAATAATTTAAATTCCTATACTTTCTTTTCGGTTCCATCATCATCAATATTTTACAGCCTTGTATTTTCTCAACATCAAAAATCAGTAATGCAAAAAAAAAAGCTTTATTGGGCAAATGACCGATGCGTACCTATAAAATCGCCGCCGATATTGACAACAGTCACAGGCTTCACGGCCTCGTGCTTCAGCAGTGACCGTCGGGCGCTGCCGCAAGTGTCCTCAGCCGATCGTTCTTCTTCCTCCACGTTCTCGTGTTTAGCATCGCCGTTCGAGGCAGCATCAACCGGACGGTGGGGAGCGGCCGTAAGGGCAGCAGACTGCTGCGCCTGCAGCTTTAGTCTCTTCTCTACAAAGCGAGCCTTTGGGGTGGTGAGCAGTCCGTATGACCTGCGAATATATAGCAGTCACCGCACTAACAGCNNTAGCAGTCACCGCACTAACAGCAGAAGTATATACCTAGTTAATTACAAAGCATCGAGCCAGGACTCGATCTGGGGACATAGAGATTACCACGCCGATAGTCTGCCAGTAAGCTACAGCAACACAAACACACGAGGTGCTTGTGTTGCCCGCTGCATTCTGGCAAACATATTAATTCCGTGTGTTAACGGGACGAGAAACTGTAAGATCTTCCAGGTTATTAACTATTCAGGGTAGACGGATGAGCTCCCATACATACACGTACGGCTCTGCCTTAATATGCTTGCCAGAATGCAGCGGGCAGCACAAGCACCTCGTGTGCTTGTGTTGCTTTTAGCTGCTGTGGCTTACTGGTAGAGAACCGGCGTGGTAATCTCTACGTCCACAGATCGAGTCCTGGCTCGATGCTTTGTATTTATTCTATTAAAACACAAGGGTGGACGGATGAGCCCCCTTTGAACCCTTTCTGGATAATTCCGGGTGTTGACGGAACGAGAAACTGTAAGACCTAGTTAATTGTAATTAACAGTTATTATGTAGTAGTAGTAGTAGAAGTTTTACTAGCGCTTCAGGTGCACACTGCCTATATCGCGCCGGACTATTCCTGTGTTTAACCACAGGGTTGTGCGCCAACTAGGGCGCGTTTTAAATTGTCAATGATTTTTATCTCGGCTTCTCGGGCGGTAGGTCTCAGAGTGGTCAGTGCGCTACTGACAGGAAAAAGGTGCAAGTTGAGCATCTCCAACCCCCGGGCACGGCTGAACGCTTTCGCTAACAGTAGTATACAGTAAATTGTACGTTAGTTCAAGCTTCCCTAGTCACTGTAACGGTTTCCATAGGAGACAATGACCCCTCAGGGGGCATAGGATGGGTCATAGGGTTAGGTTAGTTTAGGTTCGTCCATCTTATGCTATGGGACCAGGCAACCCCAGGGGCCCGTGTAGATTACCTCAGTCATTAGCTAGGCCTTCTTGATGTCTCTCAACTTGCTCATGCTTTATTCAATTCTTCCTCTTCTTTCCCGACTTGCTGTTCCCATGCGCGTTGATCCTGTGTGGAAACACCTTCGTGCATGGGTTCCCCGTTTCTCTTGGCATACTATATGTCCCTTGCTCTTTCCTCTGTGATATCGTTCTGCTCGAAACAGAGGCTTAAACTTCCCAACTACAACTATAGGAGACAATGAAGGGACAAATGCCTTGCCAATAAAAGCAAGACCCCAGCATAAAGGATTGCTGTGCTGGAGAAGGTTGAACTGAATAAAAGAAAAAAAGAGCATAAACTGAAATTGGCTAGAAATAAATGCTTCAGAGACCAAGCTGGCAACGCAAAACATGGGTCAGTTATCTGGAGAGACTGGCTGGGGAAAAAAGGCACTACACATACGCGGGTTTTATTAAGGGTAAAATCAACTTGACGGCGCATCTGAATGGAAAATCCACAAGCACTGGCACGTGTGATAGATGGATGCTCACTATGTCCCAGAGAATAGCACGGATGCAACTGATTACAGAGCTTCAGCATTTATGGCGTCACGGATGGCGAGTTGATGCGGCAGCTGCGTCCCCCACCTTCCTCCTCTGCCCCAACCACTTTCATTTCTGGTTAGAGTTAGGGCCCCCGCAATGGAATGAGAAGGCTAGGAACACTAGCGCTGCTAACTTTAGCTTACACGCGCTACACTCGAGCATTCCAGCACTGCAGGCATAGCATGCATCTAGCAAGCAGTATAAAAACGATAGCTTACAGAGCGAAACAATGAGGTTAGTTAGTTATAGCTAGGAAGTTTAAGCCTCCGTTTCCAAGCAGAGCGATATCACAGAGGAAAGAGCAAGGGACATATAGTATGCCAAAAGAAACAGGGAACCCATGCACGAAGGTGTTCCCACACAGGATCAACGCGCATGGGAACAGCAAGTCGGGAAAGAAGAGAAAGAACAGAATAAAGCATGAGCAATTATTATTGTACTGCGTTGGGTTACTAGCGCCGCAGACATCACGCCCGCCTCGCGCCGAAAAAGCATGAAATCGGGAAGGAAGCATAGTGGGCACGAAAGAGAGACGTCCCGAAGGGTTAGCTAATGGCTGAGGTAACCTACACGGGCCCCTGGGGTTGCCTGGCCCTATAGAACAATGAGGCCGTGCAGTGAACTTTCTCCCAACTTTCCATGTCCACAGAACTATTGCCCGAGGCTTATTTTTCAGCTTTGAACCTTCAGGACAGCGCACCACTGAATCGACACTCTACGCACATAGCAGAGGAAGTAGCCTAGAACACATCCACTGCATCCTCACTGTGCTACACACTTGCTCTATGTACACTTATCACATCAGAACTTCTCACTACCAGAGAATGTTTCCATAGGTAACTCGGTAACTAGTCTTACTTCTATGCCCTTCAATCAGTGCCACAAACTGAGCGGTATTAAGTATCACCTGGCAAGCTTATCCCTATCAATGGACGTGACATCAAAGACAGTCTTGTCCTGCATGTAGAGATGATCTTTGAGGTAAGCAATGAAGGCGCGTTCTGCAGCCTCCTTCACCAGCGGTTCCTTGCACACAAGATCTTCTATGAGGCGATCCTGGGGTTGGATTTGGCCGGGCGATACGCTGTAAAATATGACATTCTCATGACCCCATCTTACTGCCGTTGCTGAACACACTGAGGCAAAAACCATGACAACTACAAAGGTACTGTGCTTCTATTACCACTACGTAAGAGAAACTTAATTCCTTGTCCAGCAACGTCTAATGATGCGTGTGCAGTCGTACCGGTATGAATTTCACTAGGTAGCTACCGATAACTTAACCGTTCAACAATCTGATATCCAAGTTGAAATGCTTTAATGGAACATTAAGAACTCGATGCTGTTGAAATAAACGCACATTTATGTTGATGTTTCACTTTTCTCCATTGCGTGATTGCATACTTTCAGTTAGGCCTATATCGAGGCCACCCTCATCAACTAGTCAATGAACGACATGGAACCAAATTGAAATCATAATTGTGCTAATACACTTTTTTGCAATTGCGATTGAACTACCTTCACTTTGGTTTCAACACTTGCAAAACCTTTCAACAGTCGTTCACTGCAGAACAACAATTTGGATTTTGGTTCTAACAGTCCCTCAAAACTTTTCAACAAACTGTTCGATGTCAACAATCTGCAAGTGCTATAAACAATCTGAACAAACATCAAATACAATTAAGCTCTGCTTTCAACAGTCTGTAAAACGAATAAACAATCGGCAAAATAATTAAATCAAACTTTGATATGAAGAGATTAGATCAACATCTGGCAGTATCCAAGTGACATCATCTTTTATCATTTTATCTCTGAATGTTACTAGCTGCATCTTGAATTAGGAGCTGTCATGCGTAGCGGAACTTAGCTCAACTGCCATAATCCGTTTATTTACGGTTGTTCTATTGTCTGAATTGGTTTATATATGCTCGTGCAATTACATTTAGCTACGTAGTATGCTAACTTGTATATAATAAATACATATTTGTACATAACTATGTTAAATGTTTTGCCGACTGTTGATTAAATTTATCTGATTGGTTAATGTTTCATTACTTTGTTGAAAGCAATTGCAGATATGCACATAGTTGAATGGTTTTGCTGTCTAGGTCGAGTTCATTTGAAGTTTGTTGAATGCAAATACATGATTGGTGATATTAGGCTTAACTGTTGAAACCAAAGTGAAGATAGTTCAATCGCAATTGCAAAAAGGTGTAGTTGCAAAAATATTTCATGGAGAACTGTATTTCACAAGTTGTGACCCCTGCTAGTGTAGTGGCTGCATCAGTTGCGAAACACGACAATTTAGTCTATCGACGCCAAATAAATACATATTTTGGACGGGCACAGTAAAAACATCGATACATGAACAGAACAAATTGCCCAGCACAAACGCTCAAGTCAGGCAGTATAAGAGCACAGTTGGCTTGTGGCCACACTCTCCATCAAAAGGAGTTGTCAACAAATAAAATACAGTACATGGATATCTCTCTTATGTGTCATTTAACTTACTCCATCTTCTCAATTGGCACTTTTTCCTTGGCAAGTTGCTTGAGCATTCCTTGGCTCTCTCGCTCAGTGAGGACCAACATGGCATTACCGTCCCTGTAGTAGCGAGCAGTGCGTCCCACTCTGTGTATGTAGGTCTTTACATCTTTGGGACAGTCCAGCTGCAGCACCCAGTCCACTCCAGGGAAATCTGCACCCAACAGCAGTTGCTACTTAAAGATGTTGCAAAGTAACAGAAATTCATTAATATTGGACATGTGCAACTAGCCTTTGCAATAGCTCTTTTACAAATATAAAGAGGAGTTAAGGGTGACAGGCTACGGGCCGCAGAGCAAGAGGACAACAACTTAGTCTCAAGAATATACAAATCGACTATTATCAGAAGGTATATACAGTGTACAAAAGATGCCGATCGCAACGCACACTGTAAAAGTTTAATAAATAGAGTAAAAAATGCGGCTAGATGACCATAACGTTGACGGAGCAGTTAATAGACATAGGTATGCAGGTGAAGTAAAGAAGTTAGTTATAATCAGTGGCTTAAGCCTTCTGTTTCCGCATCAAGACGATGTCACAGAGGAAAGAACAAAGGACATATAGCTAGAAGATAGAAACATGGAATCCATGCACGAGAGTGTTCCCATACAGGATCAAGGCGCGTCATCTGGACAGCAAGCCGGGAAAGAACAGTAGAAACAGTCTTCAGTAGGAGCATGAAAATAGAAGGAAGCCAACTTGGCACGAAAGACAGAAAGCAGAGATGTAGCCAGTTGATGTAGTGGAAATAGCAGAGCTGTTGGCAGAGTGCAAGTATTAACAATTATGACAGTATTGCTTAGTTTGAATTTGGGAGATTATGTGGCAGTCGTGGACAACCGAATGTTGCCAATTATTTTACATTCAAGTATTTCACTTGCTTTCTGACTGCTAATATTGATCTGGACAGCGGTAACCAACCGTTGTCCTGCTCTTCCATCCATCACATTATGAATATCGATTGATCGCGGCAGCTTTTTCGACACAAGTTACAAAAGCCAAACTACTGGGACACACGCTGCAGGCTACTAAATGTGGGTAAGAAAGTAATACTTGTTTAGTACATATATACAATGCACTGAGAGCACAAACATTGCCGTCATCAGCTTTCTTTCCCAATCCACTGCTACATATTAGGTGACACGGCTATATTTAAGATGAATGACACCTTAAATTAATGCTCAAGAGCTGCAACCCTGGGAGCATAATTAATAGCATGAGCGCTATGACTTACCTAGACCTTTAGCTGCTATATCAGTAGCCAACATAACTATTTTTGTTTCACTTCTGAAGGTATCATAAATGAGAGTGCGGCGCTTCTGCTTCATGCCTCCATGCAGGAACAATATCTTCATTGGAAGCTTCAGCAAAGCCAACGTCATGCCGAAGAATTTTGTCTGCCGTGAGGAGGAGATAATTAAGTGTAGGGTATGGTTATTTATATCTTCATTTCCTAA
This sequence comes from Parhyale hawaiensis, assembly GCA_001587735.2. NCBI lineage: Eukaryota > Metazoa > Arthropoda > Malacostraca > Amphipoda > Hyalidae > Parhyale > Parhyale hawaiensis. Next base: position 22,607,387 of record LQNS02278143.1, on the reverse strand, counting down.
AGTACTTTTAATAACCCCCGCCTTAGCCAACATGCTTCGCTCATCTTCTAATTTCATGCAAAGAGATGACCAACAGCAATCAGTTGTGCAATGCCATTTAACACACGTGGATATCCCAATAAATAGAAACCCTAGCAAAATACCCACAACACCTCATGTTAACCAATTGAAGCAAGATGATCACAATGTACAAACAATTTATNTTCTAATTTCATGCAAAGAGTTGACCAACAGCAATCAGTTGTGCAATGCCATTTAACACACGTGGATATCCCAATAAATAGAAACCCTAGCAAAATACCCACAACACCTCATGTTAACCAATTGAAGCAAGATGATCACAATGTACAGACAATTTATGCCAGCAGTAATATGTACAAATTAATATCAAAGCAAATACAAATCTAACATGATCTCATAGGGCTAAACGATATCCACAACATACCTATGCAGTACTGAGCAGCCTCAACTCACCTCTTTACAAGTAGATAAAAAAACTAGAATTTTTTGTTTTCTAAAATTCGAGAGAAAAGAGTATAAGAAATTGAATTTTACATGAGCTTCACAAAGAGTGTAGCATTGAGTGAGGGTGAGTGGTGTAGACGTAGTGGAGTCTTCATGCACACTGACACATACTGGGTCAGTGCAGCCTGCTCTTGCCAAGGCAACAACGTCTCTGGTTTGGGTAGCTGAAAACAATAGCGTCTGCCGAGGCTTGGGCAGTTGTAGTAAAATTGTGTTCATTGTATCAGAGAAGCAGGAAGATAAACATTCGTCGGCTTCATCCAGCACCAAAATCTTGAGTGCGTCACAACTGAAGTTGGAACATTCCGTCATGTGCTGATATATCCTGCCAGGAGTGCAAACCACAATGTTGAATGTGCTGATATATTGCCACTCGACATCCAAGTTCTCGCCGCCATCACCGACCACCACAGCAGACGTAAAGTTATGCAGTCGAGCTATGGACTTGATGACATCATGGATCTGGTGAGCAAGTTCTCTCGTGGGTGTTATAATAAGAGCACCCAGTCCATCTCTGGCGCTCCAACTTTCTCTGTACAGCAGCTCCACCACCTGCAAAAATTTTTAATTGGATGAAAATTTAGAGATGTAGCTACAGATACTATCAATATTGGGTACCTACGGGGTGACGCGGCAATTTTTTTGTTGTATCTGTAAGATCAGACTGTATCGACTAAAAAAGGTTCAAAATTGCTGATACAATCAATGCTTTAGGAAACTGAATGTTTGAACACTGAGGACACGACGGCATTCCCTACGTTACCCTAAGTCCAAAGAGCAGTAGCTGAAACTATTCAAATATTTATGAGTACGGTATTCATTTTGTATGTTGCCTCATGCAAAAAAAAATAATAAAAATATCTGCAATGGATATACGGTATTACTAGAAAAATAGTCAACAGAAACCAAAAATTCTGATAATCAGTTAATGTATGCACCACTATGGCTGAAAATGTTAGAAATGCAGTGCAAACAGAAGCAAAAGCTTTCCCATAGTTCAAATTTGACTAGGTTTTTTTTTTGTTTTCTGATTTTTTCTAGATGTACATTATCATTATACTGAACAGTTTGAGCCTCCATTTCTACAACAAAGGCAGTCTAACAGAGGAAGCTCAAGATGCAAGGGACATACAATACGACAGTAGAAACATTGGGCTCACTTACAATGGTGTTTCCACACGGGATCAATGTACATGAGAACAGCAAGTAGGGAAACAAGAGGGAGAACAAAATAAAGTTTCATCAGTAGAGGTATGAAAGTGGAAGGAAGTAAAGTGGGCACAAAGAAGGTGTCCCGAATGCCGAGCAAAGGCTATGGTACCTAACCTATAACCCCTCGGGTGTGCTGCTGTTCATGACATATAGCTATAGGATGGGCGAACCTACCCCTAAAACAGTTTGGCTATCCACTGGTAAAGGTGTAGAAACTGGAACATCGTGGAATTATTGCATTAATGGTGAATCGTCAGCTACGGGCTTAGGATAGTTAGGCTGTCACATGAGCATGGCGGGGATTTGAGCTTTCAAACACACTTCATAGCAAAGAAGCAGGTTACTTCAGCATAATTTTATAATTTCGAGATATCTTGGGTTCATTTTACTGTGTCCATCCTGTCTTTTACGTCAAGACTGGTTCGCACAATAAGAAAAATCCTAGGAGACTGGCGAGAACGCTCGGGATACACTATTTCCCATGAACGAAAGGCCTGGTGATCAAAAGCGTCTATGATAAATAGGTATCTCAAAAATTACAAGCAGGCAGAAATATGATTGTAAACATAACCATGACTTTGATACTATAGATGGTCTGTTTACAGCAGTTTGCACAGTTCACCACCGAATTTCTGTAGTAAATACAGCAAACCTTATCAAATGCTACGCATATGCATGAGTTGGCCAGTTCCCTGCCGTTGCTTTGCTTGTCAAAATTTGAAAACTCATTAATTTTGACTGACTTGTATAGAAACCCCCACCATCACATCTACTGGCAGTGATGAACCCTGTTTTGCTCTTTCTCTTCTTTTAAAAAATCAGTGTGAACGGTAACAGCAGCAAACCGGGAAATAAGAAAAAGAACAAAAGTATCAATACTGTAGATAAAAAAAGGAACAAAAATAGAAACAAAGTAGTCATTAAATGTGGTGCCCCAAAGGCCTAACTGAAGCTAAGGTATGCTAGTATGTGGTCGCCCTGGGGATGCACTTACTAACATTTTGGGCATGGCTAACTAACCCTGGGGTTAGTTTGGGGGCGTTAGTAATAGCAAAAACCAATGAGCTACAATATATGTACTTGCAATAACTAAAATCTCAATCTTGTAAAGCTGAGTTAAGCTCAAGGGGATTTGGTGTGAGAAATAAGTCTGAACTTCAATCCAAATGGGGTAACAACACCTATGTCAGCAGCTTGGGAAGGAAAAACAACTAATAAAATTGGCTCATTTCATTGTACCCATCGATGACAGCTAAATAGTTGCCCTGTCATGATCAAACTCTCAACAGGATTCAATTTTCGGTCATCAACAGCATAACTGGTTTACTACTAGCTATAAGCTGAAACTTTATGCATGCCAGTATGTGGTGAACTCAACAATCAAATTGAGAGATTTAAACAAATTGACACTAACACTGGATTAAGATCTTGCTAGAAGTGGGCCAATCCAACAGCCCCGCTGTAGCAGCAGACTAAGGGCTCTGACATTGACTCAAGGCTGCAAGTTTGTTTCTGCTTACCAAGCAGGCAAGTTCTTTGTAGGACTTGACATGAACAGTCAGCATTTGGTCTGCATACTGCTGTGGGTTTCCCAGCAATGGGGAGGGTTATGGGCGCAGATTGTAGCATGGAGCCTTCTGCCACTGGCGCCGTAGCGCTAGACGATCTATGATTGACTGCAGCCGTATACACCTCTTGGGCCTAGGTATATCTGCAGAACAAACCAGATGCATGTGGATTTTCCAGTTGTATGTATGGTCAAGTTGACTTTACCTTTACCCTGTATGTCCCTCCAGTTTCTTACCTCAAAATACCATAGCTAGCTATTGAGTCCAACAAGCCAAGAAGCCTCGAAGTAACTGACTTGATTTTTAAATCTCTTGGTGGACTTATTTGTGCAGGCAACATCACAATAAAAGATTTAGGATATCTCTTAAAGTGTGCATGTAGGCTATCTAAGACAGAACATCACATAAACTGGCCTTCATAAACAAACAAACATGAATGTACTTACTGGTATGACAAAAGCCAGAGTCTTGCCAGAGCCTGTTTTAGCTTCACCAATGACATCTCTGCCCTTGA
>LQNS02278143.1:22453054-22466841 GCA_001587735.2 Parhyale hawaiensis | reverse complement strand
TTATTTTTGCTGGTAGATAGGATACTAACTATGAGCAGATAGCTCCAGCCGCTTAAAATTTCGTTCCCCTGTAGACGAGTCATGTATAATGGCTCGGAAGCTCGGGGTCAAATAAACTACAAAACCCAGAAGGCGTTCTAACTCTTACCTACAAAACATAAATATATTTATAAACACACGACGGTCATTCTTAGTATTAGATTCTACCTATCAGTTTTGTATGAAGCTTAGCAGGATGACCACAGTCTTCAAGCAGATGAATACACTGTTGAAACCAGGAAGCCCAGAGCTGATTTTGCCTAGCCATTTCGTTAAGAGCGTGACACGAAACCTATAAATGAATAAATAAATAATAAAAGTATAAATATATAAACACGCGACGGTCATTCTTACTACTAGACAAACTTCTTTCTTTTTACACTACTCTAGTTGCATATTTACTCTCAAGCACATTATGATATTCGGCGTAATTATATATTTCTCAAGTTGATGGTCACCTTGACGGTGTGAGATACCTCTAACGCCAAACGATGTAGCTATTATTACGAAATTCCTCAAGACATTTGGATGTACAATGCCATAGACTACATACGATGAAATAATCTATATTTCATAGCCAAAATACGGTCTCGAGCAGGGATCTCCTACCGCGGGTGCGGGGTAATCTTTTGAGGGATCTAAAATGTTTCATTTTTTATGCAATTGAAAAATTTGCATAAATTCGTTGCACAACAATTAGTATAAATCTCAGTTGTCATCTCCATCATTTGGGTTATTTATCTTGAAGAAATCGTGAGTATTTAGGTAACAGAAGTTCTTTAGGAGACTAGTAGGAGTGCCAGGCATAGAGAAGCTTTGAACCGCTGGACTCTCCAGCCACAAACTTACATTTAATTATTACAGGTCACAGCCGCTGGAATCAGAGATATTTCAGGGGATGACCTGAACTACTCAGTCGATGCAGCTGGTGGGCCTGCCAGACGAAGCTCAGACAGTCCCTCTTCTGCCAAAGTGCTCGACTATGAGGCGTGTGCTGAGCACCAAAGAAAGTCGGTTGATGAATCTTATACTCCAGCTCATCAAAAGAAGAGAAAACTCGAAGATGTGTAAAATAGTGTATCAAAGATTATTCTTGTCTGTGATTTAGTAATGCCATAACGAAATAATCCAAGTTGTTTTTGTATAGATTTTATTTAATCTTTATGACAAGAATCTCGGATATGCATTAGAGATTAATTCAGGGGAAATGCATCTCAGCTACAGTGTAAAGTAAGCATTTAGAGCAATCAGTTTACATTTCTCAAGAGATATTACAGGTCATGTTGCTCATTGGTCCCAGTGACCCAGCGGTGGTCAGAATCTAAACTATTAGTGGACGTTAGACAACTAGGCAATGTGTGCATCAATATTTTATCTGGTCTTGTGTATAAAAACTGCTTCGGAGATTGCCTCGTTAAGCAGAGTTTACCATAGCCTAGTCTTTTGACGCCGTTTGAGTTCGTCACGTATATGTAAATTTTCTCTCGGTGGCGTTGCCAGAGAAGCACGATGACTTGGCCGAGTGCACAGGACCGTCCTCAGCTCCTACATAAAATAATATTGAATATTTCTCAGAAGACGGCACTGTTGCCACGCGTGGAGGTGGCAACGGTGCCGGACAAGTGGTTCAGTCATTAATTATTTGGACGCGGCGGTGTGTGCACGCACTATCCTTCAGCTCCGCAGTTAAGTATTTTTTCTTCGTTTTTTTTTCTCAGTTTTTCTTAAACTATCTCTCACCTAATAAGGTTACTGATACTTCCAATTGATCATATTGCATTCAGTTGTGATAGAAGCGAAATCTATTTGAAGGCTCTATCCGAGGCTACAACTAGCAAGCTCGGGCCATGGCTGAGCAAGTCGGTTGTTACAACTAGCCTCCTGCCATTGTTAGGAACAACCAGGGCTGTCAGAGCTTGGATTTTCCAACAGTTTTTCTCTCGCGGTGATACTAGTACAGCTTGTGAGCTTTGCAGGTCCTCGATGTAGTAAAGTTTGTGCCTTATATTAACTTTGATTTTTTTACATATGTACATCGGTTTTACCAAAACTTTGAGTTTTCACCTCTTTTTTCGGTTTTTCACCACGTTTTGGGTTTCATTTTGTCAGATCTTGCTCACGTCTTTTCCTCTTATTTTCACTTCCGATTCATTGCTTTCGGGATTAGGGATTCCTTATGTTGGATAGCCGGTGTGCCTCGGGGTTTTTAGTCTTGGAAGAAATACCGCTCTTATGATCTTCGCTGTAGGTACACTGTGGTCTTTGTCATTTTGGCATGGATATTGATTGCCGAGCGTTTCCTGGTTATGTCAGTGCCTCTGATGATCATCTATCTTTCTTTTTTAGCAGTTTGCGCTGTTCTGATTTTTTTTCTTCTTTCCTTGTACATTTCTGACAATGTTCGTCTTACATGTCCCTATCATTTTACTTCTATGGCTTTTGTTCTAAAGATCTTGCTTTAACCTGTAGATACGGTAAAATCTTAACTTCTCGAGGTATAAATTTCCCTTCCGTCTTAATTTATCAATATTTAATCAGTCTCTCTCTCTCTCTCCCCCTATGGACGAATTACTTGAGATAGGGAACCTCTCTTCATCTTACTGATGTCGAGCAGTCAGGATTCGACGACGATCGCATGTGTTTTGCTTTATTTGTTAGCCTAATTCGACGCAACGTACCGTTAAACCTAGGATTACAGGAGTTTCCTCGCTGTGTCACCCGGAGTAGTTGTCTGCAAGGGTGCTCTGGTTTATTTAGACAGTTTCCCTTTTCTACTCGCATTGGTCGGGTTGCGAAGAGATTTTTCATGTCGCACGAGGTTTTCTTGGTCTCTTAGGCAACCTTACCGAACGTCCGGGCCCCGTTAAGCGTTGCGCGATGGCGACCCCCGTTTTGGCCCTCGCTGGCACTGATACAAGCCGGTTCTAGTTTCTGTCCTTATTCCTTTTCCTTTCTAAAGCGGACCTGTCGCCTGACTTCTCCTGTGGTATTTCAGCTTAGCAGGCCCTAAAGGCCGGTAGCAATCTGGAATTACTATCCCTTTTGAATTTTTTTTTTTTACGATTCTACTGTCGGCCGTATTAGCCTTGGGCTTCCATTTTGATGGTTAGTCTTACTTTCACTTGTATGGACTTTGATATTACCGATTTATCTTTCTATCTGGATTGCGTGTGCTTGGGAGTTCATACTTGCTATTCCGTGCTTCTCTGGCAACGCCACCGAGAGAAAATTATGAATTTCTGCAAGGATACTCACCTTCTGCAGCAGAAATTTGATTTTCTAAGGTGCTGGCGTTGCCAGAGACCTTTTTCCCTCCCACCTCCCAACTTGGCCAAATAAGTAAAGACTGAACCACTTGTCCGGCACCGTTGCCACCTTCGCGCGTGGCAACAGTGCCGTCTTCTGAAAAATATTCAATATTATTTTATGTAGGAGCTGAGGACGGTCCTGTGCACTCGGCCAAGTCATCGTGCTTCTCTGGCAACGCCAGCACCTTAGGAAATCGAATTTTTGCTGCAGAAGGTGAGTATCCTTGCAGAAATTCGTAATTTTGCTGCTTCCTTGTTAACAGAAGAAACTTGCTTTGCTGGTAAGATCTCTTTCTCTTAAATTTTAAAGAGTTCTTCAAAACTTCACAAATGACACTATAAGCCAGTTGACATCTATCAATGTTTTGGACGACGTACGCTGATGTTTACAAGACTACAACAAAACGTGTCAAACACTTCGTCCGGGAAGTAAAAGATTATTATGTGAAGCCACCTTTACCTTACGCGCCTCAACAAAGTTCGATAAATAGCGCTGAGAATCAGAAGATGCTTCCCAAACATTGAGATGGTAATAAACGTGACAATGAGCGCTAGTTTTGTCGTTTCAAATAGAGTAACTTTATTTGGGTAGACTATATTGTGAACCAAATGCAAATCTTTCCGTGCCGTTGTTATAACAGAGATAGCTATAAAGTGGTAGACAATATTTACTGTTCAGGGAGCAAGTTCACACAGAAAGCAAGCAATATACAACAGAAGGCGAATTAAGATCTTTGACAAATATCGCGGTTTGTCTGTGTGCGGGGCTGCGGGCGCCCTAATGCTGGGCACAGCTGTTCTATAAATTTTGTATTTTGTTGGAATAACTTTATTTCACCCAATTACTCTGGAAAAGCAAATTTCATCTATTTATTTGCAGTAAATCGTGTGTCCGGAAGATAGATCTCGATCAGTGGCAAGCTTAGTCTTTGAATCGCGCTTTCTGGGAGAGGGTGAGGGTGGCCACAAAGCAGCTCACTAGATCAGGAGCGCGGAAACGAGCACGTCACAGCAAAACAGTATAGCCCAGTCCCAGAACTTCTGAAGGTGGAGGCAAACGACGCTGTCGGAGGCATGTTTCCTCCCGACTTTGGCTCTGATGACATCACAATGGCTATGATTCCAAGAAAAAGTAGTAGTAGTAGTAGTAGTGTGGCCTCAGTTGTCCCTTGAGGCAAGGCGCAAGCTTCCTAGCACACCACCTGGTGCATGACCCCAGTTTTACATAGTAGTTTGATGGCGACATTTTGGCACGTTTACCCCGGTATTAGCTCTTTAGGTTAGGCGAAGCAAAGAGTCGTTCTCCTAATATTTTTATACTAATAACGCTAGGAGAACCAGCCCTTGCCTTTTCCTAACCTATTCTCGGCCCGTGGAAATTAAATTCAGACCCGTTGAGCTATACCTGTATTAGTGTTCTTCTAGATCACCGCCTTCGCCAGAGACTAAGTGTGCATGAGACACGTGTTTTAGTCTCCAGGTGGTCCACTGCTTGCCAGATGTTCGACCATGTCCGGCGCTCCAATGCCTCGACGGCACATCCAGCACCTCACGCCCAATTCTGCACCGGTAGGGCATGAGAAGCGGGTGGTGCCCCCACCTGAGCCGGGCGCGAGTAACACCGTCAGGAAGTAAGAGTGGAAGCTTCCCAGGTCAACCTCCTGGGGGACGGCCACCAACATCTAGCTTGGACAGGTTCGGCGATCAGCCTGGGCGAGGATCGTGCGCTATCTCGCCCTTAGTCGCGAATGTATTTCTAAGTGATTCTCATTATTGAGAGCTCTGGTTCTTTGCGACGTGTTGTCTTGAGAAGAGAGCTGCTCATTGAGGTGGTGCATCAATTGGATCAGGTTCCTGAGATTCTGGAGTAGCTAGTAGTAGAAGTTTTACTAGCGCTTCAGTGGCACACTGCCTATATCGCGTCAAACTATTCCTGTGTTTAACCCCAGGCTCATGCGCTGCTAGGGCGCGGAATTTGTCTCATTTTATATTAAGAAGTTGTATAGAGGAGATTATTATTGATTTTACGTGTAGGATATGTAATTCACTAAGATAAAAGGTAAACCGTAGTTGACGATAGTAGTAGTAGACAAAACGAGAGTACCAAGACAACCGTTCCACTTCCGCGTTCGCTCCAGTGGAACGCTTATCTTGATACTCTCGTTTTGTCTACTACTGTAAATATTCAAAAACACCAGTTTACAGAATTAATATTGTACTGGACAACCAAGACAACCGTTCCACTTCCGCGTTCGCTCCAGTGGAACGCTTATCTTGATTCCCTCGTTTTTCTATACTACTGTTACGCTATAACTCAAAAAGTTGTGAACGGATTTTTATGAAATTTATAGGGGTTGTCAGTAAAGTTTGAAAATGTAAATTATAAAATTTTGGTGTGGATCAGTTTACTCGTTTGNATATTAATTCTGTAAACTGGTGTTTTTGAATATTTACAGTAGTAGACAAAACGAGAGTATCAAGATAAGCGTTCCACTGGAGCGAACGCGGAAGTGGAACGGTTGTCTTGGTACTCTCGTTTTGTCTACTACTGATAGTATTTATCGTACTGGATTCATAACAGTTTGTGATAGATGTCACATCTGATAAGAAAAGTCTTTAGAGCATTGCTGTTGAATTGGCCCCGAGGTCCCTCAAAAAGCATTCCTCGGAGAATGGAGTCGGCATCCTGACCATGCAGGTCCGGTAAGGAGTCCCTCCGCTCGTTGGAAAAGGTGGGACACTCGGCCATCAAGTGCAATACAGTGAGAGGTACGAGGCAGTCGTCGCAATAGGGTTGCGGACGCCTCATCAGCACATAGTCGAGAGCGAGTCTCGTGTGCCTAATGCGATGCGTAGACGGCACAGTGCGACGTCCATCGGCGGTCGTTGCTATTTGACGAGTGCCACTGTTGGACAGTTTCTTTGATTGGTCGTAAGTTCTCTGTGGCAGCCACTGGGATTGCCATAGCTTGCGAAGGTTTCGCCTGATTAGTAAGTAGTAGTCTTGGCAGGGGATTGCACGGTTTTTCGTGGGTACGTAAATCCGACAGGGCCACAGACTCCTCATCGGCGAGCTCATTTCCCGTAACGTTAACATGACCAGGCACCCCACAGACTTTCCATCATCTAGCAACTGTTGTATTGTTATTACTATTTGGTTAATGACGGGGTGGATGCTGTAGTATGCTCGAATGGCCTGCACTACCCGTAATGAGTCAGAGAATATTGTAAAGTTGCTTTCATCGCTGTCTCTAATGAGGTGCAGCGCCGCGCACCCGCCGAACAACTCAGCGGTGTAAGTCGAGATCACCGGTAATAGTCGGTATGCTCCGGATTCATCGGCTGTAGTGGCTGCACATCCGATTCGGTCTCCCGTTTTAGAGACATCTGTATAGACGTGGGTAGAGTCACTATGTTGGTCCCCCACGTGCTCCATGAAGAGGGTTTTTAGTAGGAGGGGGTGGCAGTCTTTCTTGGATACTGCGTGCCAGGGCAAAAATTGAAACTGATATGCGCCAGGTTGGTTGGTCTTTGAAAAGGATCTTGATGTTAGTCACGTCAAGTTTAAAAGCCTCTATATCCGCTATGAAAGAGAGGGTTTCGTAGTCGTTGGAGGATTGTAAGTGTGTACGGGAAGTCGGCTCTCTCACCCGATCTCGGTACATACTATTCCAGGCCGGGGATCGTGGGACTTGTTCTAAACGGGTTATGTACTGATGGGGAAGTTGCAGCCAGCGCTGCTATAGGTAGAGTTCACCGCTGTCAGCGAGCAGACTTGGTATGGGTGATGTACGGAAGGCTCCAGCACTTAGCCTCAGTGCTGCATTGTACACAGCGTTCAGTCGCTGTAGGACTTTAGTTCTCGCGGACTGATATACGACACAGCTATAATCTAGTCTGGAGGGTACAAGGGTTTGGTAGAGGTATAAAAGGGTATGTCAGTCGGCGTCCCACGACAGAGGCGTCAAGTGCTCGAGTAGGTTGAGCCTACGCATGCATTTCGTTCTCAGCATCTCGATGTGGGATTCCCATGACAGTTTTCTACCTATTACCGTTCCGAGGAAGTTCACTTCTTTGCGATAGTTTATCCATTGTCCGTATATAGTAAGTTCAGGTGACATTACAAGTCTGGCACACCTTATGTGGGGGGGGGGCGGCAGAAGAGGTCTTGCCAGCAGAGAAGGCGAAACCGTGTTTGGTCGCCCAGTCACAAACGCGGTTGATGGCTCATCGTAGTCGTCGACGTAGAACTCGCGGATGTTTCGAGGAGTATAGCATCAGGTCATCTACGTAAAGTGACCCGTGCACGTATTGGGGAAGGTCTGCTATAATGTCGTTTATTGCTAGTAGGAACAGGGTGCAGACAATGATGCTCTCATGCGGATCCCCTTCATCCTGCGTCATTGCAGTGGAGAAGGCCTGCCCCACTCTGACTCTGAAGCGCCGTTCGCTCAAGAACTCCTGTTCGTAATAGACCATGTTACCTACTGCCTACTTTGTGCAGTTGCAGGAGTATTCCGTGTCGCCAGGCTGTGTCATATGCCTTTTTTAAGATCATAGAAGACACAGATAGTGTGCCCTTCATGTGTCTTGTTCTTTATGATGTAATTTTGGATACACACGATGGCATCGGTGGTGCTACGGGACTGTCGAAAACCGTGTTGCACGTTGCAGAGGAGCTTCTTGCTTTCCAGACTTTTCATCAGGTGTTTGTTCACGATTTTCTCCATTATTTTTCCGGGGCAGCTGGTCAACGCAATGGAGCGGTAGCTACTTTCTTCTGGAGTAATACGTGTTATAGTCGCGGACATAACCTGCGGGAATATTTCGGTAAGCCGTTTCCACCAGGGCGGCCGAGAACAGTCTGGTAGCTACATCGATGAAACCCTCGACCGAGAGGGCTCGAGACTGCTGCTTTTCTTCCACTTCTGTCGTTTATTGGTCCCAATTTGCCCGTTTGTAGTTTCGATACGTCCTATAAGGTTTCTTGACGCATGGGCGAGAGGCCTTGAAACTGACCAATATAGGCACTTGGTCGGATATTATGGATGGCAGGGTTGACCACTCTTTTTCGAACGCCAGGTCGGGGGAGCAGAGTGTGAAGTCAGATGAGGAAGGCCTGGTGTTTGGATTATAGGGACTCTGGTAGAGACGGCAGGATAGTGTAGGATCACGAGTCGATCGAGGAGCTCTTCCAAATGACTCACTCGGCTGTCCGATGCGTGGTTATGATACCATAGCAGTCCCCAAGGACTAAGCCATTAGTGGAGTTTAAAGGTGTGAGGTTCAAGGACGTAGCGGTGCGTAAAAGGACGAGGTGGGCAGGAGGTAAATATAGTTATGTTTCCCTAGCACGCACCCTCGCCACCTGCAACTCCATTGTGTTGTCTCGCGGCAGTGAGGGCCCCCTTCCACCGTTTCGTTTGTTAAAAAGGCAACATGTCCTTGATGAAGATGAGTAGCCCTCCGTACCTCCGGTCTATGAACACCGAGGTTAGAGTACTGGAAGCAGACTGGGGTCCATGAGAGGGGCCTGAGGTTGGAATCCTGTATGCATACGACAAGGATATTCTTCTCTTTCAGCAGCTCCATCTGGTTGGAACCTACTCAGCAGGCGGAAGTACAGTGATAGCAGCATAGGATAGAGAGCTCGCTCCCGAGCCAGGAGAGTGCCGTGTTTGCGAGGATGTGTTCTGGGTGTGATGGGAGGGCAGCGGAAACACCGCCTGCCTGCGGGGATGTGTTCGTGAAGGCGTATGCTGGAGCATTGTATTTTGTAGCATATCCAATCCCCGAAGTGCAGGTACTAGGTCGTGCCTCGCAGACAGGGCACGGGTAGCGTGGGGGTACCAGGGTTGGGTCCAATGTCGCTGGTAGAGAGGATCAGGGAGTGGATGTCCGGCAGGATGAGCTGCTTCCAGGGTAAAAATATGTGAGGTGGCTCTGGAGTTGGTGTGTGTGTGTGTTGAGGTCATCCGGCAGGATCGACGAATGGCATCTTCCGGAGAGACGAGGAGAGCTGACGGACTTTACATCTCACGAGACGGCGCCTCCACCACGCGCTGGCTCCGTCGAGAAAGGAAAAAAGTAGTACACTCATGATAACGCAACCCGTATCGCAATCAAAGAGTTCATACTTTTAAATAATTACCGCTGCATGACAAACGTTCGTTGCACTTCAGCTCAAGTTACAAGCTTCGCCATCGGCTTTTTAATTTTGAGCGGCATGCTGCATATCCACGGCTGCTTTTGCCCCTCAGTCAAGGCTGCAAGTGGCAGAATGTTCCAATGTCAAACTAGCAGACGCTAGTGCTGAGAATTGCCTCCTTCGCCCAAACGGATTCTTGCAGTGTTTGGCTTGTAGAGTCGTCGTTTATGGCGTCCAGACGCCACTACGGAGGTAGTAATCCTAACGAGAGACGCGGATGGTGGCAGTTGTTACGCTAGGTTTCCATCTCTTCTGACTCCATAGCTCTGGCAATCAGGAGTCGCCTGCAGTCGTGCAGGCGTCGTTTATGGCGTCTTTGGGTCCTCCTGGCCGCAGCAGTAACCGGGTCCAGTGGATTCTACAGTTGGGGTGTGGGTGATCAAGTTTACATTCCCTCCACTTTCGAGGATACTCACACTCTACGGGATGGCCACTTATTATTATATTGGTATTGTCCCGCTATTTCTGAAAGTTCGACAATCAATAGCGATCTAAGATGATTTACTCGGCTTACAGCCGGCACCACAACGTTGTGCTCAGATGGCAAGAGATGAAGGACGAAAAGAGAAGAAGAAAGAAGCGCCCGTGCAAACGGTCCTTTCTGTGGCCCTCCGCACGGGCGAGGTAAGAGCCCCGCAGAAAAAAAAAATCTGTCACCTCGATCGGCGGCCCACCTCGCGGGACAGAAAGGAAATATAGAAATCCAACCTAACTCTACAAAACTAACCTTCTCAGCAGGAACTGCGGCCAGATGCTACATCCCTTGCGGAGAACGCACTCAGGACCCTTGAGTGCGTGATGCCCAAATATATTGTAGCAGGGAGGATGGCCACTTATATAATTCAGTAATACTTCCAGTGTACTTCGAGAGTTTGTAAATACGGTGAAATTTGTGTGCTCATTTATATCGATAATGCTCAGAGTTTCAAGGAAGCCGCCCAGCTCGGTCAGACGTCATCACTTCACTGTGCAGTTTAATACCAAACGTCTGGGGCAGGAGCTTCTCACTGAGTATGGATTATCCAATGACAGCAATAGTGTAAGGATTACTTGCGCAGCCGTACCACGTCGCACCACGCCAAGTTATTGATTTTTACCTCAGCTTCTCTGCCGGAAGGTCTTATGCTTAATGCCTGACTCTTGTTCTCTAGTGCCAGCACGGTACTACTGGCAGGAAATAAGGCGCAGAACATCTCCGACTCGACAGAGCACGGATGTTCGCTCATCCACGCTGCACGGGGTAAATATTTAGGAGAAGAAGATGGAAGGAAGAGTAGTAGTACAAAATTTTTACTAGCGCATCGGAGACACAATGTCTATATCGCGCAGACATATTCCTGTGGTTTAACACAGGCTCGTGCGCCACTAGGTCGCAAAGTATGTCGCGTTTCAATGATTTTTATCTCTGCTTTTCTGCCGGTAGGTCTCAGAGGTCAGTGCGCTACTGACATGAAAAAGGCGCAAGTTGTGTATCTCCAACTCCCGGGCACGGCTGAACGCTTTCCCTCAGCTACGCCGCGCAGGGGAAGGAAACGAAAAACAAGAAGGTAGAAGTAGAAGGAAGAAATACTCGTGTTGTGGGTCCCTTCCATGGCCCCCGCATGCGAGTAGGTCGGAGCCACAAGTGATAGGTGGCTCATCAGTAACAGGCAGCCAGTCCACCTCTTGGAGCAGAAAGGGAAGTAGTAGAAGTATTCTCCTATGTTTACCACCGCACCCACAACTGAGTGTGATCCAAGCAGTGAGGCTCCGTGGGGCGTAACACACCACGCACAACCAAGTGTCCAATGGCACATTATTTGTCTCGAGTCGGCCACGTGCGTCACTAGAGGCAAGGGAAACAAGGCGCAAAGACTACAAGAAGACACTCGAGTGGACGGCCCATTGGTGGCCTTCCACACGAGAGTGTATAGAGTCTCGCGGACGAGGTGGGTTATCTCAATCGACAGCCCACCTCGCGGAACAGAAGAGAAAGTATAGAAAACCTACCTAACTTGACAAAGTAACGTTCTCAGCAGGATCCGCGGCCAACTGCAATATCCCCTGCTGAGAAGGCACTACTTTAGGCTCGTGAGGCCCATATAGTGACAGAACTAGGGAAACGGACAGAACCTACATAAACTAACCTCGTCAGGACAAACAGCGGTCAACTGCAACAGCCCCTGAAGGAGTGAGGCCCATATATGAGGGCCCTTGAACAATAGGGGCGTAAGTGACAGGTTTTTCAAAAGTAGTTTTCTTGCACCATTGATAGTACAGATTGACACCTGTCGTTCTGTGAAGTCACAGCCTGCGGGCTTGAGTTGGTGTGGAGGTACGCTCTGCGGGCTCTTTGCATAGTCAGTTTTTTCCCACCAGCGCATTGTCTTCAAGTGGCTCTCCTATATATCTTAAAAAATGTCGCTTACGCCCCTATTGTTCTAGGGCCCTCATATATTCTGACAGAGAAAGGGCCTGCTAAAAATACAGTTTTCAAGAATTTTGCAACAAGCAGCTGTAAAACGTGCCACGTTTCTATACACTGTTGACGATGCAGCAGAGAAGGCAGTGACAATACCATGAATTTCAACTTTGTACTTTCCTAAAAGAAGCAAAGAAAACGAGAAAAAAAACCTACGCACGCACAGAGGCCTACACAACAGACCGCCACTGTACGAAGACGATCAAACCTTAAACCTCAGTCAATGATACTGTACTTTCCTAAAAGAAGCAAAGAAAACGAGAAAAAAAACCTACGCACACACAGAGGCCTACACAACAGACCGCCACTGTACGAAGACGATCAAACCTTAAACCTCAGTCAATGATACTAAGTAAAGGTGTTGGCAACTGGCTGACAAAAGCAAGCGCAGGCTCGACTTGTCCGGACTTCCAAACAGGCGCGCTGGCTTCAATTTGTTGACAAGATTTTCTGTCGTTAACCCTTAACTGATTACGGTACCTATTGAATTTGTGAAAACGTAGTCTTGGACTGTGAAAAGTTTTTTTTTTATCATTCTTAACGAAGACTGAATATTGAACAGTACGAGCCTCCGTCTCCACAACCAAAGTGATCTAAAAGAAGAAGAAATAAAGGACATAGAAACACGGAACCCATGCACCAAAGTGTTCCCACCCAGGATCAACGCGCATGGGAACAGCAAGTGGGGGAAGAAGAAGAATAGATGAAAGTAAGGTCAGCAGAAGTACTGTATATGAAATCGAAAGGAAGCAAAGTGGGTACGAAACACAGACGTCCTGAAGGCCTAGTCAATGATTAACAGGGTCCATTCTTAGTTCGTGAGATCGCCTTTGTAGTGAAAACGGGAGCCCAAACAACTCAATATAGCTAATAATAGATGCAAAATTCGTAGGTTTGACAATATTGCTAGCAAGGGAATTGTTGTGCTTGGTTTGCAGAGCCAGCATTGGGTGTCGGGTGTTATTGCGAGTGTATTGACGTAACCAGAAACGGGGATGGTCACAGGGCCACAAATAGTCACTTAGGAGCGTTCCGTCGCTGATGCCAAAACTCTTCAGCTGTGGTCGACTGCAGCCGAGCACTACTCTACAACCAGTTGACATATATCTGCAGTTAGATCCAGTGCGTGTGGGTATCCTAGGTGGGGTGCACGGTTCAACTCACCTCACTTCACTTACGCTGGCATCAACTGAGACAAGGTTGGCTATGTGGCAGGGCGAAGTCTCGCCTGCCATTAGGCAGCTCCTGAACAATAACATTTACAATTTACTGCCACTGCAGAAGATTAATACATGCACAGTGTTAGGGAAGTTTTGTTATGCAGAGCAAGACGGCTATAAACGAAGTACTGTAAATACCTATCTAGGCTGGAGACAGAAGGGCGGTAGGCACTCTTTCTCCCCTTTCTTACACACCACCGCACACATTTAAACCACACGTACAGCTGCACTCGAACTGAGTGGCCAAACATAACCAATTTACAGCAATTTAACACTAGTATGAAATCTAATTACTTCCCCATGCCGGCCCCAGGTCATCGTCGTCCTCCTCTTCAGAACCCGAGTCTGAGTTTGCAGCATTCCTTTTTTGCATGGCTATGGCGTGTTGCTGAGCATCTTCCTCCGCCACCCTCAGGACAACATGGAGGAAATAGGTCGAGGCATTTTGATCCTGCAGCCATGTGCTGCAGGCCCCAGTCCACGTTACCAGTCTGATAAAGAGTGAGTCCGCGCTTCAGTCAGACCATAAGTCCCGCGGGACCATATATGGG
>LQNS02278143.1:22371317-22383549 GCA_001587735.2 Parhyale hawaiensis | reverse complement strand
CTGCTTCCCGTCAAAGTGAACCGACAAGAGCTCCGCCGTAGTCAAGTAGTTAATCAGCAATACCACCACCGGGACCAACAAGGGGGCGGCAACGAAGGTTCAGCACCGAAAACAGAACCCTTCCGCTCACTCCACCAACAATGTAGATGGTTAATATTCAGTAGAGACTCCCTGGAACGCTGCCTCTGACTATGCTGTGCCCCCCTCTCATACACACGCTTAGCCTCGGCTGTACGATCTACATAGGTCTGCCACAACAGGCGGTCATGTGAACGCCGCCAAGCCCGATAAACTGCTTGTTTAGCTTCGAGAGCTAACCGAAACTGGTCGTCAGACTACAGTTTGTTCCGAGACCTCACAAGAATGGTCTTCATCAGGACAAACCCTTCCAAAATAAACACAGTCAAGTCGTTGAGCTTAGAGACAGGATCCTCACTGGCAATGATCAGACGCCAAGGTAACACGCTTACAGCTAATGTAATAGGTAGCCTCCTCGTTAGCTCTGCTCTTAACGAACACCACTCTCCTAGAGTCTAACACAGGAACAACCTGGTTCAGGTCCAAGGACACAACAAGATGTTAGTGGTCAGTAGTGCTAATAGGGGAGCCAACTGATGAAGTCATCAATTCCGAAGCGTCAGTCACGACGAGGTCGAGTCAATTACCAGCAATACCTATGCGTGGACTCACGGACTAGCTGCACATAACCAGATATTATACTACACGAGTCTATGGTTGACTGCAGCTGTACACTCCTTTGCAGCCAGTTAGCCTATATCTGCAGCAAGAACCAGTGCTTGTCGTTTTCCTAGCAGAATGCATGGTCATATGGAATCCCCCTTTACCCTTTTATCCAAACTTACTTGAGGAGCAAAGCGCAGTCATTGCGGTTGAGAGGCCAGTTGGGAGGCTCGTACTCGACATTGTCCTTCTCCATTGCCTCTTCAATGAGCTTCTGCAATGAAATATTACAAGCATTAGCTAGCTAAGATTTACAAATACCTATTTATATATGTATTAAGGATACAAATCAGGTCATGAAAAGTTCCCAGCGTTACAGAATAGTGACATGGCAACATCAAGTCAGGGAAGAAGAGGAAAACAGAACAAAACACAATCAGTAGGAGTATCAACATGGACGGAAGCAAACAGGGCACAAACGAGAGACGTCCCATTAATACAGACCAACCGGGGCCCCGGCCTTGGCAAACCCCGGCTATTTTCAGCACCTCAGCCCCGGTTTATTGCATATTGCTCGCTCCGGCCCAGGCTTTTCAACCTGTGAAATAGGGGTTTTGGCCGGGGTTTTTTGAGGGAGGGTGGGAAACACTAAAGAGGCAATGAATCAAGTTTTCTGGAGGAAGCTAAATTTTTTCGAATAAACTGATTCACTAAAGTGACGATTTACCAATATAATAGCAATATGCAGTCTTAATAAACTACTGTCACTGCAAGAAACCTTTACAAGCCATAAATTCCTGTACTAGTGAATAATGCAGAGTGCATATATCTTCTTAGGCAATGTACAACAGCACACTATGACCAATGAAATATTTGCTGGTTTCTGCAGTGCAACCTTAATTCAAATGCTCAACATGAAAAGTTGAAAATACAAGATTAAATTTACTTCCAGATTTCTTCTTAATCTCCTGGACAAGAAGTTAGTCACCTGTTGCAAATAAGTTGTAGATTTTCCACAAGCACATAGACTATAGAGCAGCAATTCTGGAAGACATTGAGTCAGAAAGATTTTTTATGTCCATTTGATCCATTTTGTACCTAATGTTGCATCAATCGATTCATCAAATCAGCCAAAGTACGTGGAGGATCTTCTAACTTACTGTTAAAGATGATCCCACAAATTCTCATTAGGGTTCATGTCTGGAGACTTTAGCCAGCCATTCTAAGTGCTTTACATAGCCAGAATGGTTTTCATGTCAGTTCATGACTAATCTAGCGATGGGGTTCAAAGTTCTGCTATTGTATGTGCTCGTGGAAGTCCCACACCTCATTTTTAACATGTGACAATTTTTATTTTTTGGGTAGAGAGCTTACAAAACTGATGACTGAGTGATGATAGTTGAAACAAAAATTTATTCTTAACAGACAGGCTTCTGGGTAATTTATTGGTGAGGTAAATATAGCATTAGAAATTCGTTGCCTTTTAAAAGACAAACCAGTGTAAGAAGTGCAATGAGCGTAGCTAAGAAGGCAAAGTAACTTTGCCAAATCTCACTTAAGAGCATGGTATAACTTGTCTCACTCAATAAAATTACAGTATATTCATATTCGAATACACGAAGTGCATTAGTTAATAGATTAGATTTGGCACTGCTAAGTTCAATCCAGCCCCGCCCCTAAACGACTGCCTACACTAGCTTGACTATACTGTAGTAAGTATAATAGCAACAACAAACTCAGAAACAGGAATGAAAAGCGAAACCCCTGATGCGTAAAAATATGAGAGTAAGAAACTAATTTGGGCCTTACTCTTTTAACCTGCACTCGGAGTTTTGATTGAGCATATGGCTATGAGAACAATAATTTAGCAATACAGTATCCCTTTATTATTAGCTACTCAAGATTTTGTGTGAATATGTCAGCATAGTATACTGTGCTAACTTTCGACTGAACAGAGTTTTTAACGTGTTAGTCCCAACTTTGGCTTTAATTGTTATACCATATTGTCAGATTTGCAAAGTGGTGCGCTGTACATATATCATTATCACAACTGAACATGAGAGAAAGATATTGAAAAAAATACATAAATCTCACTTAAATTTGGGGAAAAAACGAGTGATTACAATGTAAATGTTAATAGCAAACGCTCTACTCTAGTTGAAAAGAACTAACCCCAGGCCCTGGCTAATTGATTTTTGGATGCCCCGGCCTCGGTCTTTCCCAAAATCTTCACTCTGGTCGGTATACACCCACAAACCTAACAGCTTAAACTATGCTACTGATGGGCACCAGTAGAAACAATTTCACATACTTACAAGTACTCCCATCTATTATTCATTTAAGCAGAAGCAGCAACACACATACTTATAAATCTTGCCAGCAACACTGAAAGTACTTGCAGTGTAAAAATCCTCAGTGCAGGCCTTATCAGAACGTTTCTCAGTATAAGCTACATGACATTATACAGAGGTGGGCGTTCCGAACACATGTTCATGAACCTTTATTCGCAAATATGTTCGGAGCTGCCAAATCCGAGATTTGGGCTTGGATTCGGACCGATGTAAAAAAAAATCGGAATTCCGAGTTCAGAACGAACGAATCTGAACCTCAGAATCCCGAGAAATATTCTAAAAAAAAGATGACCAAACATAGGTTTTCAACCTTTTTGCGGCATACAGATGTGGTGACGTCTATGTTTCTGTAGCAAATAGACACAAATGACCATTAGTTTGTGTTTTACTTTATTACTTCTCTCTACTTTTATGTAAGGCCGTGTTCACACGTTCCCCATCGTAACGCGTTCAGTGAAACTGATGGACGCGGCGCATTGATTTGATAGAAACAGTTGCAGCGAACGCGGGAGACGGAAAGATGAAACATGTCCATTTTTTCAACCCGTCACGTAATTCAAGATCAGTAAACAGAACCTATAAATGCTCAATTTATCCTCTAGAACGCTTTCAAATCCTGAACCAGTTAACAAAAATGTTTTTTTTTTTACCGTCACTTCAAAGATCAGCATCACTGTATTCCCGTTTAACACAAGAGAGCTAGTTGAGCTGTAAATGTTGCAAGAACACTTACGTCATCTTTAATTTGACGACGAAACGCATGGCTGTGTGCTGGTATTACTTTTATCGATTCATCAGGTTATAGATATTTGAAACATTGGCAGTTCGTATCAAATTCAGGCTATAAGATCATGGGATACGAAAGTGACTTCAAACCGACGCAAAATATAAGCAAAAAATTTAAAGGAACGAAATCATAACAGAACGCTTGGCGTCATTCATTTGAATGAAAATTGCTTTTAAGCGTGGACAGCGACAGAAAAACTTGACGAACAGCTCGTGTTCACTTTTGTGATTGAACACGTTACGTTTGTACGTGTGAATATGGCCTTAGTGACGCGCAGCCACCAGTGGCTACAATAGTCAAGACATTCTTCAACCTTTGCTCTGCATAACGTAGATATCTTAAAAAATGCCTTAATCGTTTTAATCGAAAAGCTTTAAATTTAGATTCGTAACGAGTAAAATTTAGGTTTGGAAATGTTCGGAAGGTAATGG
This sequence comes from Parhyale hawaiensis, assembly GCA_001587735.2. Taxonomy (NCBI): domain Eukaryota; kingdom Metazoa; phylum Arthropoda; class Malacostraca; order Amphipoda; family Hyalidae; genus Parhyale; species Parhyale hawaiensis. The sequence continues at coordinate 22,379,299 of LQNS02278143.1, read as the reverse complement.
AATTAAGGTTCGCTTTGCTGCCTTGTAAAGATTCGGAGGTTCGCGGAAAAATGTTCGCACCGAAATTTTGAAAATCGGGTTCATTATTCGGTGGTTCGGAACCCCAAACCGGCGAAGATTAGGGCTCAGATTCGGTACCCAAAATAAGGTTCGCGCGCACACCTCTGGCATTATATACACCTTTACATAGGTACCATATACCGAGTGTTTACTTCCTAAAATGCTGAGGGATGTGTGAACACGGCCTTAGTGTGTCAAATGACCACTGCTTGAAATGAATTCGATATGCAGGCCTGCGTGACTGTGTGGAGTAATGTGAAACAATGACTAGTAGTAGCTACTGCCTGGGCTACCCTCCTTTGAACTTGGAAATAAACTCGTGGTGTTAACCTCGTTGCTTTATCTGTAACACACAGACTCGTTATGTTGTGCCTGAAGCTGGCTGCCAACCAGTCAGAATGCTGGTTAGGGAGAGTACACACGTCTCTCAATGTAACGCGTTCAATCACGACAATGAATATAAGCTGCGCGTCTTTTTTTTTTTCTGTCGCTGTCCACTCGTAGATGGGACCTTCATTCAAATGAATGACACCGCGCATTCAGTTATGATCTCGTTTCTTTACATTTCGCTTATATTTTGCCTTGGTTTGAAGTCACATTCGTATCCAAAGATCTTACAGATTTATTTTGATAGGAACAGCCAACTTTCATATCTTTGGAGCCTGATAAACCGATGAAAGTGAAATCTGCACGAAACAATTCGCTTCGTTGACACATCAAAGATGGCGTCAGTGTTCTTCTAAGTTCTAACATTTTCCGGTCATCTAGTTTTCTTGTGTTTAATGGGGAATACAGTGATTCTGATCGTTAAAGTGACGGTAGTACAAGAGGTTTTTGTCAACTTGTTCATGATTTGAAAACGCTATGGACGATAATTTCCATATTTATAGGTTCTGTTTACTGAACTTGAATGACGCGGCTCGTTTACAAAAAGGGACATACCTACTTCATTCTACAGGCTCCTGCATTTTCTACTACTTTTTCTACCAAATCAACATGTCGGGTCCATCAGGTTCGCGCGCCCACCTCTGACATCATACACCTTTACATAGGTACCATATACCGAGTGTTTACTTCCTAAATCTGACACCACACAATTATGTTCAATTATATGCATATTTCGTTAGAACAATGTAAATAGTAGTTTATTTCATCAGGGATGGCACTTCCTACAGCGCATGGCACGTGCCTCTATTGCAGGTTATCCTAATATAATAGAACGCTTGGTGTATTTAGTTATTTATTTCGAGTCTGCTTTGAAGGAAACAGGTGCAAAATAAGCCAGGTTGCAGATTTTGTAATTCAGTTACAATTTTGTAGAGATTGATGACCAGGTTGTAGAAGATGGTAAAAATTGGATCCTTATCTCATTTAGATGTAATTTTTAACTTGAAACACTTCTTGAAATCAGGATAATATGTCTGCAGCTTCTGGAGTTCGATTTTGTAACTTTTTTTCTCTCAGGTCATGACATAAAATTCGGCAGATAATCAACGGGGCTTTCACGAGGTGATGATTTTACATGGCAGTAGACAATTATTTCTTCCATCTTACTGTCTTTTTAATTAAATTTGACGATGTAGCTTTCCCTTCATAGGCCAAAATTTCAGCACTTCATAAGAAGCAGATATTGGAGTTGGAAAGAAGATATCAATGGTATCATTGCTACAGAGCACTCACATTCTACATAAGTAAGCTGATTGGAGTTGGATTCAAGTTTATTGGAGTGTTTTACTCAAGATTTTACTCCTGCCTGTCAATATAGAAGACCTAAAGATGAGAGCACAACAAAGGTTCAATGAAGAAGCAAGTCAGAGAAAAGAAGATTCCGCACCAGCCTATAGGTTTTAGCAGGGTTGCGGAGTCGGAGGATTTGAGGGGGAGTCGGAATCTCACTTGCTCTAGGAGTCCGAGTCGGAATTTTTAGTCCGACTTCGACTCTGGGATCCCATTTATAAACAAATATCATTTAATTCTAAATTTTCAGTCACAAATTTAAAAGAAAAATGTAAATGTTGGTATTTTTTTGCACATTTCTCTTCTACAGCTATAGCTACCATGTATTTTCCTATTCCATATGATGAGGCCATTGAGAAAATGTTGGGGAGAACTTTTGCACCTTGTACGTTATGTGAGGGGGGCAAAATGATCAATTTTAGACCGATTGTTCTGAAATTTGCATAGTATATGTATTTTTGAAAAAGAAACACATTTTGCTTCTACAAGTTTTTTGATTTAGGCCTTAGTTTTTGAGATAATGGAAGTATATACAGTATAAGGATATAGCTATGCATATTTTCTAAATTTCAAAGGGATAGAACTCTATGAGTTTACATGCTACAATAAAAACAATGACAGTTTTAGAATCCTTGAAGCATTCCTAAGAAAACTATGCAGCATGATTTTTCATTTTAACCCTTTTTTCAATGCAGCCCAAAACCAATTTTTCCCCTATATTTTAGTTAGGTAGTGATTGAACAAAAAAGAAAATGGAGAGGCCAGCTCAGTAGTTTTGTTAAGAATGTTTTAAGGATTCCAAAACTGTCATTGTTTTTATTGTAGCATGAAAACTCATTGAGTTCTATTCCTTTGAAATTTAGAAAATATGCATAGGTATATCTTTATACTGTATATAGTTCCATAATCTCAAAAACTAAGGCCTAAATCAAAGAAATTGTAGGAGTAAAATGTGTTTCTTTTTTCCAAAATACATTATGTAAATTTCAGAACAATCAGTAGAAAATTGAGTATTGAGTTCCCCCCCCCCCTCACATAATGTACCAGGTGCAAAAGTTTACCAAAATTTGTTTAATGTCCTCATGTGACCATGTCCTCACTTTCATATCCCAAATGACGCAAAATATCATTGTACAGTATATGTACAATACACCTAGCATCTTTAACTCGATAATGTTTATACTAGCAAAATTTAATTGGACATGTTTTATGTTTAGCTACATCAAATATCTACTAGTTGGACCTAGGAGTCGGAGTCGGAAAATCTTGAGGACCAGGAGTCGGAGTCAGAAATTCTGGAAGGCCAGGAGTCGGAGTCGGACCTTGAACTCTCCGACTCCGCAACCCTGAGTTTTAGGCAAACATCGATTATTGAGTGAATTTTTTCATGTACGGGTCCACTAGTTTTAGCTATAAGAACAGATGGAAGAAAGATCAGTAAGAGTATGAGATGGGAAGGTGGCAAAGGGGGCACAAAAGATCAACGTCCCGAAGGATTAGCTAATGGCTAAGGTAACCTACAGGGTCCCCATGCGAATGCTGCTGTCCATGAAATAAGATGGGCGAATATTAACTAACCTAACCCCCTGGCCATCGTATGCCCCCTGATGGGCGATTGCAGGTTTTCGATAGCTTTGTTCAATTGTAACCGCTGCTGCATATTAACAGCAGGGTTGCGGAGTTGGAGGGTTCAAGGTCCGACTCCAATTCCTGGCCCTCCAGAATTTCAGACTCCAACTCCTGGTCCTCAAGATTTTCCAACTCCGACTTCAGACTTTGACTCCTAAGTCCACCTAGTATTATTATTATTATCATTAAAACTTCACGCTTGGGCTCCCACGGACAGGTAATACAACCCAAATGAAGCATTTGCAACACCGGGAAGCCCAAAACGCTGCTAGAGGAAATCCAGCNGAGTATGATCAACTCGGAATGATCCTCCTGTCTGGAGCTACACTGATGTGCGCGATGTTGGTGCAAACGACAGAGATACTCTGGCTACCGCTCACCACTGCAAAAGTGTTCATTGGAACATTCTAACTATTTGCATCATTTGGGATATTAAAGTGAGGACATTAAACAAATACAAATAATTTAATATTAAATAACAGTCAACGGATTTAAAATTTAACGTTTCGGGACTAAGAATCCCATCCTCAGAAAAATTGGACTTCTTCCATTCGCTTCCGTTCTACAACAAAGCATCTGTTAGTGCAGTAAACACTTTGAAAACGTTCCTCTCTGATGCCTACCCTAATATCAACTTCAAATTTTCGTATAAAAACACATTTACCATAGGGTCCTACTTCAAATTAAAAGACAAACCCCCCACATCACTTTTGTCCAGTGTTATTTACCATTGCCGATGCCAGGCCTGCTGCGCCTCATATATAGGTAGCACTGGACAACACTTCAAAGCCCGTATTGACCAACATTTAGGTATATCCAGTTGTACTGGCTTACCACTAGCAAAACCACCATATTCTGCCCCCCGCCAACATGCGGAGCAAAACAACCATCCCATCAGCAGGAATGACTTCTCCATCATAAACTATTCCAATCCCATCGAGCTTTCAACACTTGAGTCTCTCCACATTTATAGAACCAAACCTAGCCTGAACATTATGACCTCGGCTGTACCGCTTCATACTGTGCACACTTAGCCTAGAATCTGCTGACTGTACAGGAGCTGACATCCAGCTCCTCCACGCAGCTCTGTTCATTCGCCTTTTAGACTTTCTCCCGTTAACACCAATGCACCCTGATTGCTAGCTAATAAAGAAAGTTCTTTTATTTCATAGTGTAGGTTAACCTTATTTTTTCTGAGGATGGGATTCTTAGTCCCGAAACGTTAAATTTTAATTCCGTCGACTGTTATTTAATATTAAACTCTTTGCCTTATTGTATTTTATAAAATACAAATAAGGTGAGGTCATGAGGACATTAAACAAATTTTGGTAAAACTTTTACACCTGGTAGCTACTTTATATGAGGGGGGGATGGGGGGGGGGGCAAAATACTCAATTTTCTACCGATTGTTCTGAAATTTACATAGTCTATGTATTTTTGAAAAAGAAACACATTTTACACCTACAATTTCCTTCATTTAGGCCTTAGTTTTTGAGATAATGGAAGCTCTATACAGTATAAAGATCTACCTATGCATATTTTCTAAAGTTCAAAGGAATAGAACTCAATGAGTTTTCATGCTACAATAAAAATAATGACAGTTTTGGAATCCTTGAAACATTCTTTAACAAACTACTGAGCTGGCTGCTCCATTTTCTATTCTGTCCAATCACTACCTAACTAAAATATAGGGGGAAAATCGGTTTTGGGCTGAATTGAAAAAAAGGGCTAAATTGAAGAATCCTGCTGTTTAGTTTTCTTAGGAATGCTTCAAGTATTCCAAAACTGTCATTGTTTTTATTGTAGCATGAAAACTCATTGAGTTCTATTCCATTGACATTAGAAAAAATACATGTGTAAATATTCATATATATTTCCATGATCTCAAAAACTAAGGCCTCAATAAAAAAATTGTGGAAGTAAAAATGTGTTTCTTTTTCAAAAATACATACGCAAAGCAAATTTGAGAACAATCGTTAGAAAATTGAGTATTTTGCCCCCCCCCTCACATATATAATGTACCAGGTGCAGAAGTTTAACCCAAAATTTTTTTTTGTCCTGATGTCCTCAATTTAATGTCCAAACTGTTTGAATAATTCCAAAAGTGTCATTGCTTTTTTTGATAAGGAAAACTCATTGAGTTCTATTCCTTTGAAACTTAGAAAAAATGCATATCTACAACTATATTTATAATTTCCCATTATCTGAAAAAGGAAGGCCTAAACCAAAAATTAGTAGGAGCAAAATGTGTTTCTTTTTCAAAAATACATATACTATGCAAATTTCAGAACAATCGCTCTAAAATTGATCATTTTGCCCCCCCCCCCCCATGCCCCCCTCACATAATGTACAAGGTGCGAAAGTTCTACCCAACATTTTCTCAATGGCCTCATCATATGGAATAGAAAAATACATGGTAGCTATAGCTGTAAAAGAGAAATGTGCAAAAGAAAAATCCACATTTACATATTTTTTTTTATTTGTGACTGAAAATTTAGAATTGAATATTTGTTTATAAATGTGATTCCGGAGTCGGAGTCGGCCTAAAAATTCCGACTCCGACTCCTAGAGCAATTGAGATACCGACTCCGACTCCCCCTCAAATCCTCCGACTCCGCAACCCCGATTAACAGTATACACAAGTAGCCAACATCTTAATATTCTTCATAAGAAGCAGAAGTTAAAACTACAACTTCACACAGAGACACAGACATCCTCGTGTGCTTCACTAGCAGTAGAAAGTACAACACATACCGTACAGCATACTTACACGTACTTTTTTGTATTCTTCATACAACACATAGGCTACCATACAGCATACTTACATGTACTTCTTTGTATTCTTCATACACCTTCACGATGTATTGAAGACGCTTCTTTGCAGGGATATTTTCAAAGATCTTTTTCAGCTCTTCAGGGGACAGATTTGGGTGGTCCTCTTTGAAAGCCTGTGACATACCAGAGTTACTTGAATCAAAGAATACTTCTGTGAATGGCACAAGCTGTACCTATATAAAGTATATGGATAACTACTGTCCACATACATCACTGTAACAGACGTATTTTACTAAAAACTGAAGGGAGCAATAGAAAATGACAAATAAAAGCATTGGAAAAATAAGTAACATTATCTTAATCATAAGAAACAGCATGAAATAAATATAGCTATATAAAAAACATGGCTAGAAAAGTGCATAGTGAATTTCCACAGACGGATGGAAAAATAAATCTCACCACCAGACTCAAGTTGAAGAAAACAACCTGTGATATTTCAATATACGGTATTAGAACCAGCCTTCAATCAGGAAACAGTTTGCTAACTAATACTAAGCCAATTCATTGGAACCTGCAAAAGTTATTCCATGGCTACGACCTGAGAGGTCAGAGACTTGCGAGATCAAAAGACAAATGTGGAGCACCACAACATTATCCAAGAGTCATGTGACAATGTTAGAAGGTACTATAGGTTCGTATTTAGTACATACCTATCGTGTATTCTCTTGGCCATTCACAAAACGAACCGAGTGAGATTCTTATAAGTGACAAGAGTAAGGTACAGTTAAGCATAATAATGATAATAATTGAGCATTCATAACAGGGTTGCGGAGTCACATGGTGCAAGGTCCGACTCCGACTCCTGGCCCTCCAGAATTTCCAACTCCTGGCCCTCAAGATTTTCTGACTCCGGCTCCTTGGTCCAACAAGTAGATATTTGATGTAAACATTAAATATATCCAAATAATTTTTGCTAGTATATACACATCAAGTTGAAGATGCTAGGTGTAGTGTACATATACTGTACAATATTTTGTATAATTTGGGACATTAAATTAAGGACATGATGAGATTGAAAAAATTTGGGTAGAACTTTTGCACCTGGTACATTATGTGACTGGGGCATGGAAGGCAAATTACTCAATTTTCTACCAATTGTTTTGAAATTTGCAAAGTATATGTATTTTCGAAAAAGAAACACATTTTGCTACTACAATTTTTTTATTTAGGCCTTTGCTAGTTTTTGAAATAATGAAAATGTATATAAATATATACCTATGCACTTTTTTCTAAATTTCAAAGGAATAGAACTCAATGAGTTTTCATACTATATATGACAATGATAGTTTTGGAATCCTTGAGACATTCTTAACACAACTACTGAGCTGGACTCTTCATTTTCTATGCTGTATGATCACTACCTAACTAAACTACGTGTATAGGGAAAAAATCGGTTTTGAACCGAATTGAAAAAATAGGGCAAAAATGGAAAATCCTGCTCTACAGTTTTGTTAGGAATGTTTCAAGGATTCTAAAACTGTCATTGCTTTTATTCTAGCATGAAAACTCATTGAGTTCTATTCATTTGAAACTCTGAAAGCACAAAAAATTTTTACTAACGAGAAGTTGGCGTGCACGAACGTAGATTCGATTTTCCTTCAAAATGAGACCATTTTGGAATAAATCTACGGATTTTTTAACACGTTTTTCACTGTTTGAAGTTGAAATACTGTTAGATGGCCAAGATTCTTGGTACCTCTATCGAGACATTAGCCACCTAA
>LQNS02278143.1:22281444-22292931 GCA_001587735.2 Parhyale hawaiensis | reverse complement strand
CTCAGGTGGCAAGAGATGAAGGACGAAAAGAGAAGAAGACAGAAGAAAGAAGCGCCCGTTGCCGACGGTCCCTTCTGTGGCCCTCCACACGGGCGAAGATAAGAGCCCCGCAGAAAAAGTCGGTCACCTCGATCGGCGGCCCACTTCGCGGGACAGAAAGGAAATATACAGAACCTACCTAACTTTACAAAACTAACTTTCTCAACAGGAACTGCGGCCAGATGCTACATCCCCTGCGGAGAAGGCACTCGGGATCCTTGGGTGCGTGATGCCCAAACATATTGCGGCCGGGAAAGGGCCCGCCACAATACGCCCCTGAGGGCAGTTACATAGAATTTTATCATTTTAAATGTAATGTGAAAATATGTTATTTACATCCAAAGAAGAACACGTTTAAAGAGCTATTACATAGTCTCACATTAATTTATAGATGCATTTTTTAAATGCATATGCGTGTTTTCAATAAGAATTTGTATTTTGTTCAATGCATATGCATTTTTTTTAATGCATACGCAGGATATGCAGAGTCACAATTCTAGTCATTACACATCATTAAATCGAAACCAGAATGAAACAATTCACAAGTTCATACCCTTTGCAAATCATTACTTAACTTTAGTCTTTTTTTTTAGATTTTCAGCTGCTGGAACTGGTCTTGTTCAAAGTTGTTCAGACTTCGAGCCGATTTGTGTATTCACCTTTCAATTCTTTGTATGTTCTTACAGATATCTGTGCTGATGATGGGTAGGTAGTACTTAGGCCCGAAACGTTCATTTACATTTTTCTCAAAAATCATTTCAAGATTCGCTTTGGCTCCTCTTTATTCAGAATGTCTCCCACGCTGAAATTAATTTTAGAATGATAAAATAACACAGTTTTACAAAGCTCTTTATTGAAACACATACGAAAGTTTCACAGCAAATTTACAAATTAACCACCTTATACGAGGTACAGAAGACTTTCCTATCTACAAGCAGTAATGCTACAAAACAAAACAGAGTGCACAGGCAGCGGTAGCATTGGTAGGAGCTGCAAATATTTTCATTTTAATAATAGTTTCAAGTCTCCCTTCCCACAGCGCCCACTAAAATCCTAAGAGGAGACGAAAGAAAATGCATGTAGCCAGTTCAGTAGAACCATGTACGTACCTAACCATGGGAACGCAAAGCAGGGAGAGGAATTACTGTATAAAAACAAGGCTTGGTCAGAGTATGAAACTGTTCCATGCAATCACCTCGGCGTCTTATCTACAGACGGAATCATCTCGACAACCAATAGTAATACTTCCGATACAAACATAAAACATATGCTTAGAAGATCTAGGAAATTCAATAGCATAGGAATACCCCGTACAGGAAGCGAGAGTTACAAAGCAGCTGAATAAAAAAAAATAGAGTAGGGAATGAAAAGAGAAAACGTTGAGGAAGAAACAACTACGCAATAAGGAAAACAAATCGGTTCGTATACAAATAATGAAAAAGTAAATTAATTGCATTCCTATTATCCTGCAACTAAAATATACGAAACGCGTGAGGCGTAGAGAGGTGCCAGGATGTTATTTGTAGCTTTGTCACAAGGTTATGATCATAAATACCACGATCAAACGCTGGACGAGGAGGTGTGCGTACAAAGGGGCCCCATGACTATCAACTTCACAAAACAGAGATAGGCTTACATACGCATCCTTTGAAAAATGTACAAAAATTGGCCGTCCGACCCTTTCTACACCCAGTACATAATGTAGCTTCTGAGTTCATCTCTGGGGCGAGGCGGCAGTGATGCCCGCAGCGCAGGTGACCACTCCCCCCCCCCCATTATAAGAATTCCGTCTCGATCGAGCAGAACGCTGTGCGAGATGCGCTCAATCTTCATACCGACAACTTAGGAAAAGGTGAAGATGGAAGAATAGCTTTCATTCTAGAACAAATCACTAAATCTAGCGAGTAAAACAAACTGCTTATTATGCAGGCAGTTTCGTACATGTTTCAAGAGGTTCATTTATTTTTTAGCAACTCGGGAAGAAGCATAGATCTGCATATATTGGTTCAGTTTATATAAAACATTTCACACCTTCAACTTTTCGGCGCTTGATTGCCAAACTAGAAGAGCTACCAACGCTACGGCTGTAATATAAACCTGCTTCAAACTAAAGTAAAGAGGCCTACGTTAAAACACAATTATAATCTTGAAAATACTTCTATTTTACGCAAAAGTAGCGTCATTATTATCATGTAATTAGGTTGAACACCATTTTTAATTGGGACGAGCTGGAAAGCATCACGAATTTAGGTTTCAGTTTGTGAATGTCGCTCAGTAAGTATAATCTTTCTTTATAGCAAATTATTACACAGCCGCATTTAATTTGGTGTTCCACCGCAAGTGTCCCATCTGGCCGGCGCGCTACTACTGTCCGTAGTATCACAATACGAGACACCAGGGGTCCGATGCTGATCGATGATTTGCTTTCATTTGATAAAATAAACGTAGCGACCGCACTAGGATGTTAGTGCCTACGGTCGCTGTACCTTCAGAAATAGGTCAACTAGTGATGTGACGGAAGTAGGTCAACTAGTAGCGTCACAGAAGAAAATCAACTAGTAGCGTCACAGAAGAAAATCAACTAGTAGCGTCACAGAAGCAGATCCAACTAGCAGCGTCACAGAAGCAGATCCAACTAGTGGCGACACCGAGGTAGGTAGACCAACTCGTGACGTCACAGAAGCAGGCCAACTAGCGACGTCACAATGCCGGTCCACTGGCACTCGCAACGTCACCAGTGAAGATCCGTCTGATGCACAGACTTCACGTCTTCGCGACTCTTGCAATAGTTAACTCGCTACCTGAATGGAGATATGATTTAGTCTACAGAAAAGCTATGACCTCACTTTTTCTTGCAATTGTAAAATTCTCTGTAATAAAGCTAAAAAAAACATCTATCTTCGCTAGGTTTCTCTAGAACGATGTATTATAATATATGAAAATGTACGTAATTCGTTTGATGGGGTACATACATGAAAAGATTATGGGCCTACTCTATACCATAATCTTACATCAAGAGAAAGCACCAGCAAAAAAAAATTCATATTCTTCGTGTCATGCAGCAACGACATTATAGGTATGGATATCACAAGGAAAGATATATCTACTGAAAGTATGTACAGTAAGTAATACCTCTCACTGGTCACCATATAAATTGTAAAAGGTAAGGATATCCCCCAAAAAAATCACAAGGAAAAGCACAAAGTAACACGGTACCTTTTTATACCTTTCCCAACATAACATGAAAAGGCCATTTGTATACTAAAACTCACTGATGCACGTGCAATATTTTAAATAAGCAAGCTATGTGCTTGAGCTTATAGTCATTTCTTTACAATATCTCTGCAATCAAAATCAAATTTATTTTTGGAGTCGAAGTATTACCAACGGACCCACGCCACTCGACGGCATAAGTAACAGCTTTACACATTTCATTGAAGGGAAGCGTAAATGACTATAACTAACATTATATCAGTGAGTGCTGTTATATTTGCTATCAGAATTAAAAGATGCCCACTGAAACCCAACGTCATTTTTTCCTGCAATCCCAAATTTCAAATAAATGTAGCGCCCATTTGCTCCACTGAAGAACAACATTAACGATGACAAGACGCCAGTTTAAAACTCTCCGGCCAAAGCCATGGCATTGGACAAAGAAAGAGCAAGGAACACGTAAAAAAAGTTGTTACCAAAAAGCAATCAGTTATCACATAATTAGTTTCCTTGGGCTAATGGCTTATATCAATAATAGAAAAAAAAAAGAGTTTACCCTATAGGCAACATACACGATGATCATACACAACTGATATATCAGTCGAGTACTCATTACTACTTACACCGAAAGGAAAAAATACTAATACACGAAAGTTTACGGATCTGGCAGGTAGAAAATATATTCCTCCTCTTAGTTTTGCCCACAAGAATAGTAGGTAAGACACTAGTTATTTACAGAAAAAATAGAAAACTGCATCATGAACAAACGGTGATTTCAAGCAAGTCAACAACTTACTGACGTTAAAAGTAAAAGGAGAAATTATTATTTGTAGACAATAGGTTGGCGCTTCCGCAGGGTTCTCTTAGAGCCACCATCGCCATCGCTGGTTTCGCCAGATGTTGTAGTTGCTGCAATAGAAAATCAGTATGTTCTATTAGAAATTGATTGCTGATGTCAACAGTTGATATGCATTTTAATCAGTGAAAGTATGAAGATGGTAAGAAGAAAAGTGGGTACGAAAGACAAATGTCCCAAAGGCTTAGCTGATGGCTAAGGTGGCCAATACAATCCACCTGGAGGCGCTGCTCCCCATAACGTAGGAGGGTAGGACTCAAAATAACAGAAAACGAAGTCCGTTACTTAACAATAAGAAATCGCAAGTTTAATTTTCAAGGAACTCAGAACCCTTTCATCAGCAGGCACCAAGATAAAGATTCGTTTTATGGTTCCCCTAAATTTAAAGGGTTTTAATACAATGATAATGTTAAAAAATGAGGCATAGGCACCTTTGTTTCGTTGGAAGAAGTTACATGTATATTGTAGCACAAAAATTAGAAACCGACACACACTGCATGTAACAGCTAGGCATCGCGGGCTTGAATCGGCAAGGGGTGGTTGGGTATGTAAGATTGTTTAAGAAACAATAATAATACAAACCACACACACATACAAAAAATCAATATATGAATACACACGAAAGACCAATAAATAAATAAACAAATAAATAAAGGCATGAAAGACCACTGAATAATAAAACATTGGGTGCGATGGGAACAACTGGCGTGCGCGGTGTGCAAGCTACACTGGTTGCCAATAGAACAGCAGCTGGCGAGCGAGCTGTGTGGAGTTTTATTTTAGCGATAGCTTCCCCCAATCACCTCCACCTCCTTCATACCTATACAAACTGACAGAGCTCGCCGAAAGCTTTCCAACGGTATATAAAAACATTGTATTCGCGAAAATATGTTCCGCGCTAAATGGGCGGTGGCCATCGCACCCAGAACGATGGCAAGGGTTAATCATCATTTGGGTCCCACCTTTGGGACTAACTCAAAACCAGTTAGTGCCTTTGGGACTTAGAAAGATTTTCTCATCACATCCATCTGTATGAACTTAAAGAAAATTTTTCTAAACCAACCTTTTGGACTTGGTCTCAGATTGGAGAGATCCGATTGAGACTTAGCCTCATAATGGAAGGGCTTGTTGACACTTAGCCTCAGAATGGAAGGCCCTAATGACACTTAGCCTCAAAATGGATGATCTGGTCTACACTTAACCTAAATCCTGGTTTTGACTTTGGTTTCTCTGAGGTCCATTAGTTCCTGACGGCCTTTTGGAACTTTGAAGTTTTTATACTTAGTTCCTCAATTGGACTTACTGTTAGTCCCAGCACTACCAGGCACTGATGGCACTTATACTGATTCGTTGGAAATATAACTGAAGATCGTCTAAGCCTTCTAAATTGAGAAAGACTTCAACTTAAATTCTTATTGAATTAAATTCTTAACTTCGCCGAAACACTTTAAAGTTTTTTGGAAATTGAAAAAACTTCGCAATTTTGAAATTTTGGAAGTTTTTGAATTTTGTATTCCCTTTTGGAATTCCCTCCACCCAGTGGGCTTAGTCTTCCCTTCTGGTATGCTGCCTTCAGCTATCAGAGGCAGACAAGAGTCTAGCGTGGGATTATTGAATATTCCAAATTAGAATCTGAATTTGAAAAAAAAAACTTTGAAGAAGTTTTTTCCTGTCTCGGCACTACATATCACTTCCTCTTAAACTGGAGGGAGAGGCATAACCCAGCGTTATACCCTGTTCTTATCACCCCTTCGTATGAGACTTAGAAATAATTGCAAGTCCCACCACATACATCTACACTCAGGACTTCAGTTCAGTCAAGTCCAGAGCCTCAACTATACCAGAACAGAGCCTCATGCCTTTGTTCATAGCTCAAAAAAAAAAAAAAAGGCCGAAACGCCGCCAAAACTCCTTTTTTTCAACGATGCTCGCACCGTGTTCCAGTAACGAACCTTGAAGAGCTCGCTAAACCAGTTATGTATCCTGTTTATGTCCTCTCTTGGGATGGGTTTTAGTAATATCATTAAAGCTGTTCCACATCCAAATACCCATAAAAATGCCCAGGACTTGATGCTAAACAAAGCCAGAGTTTACTCTATTGCCTGAGCATGACTTCTTGTTTTTGACCAACCTTAAAAAAAAATCCTTTTATCCACAATCGCAGCTTCAAATGGATCTTAAGCCCGTTTCTTCTAGCAGAATTTTGAGTTGCTACATCTGGTCCCAAGAGGCCTCGGAAGCGAAACTGTTCCTTCACCAATCCAGCGAGCTCATTATTCAAAGTTTCGGAGTTGTCTCCCGAAGACAATGCCATATGCCAGCCTTGCTTGATGTCAAGCCCTAATAATGGAAAGAAACTAAAAGATGCAGATAGTCAAACTACGTCTACTACAAGGCTCTGGGCAGAGCCAAGGCAAGGTGACACCGATACAGGGTAGAACTCCGATTACCACAGATCGCCCTCAGCTAAAGGACAATTCTCTGAAACAGCCAATGCAAGATAGGCGAGAGCAGTCCTAGCGGTCTGATAAGCAGACTGGACGGCCTGAGCTGATCATCAAGGTGGTATAAGCACCGAAGAGTAAAACTCTAAAGGCAATCTACCTATGTGGCAGTTATCTTGGTTATAGAAACCCGGCCTCACAGAGTGTAGATTGCAGAGCACTCAGGTATCAGACCGATGAACTTATAGAGCCTACTACCTTAGTTATGGCCTAGCACCTCCATGCAGGAGAGCCCCAAAAAATCCGCACCGCTACCGCCCTGCTGTGGGGATATCGGTGCTAACGACAGAGGTACTCTGCCGGAGCAAGCCACTGCAAAAGTGTTCATTGGAACATTCAATCTATTTTCGCCAGTAGTAAAGATCAAAGTGCAGAAAGCAAAACCTGCAATCAATTGTACTAAGACTTCATTATTATTGTTGTTAATATTATGATAGGGTTATCACGATCAAATTGGATCGGTTGAGCGATGTTCAGCTGTACTCTCTGGCGCCGGGTCACATCCCGCGATCTAAGGCTCAGAGCACATTGCGAATGATGTGCGTTGTTCCAAGCAGAGCGCTCTTCTGGAGGGTTCCTAGGTGGAGATGGCCGCACTTAAGCTCTCGCAGGGCAGTCTTGAGATTCTTGGACATCGCCCCCAGAGCTCCGATAACCACTGGAACGATGTTCACCTTCATCTGCCACAGTCTCTGGAGTTTGATGGAAGGTCACGGTACTTTTCTTTCTTCTCGCTTCCTTGTCCACGATTCTGGAGTCGAAGGGGATTGAAATGTCTATCAGTTTGGCCGACTTCTCCCGTTTGTCTTTCACGGCGATGTCCGGTCCGTTGGCGTGAAGTACACATTATTATTAGATTAAGTTTTTAAATTTCATCTGGACGTTCGTGCCAGAAAAACTCGGTTGGCTCAGTGAGCTACTACTGGCGGGGAAAAAGGAAAAAAAAAAGACACTCTCGAGTGGACGGCCCCATTCGAGGTCGTCCACACGAAAGAGAGTAGACATGTCTTGAGGACTGGGTTGGCTATCTCAATAAGACACCCCACCTCGAGGAACAGAAAGGGAAATAAGAGAACCTACTGAACTTTACAAAACTAGCATCAGCAGGAACAGCGGCTAGCTGCAACATCCCCTGTGGAAACAGCACTTGGGACCCTTGGGTTCGTGAGGCCAAAATAGGTATATTGTGGCAAGGAAAGGGTCCGCCAGAATATACCCCTGGGGCACCATTTAATTTATGTTTTCCCAGTGTTCTACTATACACAAGTTCATCAATTTATATTCGATTGTAATCGTAGTATTCGATACAAAATTATCATAGCTACACAACAGAAGTAGCTACAGCACGAAGTTCTCAGATTACGTTACGCCCCTTCTTGTGGTGAGGTAACACAACTCCTATATTTTTTTTATAGGATTTGCAAGAGTACCTACACAGACACACTCGACAGGGGCAGAAGCATCAAGCACAGTTCATACTTACACCTCTCTCTTTGATGGCATTATGGTTAGCCTTTCTGAAACGAACGATGGGCCGAGGGATGTACTCGGGCACTGACTCACGGTAGATCGAACATGCCCTGAATATCTCGCTCAAATTCCTGGAAGAGAACAAAAAATTATTGTTGTCATTGAAAACAGGGTCGGCTGGTTTAAACCAAGTAAAAACCATGGTTTAAACCAACCAAAAAACTTTTTTTTTTTTGGTTTTTATTCAACCTTTTGGTTTTTATTAATAAACATTGCAAAATAAACAGTTTTACTTCTAAAAAGTATCAAATTTTAGTCACACAACTGAAAGGATGAGTTAATGTGTTTCTTTTCAGGAATCAGTTTGACTTTTAGGACAGTTAGGGACAACTATTGCTAATGTTTATCAAAAACCTATAGCTACCTTCTTGTGGTGAGCCATGTTGTACCTATAGAAAAATTGAGTCTTTGGAATTGATGGAGCCATTTTGTCGTGGGTTGATGCCTTTCTGTCTGGTCGCACCTTCTGCTGGTTGTATGAGCGAGTAGACCTGTTCTGAGTGGTGTCCCTCAGGGTTCCGTTCAGGGACCACTGTTGTTTTTGCTGTACGTTGACTCACTTATTTCGCTTATGTCATGTTCGGTGAAGGTGTTTGCAGATGACTTCAAGCTGTACCTGTCATATTCACGGTGCTTCATCCAGGAGGGGCAGTTTTCTCTTCAGAGTAATCTTGATATTTTGGCTGGTGTGAAATCGTAGAATTTTGTCTTGAATGGTGAAAAGAGTCTTGTCATGTTTTGTCGTGCTCATTATATGGAGGATTATTACTTGCACCCGTATACTGTGGGAGATACTGTCCTCAAGCTCGTTGAGTCGC
Source organism: Parhyale hawaiensis (assembly GCA_001587735.2). Lineage (NCBI taxonomy): Eukaryota > Metazoa > Arthropoda > Malacostraca > Amphipoda > Hyalidae > Parhyale > Parhyale hawaiensis. Next base: position 22,283,971 of record LQNS02278143.1, on the reverse strand, counting down.
ATCGTGACTTGGGTGTATTTTTGGACAATAACTTGCAATTCCACGCTCACACCAGACGGTTGGGAAAGCTACTGGGCTGGCTGGCAGTTTCTTGCGGTCTATAGTGTGTAGGGCCCCTGAGTTTATGGTCGCCCTTTTTGTGACCCATATCAGGCCTCTCATTATTGTTCAGTTATCTGGAATACCGGCTATGTGGTGACTTGTATCTTTTGGAGTCTGTTCAACGTAGATGGAAGAAACATGTTGAGGGGCTTGGCAAACTTGAGTATGGTGAGAGGTTGAAGCGACTGAACCTTTTCTCTGTCAGGGGAAGGGTAGTTCGTGCGGATTTGATTAAGTGCTGCAAGGTACTTATGGGGAAGATAGCTGTGCTGAGATGCAGAACTTGTTTTGTTTTGCCAATCATGGCAGAACTCAAGGCCATTCTTTGAAGCTGGTTCGGCCGCACTTTGGCACTGAGGCTGGAAGTAGGTCATTTCCATCTAGATTAATACTATTAGGCCCTGCAACTCTTTGCCGGAGGAGGTTGTGCTGTCCCAGTCCTTGGATGTATTCAAGGGGCGTCTTGCTTGTCACTTGGGGGAGGTGTTGTTTGATCATGTGAGAGGTCGGTGTGTTCCTGTTGGCATGATGCGGGTGTCTTGGGCTTGCTGGCGGTGCATACTTCGGTGGTCTTGTTTGTTATGGTGGGGTTGATGGGTGTTGCTGTTGTGGGGCTTTTGGAGTGCCATACCTGCTGTTTGCATTTGTTCTTCCATTAAGGAGTTACCTAACTTACTTGGGCTCCACTGTGGGAGCTACCCCTGATGCCCTATCTATATTACTGATGGTGCTTGGAAAGTCGGATGGCTTGAGAGTCATTAATAGTGACTAGCCGTCTGCCTTGGTGGTGCTTGCCTGGTGCCGCATACCCTTGCTGTTTTTGTTGTTCCTGGGGAACCATCCATATAGGTGTGCGTTGTTTTTGTTGGTTTTTCGATGGCCAACTGCGCACTTCTCCGGTTCGCTGGCTGTGCATGCCTCCCTAGTCTGGCTGGTCTGCTCTTGGCCTGCCTGGGCTTTGGGGGCTGCAGAGGTTAGTTACTTCATTGAATTTTGTGTTATTTCAGAGATTCATGTCTAATTATAATCTGGGAAGCTAGAAGCTGCTGAAAATTAGAAGCAGTAGTTATATAGTTGCTAAGAGATAGTTAGTGAGCTCATGAGAAGGATGTAGGCATCTAGCTAATTCACTTTCTTCAGTTCATTACTCTGCTCTTAGTTAGCAAGTAGCTAGCTATTTCTACTGAGAAGTCTTTGTATTTTGGAGCATTTCTAAGGTCTTCAAAGGGTTTATGGGTATTTCACTTTCTATAATTCATTACTCTGTTATCAATTGTTATTTCTGTCAAAATGTATTTGTGAAAGTGAATTGAATTGACTAAGATTCTCTACACAGCAGAAAACCCTTTAAATGTTGTGTATAAACTTCTTAAAACTTGGGAAAAAGCAACAAAATATTAAAAAAAAACTGTTTTAACCAAAAAACCAAGGTTCTTGCCATCACTGATTGAAAATGGCTAAAGTCCCTATTTCCAACAGTATGGCGATCTAACGAGGGAAGAAATAAGGGATACAGTATAGAGAATTCTGACGGAAAAGTGAAACCCATACATGAGGGTGTTCCCATAGAGGACTAACACACATTTCAACAGAAAGTCAGAAAAAAGAATAGGCCAGAGAAATTATCAGTAGGACCACAAAAAAGGAAGAAAGCAAAGTGGGCATGAAAGACAGACGTCCAAGACGCTATTCCCCATAGCATTAGATGGGTGAAGGTAACGAACCTAACCCAGTAGCCCATCCTTTTATCCTGAAGAGAAAAAATTATTGTACAATCACAACAGCCTATGCCTTAGCAAAATAAATGACACAATCAGTGTGGAATGAGGCAGGTCTGACTATTGTAACACTGAAATATCAGGCATTTAATTCAAAAATTTTCAAAGATAAAACATACAGTGAATATATCTCTCCAGATATTACACACATCAGTAGCTACATAGGAGGATGGAGAAGTATATATGCATTATTATTATTACTTTTCAATTGGCTATTTATTTATGTAGCCTAACACCTACCTGAAGTCAAACCTAAAGACACAACTCACCTGACAGTATTGACTTTTTTTATTATGTACTTTATTCTGGCCTCACACTGTTCAGCCGTACGTGGGGGATGGAGACGAGATGGTATATCATTCCACTTGATGGTCCGCACTCGTGACCTGTAAAACATGTACATCTATATTATACTAAAACTCTGTGAGCCTTGTTTATTTACTTGCTTGCTAGTGTCTTGTTTGACGCAGCTTCTTTGCTTTTAGACGGGAAGAAATTCAAGGGATGAAGATTTATTTTGATTGTAAGGGTGCCCGCACACCAAAAATCTTTAAGCGAGAGAGCAAGAAAGACTGAATTCATTAACATGGATCATTGCGGGAGTACACACACCGGCAAAGAGCGAGAGAGAGAGACTGAAAGACTGA
>LQNS02278143.1:22200600-22218623 GCA_001587735.2 Parhyale hawaiensis | reverse complement strand
CATGAAAATCCCTACCATAACCACTCACAGTATCAAGCATCTGTTGCAATTCCTCTCCACTTTCACTCAGAAGCACTGCATCATCAGCATACAAGAGCAAACACAGTCGCTGGTCATCACCAATATTCATTCCCAGTCCACTCCTCCTCAACCTAGCAGCCAATTCCTCGGTATATAGGCTGAACAGAGTTGGTGACAGCACACATCCCTGGCGCACACCCCTACAAGGTTATTGCCGGATAATTTAACGGGTTTGACCCAGCAAACCTGTCTGACGTTTCAAATAAGTCAAACTTCTCAGGCTGATATCGAGAAAAATCGTAAATCATACTGCAGTCATTGCACCAGTTTCCATCAAAACAGATTTAGCTAACTAGTTAGGTAACTCTTTTCACTTCATCGTTGCACACGGGGATGCGCCAAATCATAAATCCAAACAAAGCAGTTACAACTAATCATCTTCGAAGGATGACATGTCCTTCAATAAAAATCACAAGCATCAAAGAAAGATAATGACGAAACAATCTATAACTTCAATCACCATGACATAGGCCTTAGATAGTAATAGATACCAATCTCGATTTTCACAAGGTAAACATTTAAATAACGGAGGGAGCACCGCTGCCATACAGGTTTCAATATTCCCACCAGCTTTGGAATTTGGAAATGAACTGAAAATTTACACCTACGTTCCAGCTTGCGCCTTCTATTCAATCAAAATTGAACTACCTAAATAAATTTTGCAAAGATGGTATGTCATAGATCAATTTTATTAGTATAGTAATCGTTACAGATATATTAACTTTTTACTTGCAGAAATAGTAACAAAACCCAATAGATAATAGCCCGTGTGCTAAATAGGCTAGGGTACTAACACTACAATTTAGTCTACAAAGTACAACTACGCACTCCGAAGTGTCCGGTTCGTATTCTAAATAGGTACCAGACACTAAACACTGCGAAGTAGAACTACAATGTGTAGTGCTTACTTCGGCGGCATCGCATCGCGGCGCATCGCCGATGTAGGCATTAGCCTCTGTAGTGGCAGTAGTGCGCCCCTATAGTGTAGTGTCGCCTACAGATTCGTATGCAGAAAGACTTTGTACCGCTACTACGCTTTTGGAGTATGTACTTTGTAGTGCAGCAAACGCACTACGCTATGAAATTAAGAACTTTGATAACAGTCTTGCAGTTTATGTGCTTTAATAAAATATATAAAAATGGGTATTTTTTTAGTTTAGAGGCATTAAAAAAACAAGATATATATATTTTTTAAATACATGTTTTTTGCGGTGTAGATTAAGAATCTGAAGTCCGTTTGTGGCGGTCGAACCTAGTTTTTGAGATATTTGATTTTGAATTTCCCATTGTTTTCTTATGGGGAAAAATACCCAGCGATGGCAGAGTGTAATAAAGCAGGTTAGGGAGGCAAGGCCTGTTTTTTTTTATTTTTTTTTTATTTTAATATTTCGGGTACCGTCACGTTGAGTCGATGGTTAGGTTGGGTTGGGTTTGGTTAAAAACCTATTTAAAAGCTATTCCATTACACTCTGCCATCATCAGGTATTTTTCCCTATAGGAAAACAATGGGAACTTCAAAGTCAAATATTTCAAAAACAAGGCCCGACCGCCACAAACGGATTTCAGATTCTTAATGTACACTCCAAAAAACATATATTTAAAAAATACTTTTTTTTAATGCCTCTAAACTAGAAAAATTCCAAATGTTGCATTTGAAAAATATTTTTTCGAATGTACTCTTGCAAAAGTTTCACCATTTTTATTGATGTTTCAACATATATGTACATGTAATCATACCCTAAGTAATGTTCATTTATCTTTACAGAAGATCTCTAAATGTTAAATGGCTGATTGTGATATCACCAGTAAAAATTGGGATGACGAGTTGAAATTCGCTATACATTTGCGCAAATTTCCTATCGTACATTCCAAGTTCACGCTTTCCAAAGACATCGACCAAAAGAAGGACGCATGTAAGGTTCTTGCAGAGGAATTCAAAGTGCTGCCAGAAAAATATAAATAGAAGATCAAAAACATGGTATCGAAAAAAAGAAAACTATTTTGTCCTTCCGCTGCGGGCAACAAACCAATTAAAGTGAAGGGATGGGAACAGGAAATTAAAAACCAACTAGATTAGAGAAAAACGAATCCTGTGTTCCATAGGGTTCCAGGAGGTTTAAGTCATGGCTGAACTACGTTAACAGGTTGACTCACGCGCAGGTCTGGTTGCCAGCCCCGCCACTTCATCTCAGCTGTGACGTCACGTGGGGAGATAGACTCAAGTCCGTGTTCATTTTTTCCTACCCGTCACTTGCTTTATAACCAAAGTGAGAGAGGGCTTTCATGGAGGAGAAACAATCGTTATCATTTTCACACAGTCACAGCTCCTAACTTCACCGTGCAAATATCCGTTTGTGAGATATAAAGTAATAGAATATCAAATAAATGAGCTCAACGACAAAGGAATCAAGTACAGCAACATAGCTACGACTTCTTCGGCATTACATTAACATAGGTTGTTCTTCGTCACCACATTTGTTTTATATGCTAGTGCACTTCACTCTCAAAAATAATAGCAAAAGAACACGTCTTAAAGAAAAACAATTAGGATACAGCGCCAAAATCGCGTCGCAATTGAAAGTTGAAATTGGTTTGATTACTTTGATAGACGTGTAGTGAATACTTTGCTCACTATTAACGTAGGAGTGTAAGTTAATACATAATCTCTCAACTAAATTAAAGAATAATAGAGCATTGATGAAAGAACAATTACTAGCGAAGCAATAGTAAGTCACATCGCCCTCAATTCTCCATGATTTTTGTCACTGCATTGCTACCGAAAAGTCTCACTTGAACGTACATCAGGTGGGACGAGATTTGAAAGCTCTAAAAGTAATTTTTAAGTACAAATTTAAGAAGTTTAGCNGCCTTTAGTGCTACACCCTGAGACCTTGTTTTCAAAGCCAAATACCTGCTAAGACGAAAAAGTCTAGCACCATTTGCGGCATCAACAACACACAGATGTACATTTTCCTAATTTAAGCATTGTACTGATGAGAGATAGGCGGTAATCATATTGCTGAGGCAAAAAATAGTTGGAGCACATTCGGCCTGCCACAGTGAAACGTGAGTTGGCTCATTTGCAAGTCCGAACGCTCATATTTGCAACACTAGTAACTCTTTAAGAACACGATGAAGCTTCAGTAAATTGTTATCAATATGTTCAGAACAGCCAAGCATCGAACGACATCCTAATATAACGAAAAAATCGTAAAAAATAAATTAGAAATGATATCGATACTCTAGCAACACTGACGATTTTCACGAGCGTTCTCTCCACGTGACGTCACACAGGAAGATGCGCAGAACCGTCTCAAAATGGTCAAGCGATGAGTTAACCTGTTAACGTAGTTCAGCCATGGTTTAAGTAGTACCAGCTACAAAAAAAAAAAAATCTCTATACAACCTGCACAAGTGGAAAAAGTTGCACAACCGTCAGGTTGTCGTTCTTCTGTTTGCTCAATCGAAGCATTAAACAAAAGAAAATTTAAATATGTAGCACAGGACGAAGAAAGGTTGAGCATTTCCCAATAACAAAAGTTGTACTTATTTCAATGCACTGAAGAGTCCCGCGCTCGTCAGAAAACTTGGAGCAAGCACATTCGCCTACATGATTGTAGATCGAAATATATTCGAAACTATAGGAAATGAAGACAACAAAAGATGGGATACCGAGTAGTAGCACCTTCGTGCCGCTTGACCTAAGGCTTTTTTTTTGTGACCACCGCGAGGATGATTACCCCTGATCGCTCATGATTTGTGCGTTTTTGTGACCGCATTTTGACGTGATTCTGATAGTAATCAACCGTGATCAGTGGTGAGAATTGATCGCAGCATGATTTCCCCCGCAGGCTAATCATGCGTGATCAAAGAGTGATTCCAGCCGTTGGACAAGTAAAAATTTAAATTTTGAAATGCAAAGACGTGATGTTTTCTTATATTTGTGGATATATTGCATGATGTTATGATGACTGTTTGTAATATTGACTTCAGGAATTGTGGTTTCCTTACTTTTATGCCTGTCTATGTTCAAAATGCTTTAAATACTGCTACCTAGTTCAGTTATGAATTAACTTCAAAATAAATAAAAACTCATAAGAAATCTGTTCCCAACCATATTCAATAAAAATACGATATAAATACATTATACAAAAATTGACATGGCGGCTGGTTTGTTTACAAAATCGTTGACCGTTCTTGTGCTTTTCAATGATCACGATGATCATGATCAAGGTGATTCTGATTACGAGCGTGGCCACAAAAAGACGCCTTTAGGTTTACCTGAGCTTTCAACCAGGCCAGCCAATCCAGCGCAAAACATCACTGCACATATTAATACTTTCAACCCAAGGAATGAGACGTATTCATTCATCGTTAGAGAATTTTTGTTAATGAAAATGTACCGGTATTTGTTTGTGGTCATTGGAATAATACTTACCCTGCTGAAATATCAATTTCAGTTTAAATTTGAGTTTGTGTTTCTTTGCAAGTATCTGGATCACTTAGCCTACATAAAGCCGGCACGCTACATTAATTGTAGAACAGTCAATAGTTCAGCATTCATAATGGGTAAAATTCAATGCAATATTTCAAACAAATAAATATTAGTAAATAATTAATATCGCTCAACATTTGTAAAACTAATGTGGCAGGAGCGAGTCAACTCTTGCTAGGAGGAAGTAAACGTTCTAAATAAGAACGATCAATTGCAGTTAAGATCAGCGTCGCAGCGCGCTATTTAAATTTGAGCACACTTGGTATGAGCTATTTTTTCTCTACTTTGGGCTCGTTCAATTAGGTCTGAAAAAGTTGTTCTAGGCTAAGCTCACTCGACTTTAACCGAATTCTTACGGGGTACGGTCGAGTCCTTGGGAGTCTGACAAGAGCGTCGTTGATTAGGAGTCGGCACCTGAAACTCGAAGCAGCAGGGCTCCAAACTGCTGCAGTTTAGGATAAGTCAAGTCGATCGGGCTTAGCTCGATGTCTCTCACCTTCTTAACTCAATGAAACACGACGTTTACCTCCCAAACTACTATGGACTTAATGATTTTCATTTTAAACTCAAGCGTTTTGATCTCTTCAAGTCGTATGTAGGTACCGTCTACTGAAATTTAGTTTTACAGTCTGCTAGGCTTCTATACACGTGGCAAAAATATTTAGGTTCTCACGTTTCGTCGTTTAGCTACTTGGCACAACTGGAAATTTTTATCAAGAAACACTTAATCCCATCTATCCGCACTGAAGGGCATTAATACTATTCTCAAAATACTTCTTTTACCCTGGAAGAATTAAAAACCATGAACACTCATTCGCACCATTTACCCCTAAATTACTAGATCGAGTTTTATGGTATATAGCTTAGAGTATTTGTCTTGATTTTTTTCCTAGTCACATGCAATATAAACTCGACCACAAAAGCACTAAACCAACTTATGATAAAAATAGGGGTCAATAATGCCTTACTCGCGTTCCATTGCTTATCTATCTGGAATAATAGATTTTTTCGTACTACACTTCATTTTATCCATCCGCAGTGAAAAAAAAACTAATGATCTTCATTATAACACACCCATTACCCTAACAAGTGTAAATAAAGCATTTAGCATGGACACATTTTAACTTGACACATTTTACCGTTTTTCCATTTTATCTTCAACTACCGGACCAACTTTTTATTATTTTCAGCTAATACATTCTTCATGTTTGCTAGTTATGTGCATCATTTGATTATTATTATATTGAGTAGTTTGAGTCTCCGTCTCCACAACAACGGCGATCTAACAGAGGGAGAAGCAAGGGACACAAAGTGTGACGATAGACACGTGGAACCCATGCACGTGGGTGTTCCCACACAGGATTAACGCGCATTTGATTAACACAAAAATTTTTTACCATGCCAGAGTAGTAGTAATTATTTCGGCTCTGTACGACCAAGTTTATTCCCTCTGCTGGGGCAGCTGCCGCACCCCTGGCCTCGTCGTCGACTCTCACATGGCAGGTCACCCAGCGGTGGCCAGCAAACCCGCAGTTGCTTCGTCCCCATGGTCAAGGATGTTGGTTATCAACGGATATCACAGTAATCACACACTACAAGGCGTTTACTATAATAGTTTCGCAAAGAGTCCAAGCACTATGTATTATATAAAAAATACACAAGCTCGTCAGAAAAAGAAATGAGAGAACACATCGTAATAAAAAGTTTAATAAAAATTATCAATCGAGACAAAACCGCAAAATTATACTGTCCGCAGGCCTTTTAAAAAGACGAGCCAAGACTCACGTTCCGGCTCTCTATGAGTTATTACCGACCATAGAGAAAACAAAGTTATATGGGTAAGTAAGAAAAGAGAAGTCCAATGCAGAAGCGACAGTCCAATCATCTGGAGTGTTTTGCAGAGTAGTACTTGATCCCAGCGTGCGTGGCGGCACGGGCGTGCTTGGCGAGGAGACTGCTCACCGTGCATTTGCTGCTGGTCAGCTCTCTGCACACACGATACAACAAACACAAGATGATTCTTCTATCCTATCATCAATGAACAAACCAAATTACACTATCTCGTAGCATTGTTGTGAATGCGAGCAATGGATAACATTGAGAGTTATTGAATTAAGAAAGTTTCTTTCAGAAAATACAGTTTACAGTATATGTATTTCCTGAAAGAAACTTTTTTAATTGTGGCGGCTCGTTCCCTGTTTTAGGTGGGGCCCGCCGTACATTTTTTTAAAGCCATTAGGTGGAAAAGTTATTTTCTATGCTGGATTAAAGTCTCATCACATTGAAGACTAGAATTCAGCATAGAAAAATAGTGAATAGTTTTTTCACCTAATGGCGGGCCCCACCCAAAACAGGGCACGAGCCGCCACTGAATAATAATAATATATCTATACATCATAAAGTTGGTCCCAACAACCTCTAAGCTTCTTCGAAACACGGAGCTCATCCGTCTACCCTTGCCTTTGTTTTCAGGGTATCTACAAATATGTATTGGATTATCAAATTTTACTACCTTTTTACTACCCTCTACAATGATATTTTACTACCTACCTTTTTAACCACCCTATTTTAATTTTCATTCATCAACACGTGCTGTAAAAACAGATCGGCAAAAGAATATTGTTCTTGTGGTTCCTTTACTTTCAAAAGCTACGAACATTGCTATGGAACTATTTCAAATCACCTCATCGAACAAATTAAAATACCATCCACTTGAAATTGCAACGCAATGTCCCATGAATGAAACCAATGCTTTCAGAAACCCATTATCAGCATAGTAGTTTAGCAAAGGTTACGGTATTAAATTTGAGTTTTTCCAGGCATAAAGGATTCTGGAATAATACCTGAAAACAATTCAATGTTTAATTAGAACGTCGCACAAACTACAAAGATAAACATAAAATCAAACGTTAAAAAGCATTAAGACAGTGGCCTAAATATGGTGGCGTGGTACACAGATTTTGCCATTTCTCTTGGACATTAGTAACACTGTCCACCCTAGGGTGGGGGGATAATGGCTATGTGCTAAAATCGTTATCACTGAGACAATAAAAGCTTCTTAATTACACCAGAAGTCATTTTTAGTAGAACATTTTTCATACCACCCATAATTTTATCCAGATTCCGTGACTTATCTCAAAACAAAATTTCCCATAACCCATCAACTTGACAATGATTTTTTATTACCTCGCATCAAATTTTACTACTTTTTTCCTACCTTTCAAATTGTACTACTTTTTACTATTTTACTACCTTGTAGATACCCTGGTTTAATTGAAGTAAATCAAGTCAGGAATCGTCCTAGTATTTATGTCCCTTAACCACTGCCCTCATGAATTAGCCAGCCCTTTATGAAGGACCAGCACTTTCTGAAAAGATGTACATAGACAATAGGAAGGTCACACCCAAAGGTAGAAGGATGAGCTGCCTCTCTGGATGCCTAAGTCCAGGGTTTGGACAAGGAACTTTGTAATTTCTCAGGTTGTTCAGTTAAACACGGTAGACGGATGAGCTAGATTCTTTACGTGAAAGGCTGTAGCTTAAAAAATGACCTAACAGTGAGGCGGGCAGAGCAGACATCGCGAGAGCTTGCTTAGTTTGGTGTTAGGGGCTTTTCACTGCAAATGCTGCCAACTCCAAATCAAGCACATGCAAGGTTGGAGCTGCGACTTGTGCAAGCCTGCTTCGCTACACACTGCGCAAGTCCAATCTCTAAATTCCGCAGCAGAATACCCTCAGTCGGCAGCACAAAGGAGGTTGAATAGAGATATTAAACCTCCTTGTGCAGTACAAATTGTAAGCTCCGCCCACAGAATATCGGGAAGACTTGATCAGCTCCAACTCATGCCTGGAAATTTGGCTTGAGTTGGAGCATGAGCGTCCCAACACACACTACGCAAATTGGCACGAGTTGAGGTTTACGCACTGAGTTTGAGTTGGCGGCAGGTGTAATGTGTGGGACCCTTTAAAGTATCGGCGTGGTAATGTGGTGCTCTATTCAAGCCCTGGTTTGATCCCTAGTAGTTAGTTCTTGAGCTGGCGAGTCATAATACACTAACAGTCTTTTTACTAAAATGTTTTGCATGGCTCGAGCAATACCTATGGAAAAAAAGAGGAGTTGTGCATGAATGAAAGGAATAAAATTAGCAGTCTATTAGAAAAAAGGTAGCTCACTGTCTGCATAAATCAACAGACTGTAAAAAAAAAACTTTTCCCTGCCACAATATGTTTGGGCATCACGCACCCAGGAGTCCCGAGTGCCTTCTCCGCTGGGGATGAAGCATCTGGCCGCAGTTCCTGCTGAAAAGGTTAGTTTTGCAGAGTTAGGATGGTTCTCTATATTTCCCCTTCTGTTCCGCGAGGTGGGCCGCCGAATGGTGGTAAGCGACCCATACCATGGGACTCCTATCTGCTTCCGTGTGGGGGGCCACGGAAGGGACCTCCCCACACGAGTGTTCGCTTTCTTCTGTCTTCTTCTTTTTTCTTTTGTCTCCTTCTCTGCACTGCACGGCTGAACGATTTCGTTCAACCGAGCCGTGTGGAGTTGGAAATACTCGCGCCTTATTTCCTGCCAGACATGGTGCACCTGGCCAAGATTGTCCTAATAGAACTCATTTGAGTTCGACTCAACTTTTAAACTATATCACACAAAGTTGGATCGCTGTTATATAGTCTTTGTATCTAATACGGCGGGAAAACCCACAATACAATAATAATAACTGTAAGAAAAACAAATCAAAGCTAATTAGTATCTATAAATGGAACGCATGACGGAAGATACTGTACGCTAAAATGAAGTGAACGCGGCTCCACGTCTGTTGACCATCGGACCATTCTCTCATGTGAATAGGGAGGCGAGATCTTGTGCAAAACATTTCGCACATTTACGAATTTCCTCGGTCTCTGACTAGCGTGTTTGCCAGCCTTTGCAAGTGAGCTTCAGAGATACGGACATAGGTAACTGGCCGAGTACTGTAATAACGAGAGCACTCTGAGAGCGCATACCTCTGCCAAGCAAGGCAACGGTTAGAAAAAATTCGAATTGATTCTGAGACCATGATTTTCTTTTTGTATCGACACCAAAATCTAATCATATGCGCCCTTCAACAGTGTTAACAAGTTCAGTAATTTTTTTGACGATCCGTTCATAATTTTTTGAGTTATGCTGCTAACAAATATTCTGACAAACATTAGTCAAACTCACAAACGGACCAACCGATCATCATAAAAAATTTCATCGTTAACGTCTTTTAACATCACTAACAACTCCAACAAATTTAATACAGATCCTTTAATTTTTTTTTCAGTTATTGTGCTAACAAGCATAAAATTAAAAACAGTGACAAACTGACGAACAAAAAAAAAAAAACAGATCATCACAAAAATTTGGTCATTTACTCTTCGTACTATAGGTACCTAACAAGTAAAAACTCATGTAAATTTCATAAAAATCCGTCCAAACTTTTCGAGTTATGGCATTGAGAAAAATGAGGCAGGCAAACAAATGGACGGACGGGTCATCACCAAAAGTCAAATCATCTATTCCTCCTAACATACCTAAAAATCCCTGTAAATTTAATCAAAATCCCCATAAGTTTTTCAGTTATCTTGGTGACAGGCGGGCAAACAAAAAGACAGACATACCCGACGAAAACATAACCTCCTTGGGGAGGTAATTATAGTGGGAATTTGATGCAGAAGCAGTATTATAACACTACAGAAATAAAGCCTCCATTCTTCAGCGTAATTGTGATCAAATTAAGGAAGAAAAAGGGGCACATAGTATGGCAATAGCAGCGCGGTGTTCCCACGCTGGAATAACGAGTATGGCAATAGCAGCGGGGTGTTCCCACGCTGGATTAACGAGTATGGTAACAGCAGCGGGGTGTTCCCACGCTGGAATAACGAGTATGGCAATAGCAGCGGGGTGTTCCCACGCTGGATTAACGAGTATGGTAATAGCAGCGGGGTGTTCCCACGCTGGATTAACGAGTGTGGCAATAGCAGCGGGGTGTTCCCACGCTGGATTAACGAGTATGGCAATAGCAGCGGGCTGTTCCCACGCTGAATTAATGAGTATGGCAATAGCAGCGCGGTGTTCCCACGCTGGATTAACGAGTATGGCAATAGCAGCGGGGTGTTCCCACGCTGGATTAACGAGTATGGTAATAGCAGCGGGGTGTTCCCACGCTGGAATAACGAGTAGCTATGGCATTAGCAGCGGGGTGTTCCCACGCTGGATTAACGAGTGTGGCAATAGCAGCGGGGTGTTCCCACGCTCGATTAACGAGCATAAAAACAGCAAATCGAGAAAGAAGAAAACAAAATTGACAATAGCTATATGAGAAAATTAATTACGAATTCAGTGACAAAACTACTACTACTAATCTGTAGCTCAATGTAAAACCACACTGTCACTAAAAAGAGTGGCTGCCTCAGCCTCAATAAGGCTGCAATTGACATTAGCATGACTTTTTTCTGACACTTCTCAGCTTTCTACAGCTATATACTGGCCTGATGATGATATTTGTGATATTGAAACGTTGCTGTGATATAATATACTGTAGTTACATGTAGTTCTATTTTCCCTTACTCCATTTCAGAATTGTGTTAGCCTGCAATAGCCTTTCTTGGATCTTTTAGTAACATTTCTTCTCTTTGTTTCATTTCTCCAGAGACGAGGAAGGTTGTGGAGAGAGAACAGATAAAGAAAAATTTGAGCGTCCGTTTCTGGAAACTTCTGTGACGTCATCACTCCCCTCCCCCCTCTGGGAGGGGTTAGGCTCCTTCGGGGGGTCGGAACCACAGTACCTCAGATCGTCTTTGATCACAGCACAGGCAACATCTTCTCCAGCGTAGCTCTTTACTTCCAGCGCAATGCTTCTCTTCCTGTGCTAATGTTAGCCTGTTCTCATCTGTATGTCCTTAACTGGGTCGAAAGTCTCTACAAATCGACAGGACAACGTATCTAGAAAATCTAGTTTTCGGGCTCGATGCTCGGGAACTAGTGCCTACCTACCCTCAACTCCGCCTGTCGAAGACGTCAAGAGAAACCTAGTTTCGATGCTCGGTGCTCGGGTCCTCCTTCCTGCCAACGTCAACATTAGGAATCTACAGTAAAACCCCTCTAATCCGCACCTCAATAATCCGAACATCCCATTACTGTTCGAAATGCTATCTGAACAAGTGAGCATTTTTCGGATTAATGGGGTAAAGTACGGAGTTCCTACAAATACCTCTGTAATCCGTGCAAGGAGCTTCTCATTTTTCGGATAAAAGGGGTGATGAGCGGAAAATTTGCGCGTGGTACTGCGCAGAAGATACAAACAATCTCTCTATAATCCGTATTAGTGCGGAATAAAGAGGTTTTTTTCGGATTTGTGAGTACCCCGGTAATCCGAAATCCTCACTAATCCGTCACCCCCTTCCCCCCGTGCTGTGTGAATTAGAGGGGTTTTACTGTAGTTTCGGGCTCGGTGCTCGGCCCTCGGGCTCGATGCTTAGCGCTCGCTACCCGGAATCTAGTATCGTTTGGGGAGCTGGCCCAACATCACCCGCGTCGCATCGCTACAGCTCCAACCTGCGGTTCACATCTAAAGCTCTAAGCATCCGAGCCTCAATTCTAGAAGTTCGATGCTCAGGAAGGAGGGGGCTATTCTTACGTCGTCGAAGTCGCGTCGCCCTTACATCTCCCGGGGTCGAGAATACTTCACATAGGTGGTCATCGACACTTCGAAGCTCGGAGCCCTAAAAGCTCACAGCTTGAAGGCGCGGATTCGGAAATCCCGAGTCCGCAGCCATACTTATAGCCTCCCCCAAGTCCGCGGCCCTAGTCTTAGCGGTTTTACTCGCGGGCAGGTTGGGACCAAGGATCCCAGACAACCGACCTCCACCCCTGTTAGCCTCCGGCGCCCTGCTCTCCAGCTCACGGTTAGCTCACTAAACTTCAACTCCAGTCTTCTTTACGCCCTTAAAGAAACACGTTACCGCCTTTTCTTCCCGTCTCGTCTTTTCGCTTGCCTTCTCTCCGGAGGTACACTAAGTGCTCGCAAGCGACCTAACGATTGGTACCAAGTCAAGACTCCTTCAGCGGCGAGCTAAATTTTCACCTCCCGTTCCCCACCTTCGCCGCTATCTTCTCTCTCCCTCTGAAAGGGCGAAGTTCCTCCGTAACCCACATACCAAACAATAGGTGCCGCAACGTTTCATCGATCATGTCCGGGAAACCTACAGCTCCTCTTCATTCGCTCCGCAACCAACCACTATCGACGATCTCTTCTTAAAGACCCTGTTTCTGACCGCCCTGGCGTCAGCAACAGAGCAAGTAAAGTAGCAGCTACCACCCTAACCAACCTCCCACTTACGGAAGACAGGGTCGTCCTCCCCATCGCTTCTGGGTTTCTATTTAAAACCAAACTTCTCGCCAACCAACGCCCCTGGACTTTACCTTTCCGACGTTGGGTCGCAAACACTCCTTCTATCCGGTAACGGCCATCAAGCTCTACGTAGAGAAAGCCGGCTCGGCCCCTCACAACAATTTCCTGTTCATTCATCCCGTTTCGGGAAAACCCCTCACAGCCGGCCGTCTCTCCTTTTGGCTAAGGCTATCAAAACCGGTGACCCCAAGGCTCTCTCCCCGGCCGGACATGACATCCGGAAATTCGGTCACTAAATTGCCCACTTCAGACAAGTGGACCCAACAGACATTTTACGCAGAGGCTTCTGGCACAGCCCTCATGTCTTTGGGTACAAATACTCCTCCTTCCGACCGTCGTAACCTAACTTCTTAGCAGGAAGAGTCAGGTATTAGTTCTGTCCTTACAGTGCGCGTACTGTACATTAAGCTCGCCGTTGTTGTTGTTGTTCCTCGTGTGGGAATTTTTTTTATTAGACCATTCTTTCATTTCCCCTCTTGACTGCTCCACCGTTGCATACTCTACCTCGGACGAAGGCAGGGTCTGAAATCCTTAGGATATCGCAGGCCAACACAATTCTTCATTTCAAAAGAAAAAAAATATATTGCTACTACCTACGTCAGTAGGAGTTTCTTATGCTTGAAGTTTCAAGTTCCAAGTATTTTACATCGAAATGAATATCGATTCGTTTTCAAGATCCCTCACACGCAATGAGCTTGAAATTAGCATGTTCACAAGCCAGGGTTGCGGAGTCGGAGTCGGAGCCGGAGTCGGAGTCGGCCGGAGTCGGAGGATTTGAGGCGGAGTCGGAGTTGGAGTCGGAGTCGGATTCTCACTTGCTCTAGGAGTCGGAGTCGGNGTCAGGAGTTTCTTATGCTTGAAGTTCCAAGTTTAAGTATTTTAACATCGAAATGAATATCGATGCGTTTTCAAGATCCCTCACACGCAATGAGCTTGAACTTAGCATGTTCACAAGCAAGGAAAAAAATCATTCATACCTGATGTAGGGAGTGATTTCAGCAAGTGTCCACTTTTCTTTTTTGGCGAACAGTTCGGCAAAACGTTGGGCGGGATCCTCGTGCAGCTGGTGCTCGCAGAAATACCAAATGATGGGTGGGGAGCTGTCACGGTCAGCCAGCGCCAGGCCCTGCAGCTGCTCCAGGCTTGTGTTCACACCTGCCAAACGGTTTTCAAGTTTATCGTATTATTAGTTAGTATGATCAGCACCTACAGTATATAAGTTAGTCCGTCTCTCTAACCAAGCAAAAATGTTGCAAAGTGTAGGAAACTGTAATGCGTCGCGAAACGTGGAACCCATGAACGATGATGTTCCTACAATTCATCAACCCGCATGGGTACAGGAAGTTGGAGAAGGGGAAAACTAACAAGTCATTATTAACTAGGGGAATAAAAATAAAAGGAAGCAAACTGGGTACGAAAGAAAGTTGTCCCGAAGGCCTAACTAAGGCTAAGGTAACCTATAAGGGTCCCTGGGAGCGAGACTCTTCATTACAGAGGCTATGCAGACCTACGCCTGTGGTTTACCAACTGGATTAATAATAGGCGTGCTACTTCATTGTCTATTCAACCCTTTCAACGATCAACTAAGCCAAGATTGCGGAGTTGGTTGCACAAAGTACCAGAGTTGCGGAGTCGGAGGGTTCAAGGTCCGACTCCGACTCCGGGTCCTCAAGATTTTCCGACTCCGACTCCTAGGTCCAACTAGTAGATATTTGATGTAAACATTAAACATGTCCAAATAATTTTTGCTAATATAAAGATATATCAAGTTAAAGATGTTAGGTGTTTTGTACATATACAATGATATTTTGCAACATTTGGGATATTAAAGTGAGGACATTAAACAAATTTTTGTAAAACTTTTGCACCTGGTACATTATGTGAGGGGGGGCATGGGGGGCAAAATAGGTACTCAATTTTCAACCGACTGTTCTGAAATTTACATAGTGTATGTATTTTTGCAAAAAGAAACACATTCAACTCCTACAATTTCTTTGATTTAGGCCTTAGTTTTTGAGATAATGGAAGTATATACAGTATAATGATATACCTATGCATATTTTCTAAATTTCAAAGGAATAGAACTTAATGAGTTTTCATGCTACAATAAAAACAATGACAGTTTTGGAATCCTTGAAACATTCTGGCCTCTCCATTTTCTATTCTGTCCAATCACTACCTAACTAAAATATAGGGGGAAAATCGGTTTTTGGCTGCATTGAAAAAAGGGCTAACATGAAATATCCTGCTGTATAGTTTTCTTAGGAATGCTTCAAGAATTCTAAAACTGTCATTGTTTTTATTGTAGCATGAAAACTCATTGAGTTCTATTACTTTGAAATTTGGAAAAAATATATGGGTATATCTTCATATATATTTCCATTATCTCAAAAACTAAGGCCTCAATAACAAAACTTGTGGGAGTAAAATGTGTTTCTTTTTCAAAAATACATATACTATGCAAATTTCAGAACAATTGGTCTAAAATTGCTCATTTTGCACCTCATATAATGTACAAGGTGCAAAAGTTCTACCCAACATTTTCTCAGTGGCCTCATCACATGGAATAGGAAGATACATGGTAGCTATAGCTGTAAAAGAGAAATGTGCAAAAAAATAACCACATTTACATTGTTTTTAAATTTGTGACTGAAAATTTATAATTGAATATTTGTTTATAAATGGCATCCCGGAGTCGGACTAAAAATTCCGACTCCGACTCCTAGAGCAAGTGAGATTCCGACTCTGACTCCCCCTCAAATCCTCCGACTCCGCAACCCTGCAAAGTAGGACTGCGATGCCCAGCCACTGTGCGTCCTCACACTCAAATAAAATAGGTCCACATTCACCCACTCCCGAGACAAGCGAGTCCAAAACTTCCACTCCCACCTCCAAAAACGTACGACTCTAACTCTGCTATCCGGAATTTAGCAAATCTCCATATCAATTTGTAACGTCTTTAACATGGGGTGCATGAGGCGTCGAAGTCTTAAGCCCTATCAATATTATACTCCTAAATCCCCTGCTGTTGCACTCTGTAAACGGAAAGTTTTGGTAGATGGAAATAACCCTTGTCTCAGCACCTAACTCTTTCTCATTCTTAAAAAACTGTAACTGCAATATGGAACAATTTAGGCCACCTGCGATATTTTTGTTCGAGCGTAACTTTAGATATGAGCTACTTTATGTACCCGAGGAAATAAGGGACACAGAGAACGTCGATAGGAACGTGGAACACATGCACGAAACAGCTATGTAGACAATTCTCAATTCTATATATAGCTATAAGACTGGATGTCACCTCTCGAGCGTCAGTCCATGCTTTTACACTGGTATAATTATGGGTTACGTTAACCCGAAACGTCACCATGGATATTAAAACTATTTTAATCAAATGGCTGTCTTTTGCCGCTCTCAGAGCCTGTTCCCGCTGTACAAAATTAAAGTTCAGAACCCTTGAAAGGCTATAAAAGAAGAAGTTCAAAATATCGTGTCATCTTTCTTTCAACGAAACATGTTTACGGAATGATTTGCTGCCCACATACATGAATATATATATATAGAATTGAGAATTGTCTACATAGCTGCGGGACATGAATAATGATACACACCTGGGGGTACACTCTGTTGCCATACAGTGAGAAACTCGTTGAGATTGAAACGGCCCGTGGGTTTGAGTAGCACTTCAGCAAACAGTCGTCCAATGCGATCGTCGTGGATTTGCAAGAGAGAGGCTGCAAATAAGAACTGGAGGTCACGCAACATGAAAGTCTGCGAAAAAGTGGAGCAGAAATTTAGTTTACCAAGGCAAACGCCCTGACGAAATAAGGGTAGAAAATAATCATTTCAATGAAACCCGTGTGCTTATCGTCTTCTTTGAGATTTAGCTGAAAAAAAAAAATAATAATAAAATAAAAAATTCACCTTTTTCCTAGCCTCATTTGATTTCATGCTGAATTTGTGTATTGTGAGGAAAAACTAAATGAAGATTTGATGAGGAGAGATTGTGAAAATCAGTCCCTATCACGCCTTGACACTGCTAGGATGTAATTCAGGCACTTAATAGCATAGATTTCATGCCTGAACGAACAAGCTAACCAGAGTAGGTACACTCGGACAGTAATAGTTTAATGTTTGGAGATCATAGTTTTCAAAGTGAAACTTTTTTGAATATGAAAAATCACCACACTATACAGCGTTAAGTGAAAAGTGCCTTACTGTCATTTTGGTTCGGCGTAAAATAGTAACGAATACAGAGGTCAATAACAGGTTCAGGCTCAACACCGTGCAGCTGTTGCTTCAGAGACGAGGCTGGTATGGAGTCCAGCGGCCACTGCTGCTCCTCTACCACACCCAGCAGACTCGACACTGCACCAAATAGATAGTCGAACTCAAGCATACGCCAGTTTCCTGAAAATGCAGCAGTAGTTATTCACGGAATCTGGAAACAGATTGTACTGTCAACAAATGAACAATGTTTCTGGGGCTATATAAATATCAAGTTCCGGATCTCGAGTACTACAATGAAAAATGCAAAGCATATTATGTAATTTAGTAGGATGCATTTCATTCGTTTTTATTTTTATATCATTAAAAGCATTGAAGAATACAGCATGAAAGACAAATTCGAATGTATTCTTTGGTGATCAAAACATTCTCACAGGACGGAAAAAGAAAAGATAAAAGACCTCTTGCGATAAAGAGCTATTTATGTAGCGACAGTGACCGAGAAACGTTCTATTAGGATAACCTCGGTGTAAGGTCAGAGCAGGGGTCAAAACTTGCAGGAACTGGAGAAAAATTTGAGGAATTAAAGGAGTCGGAGGTCTCCGGAGAGCTCTCCGAAACCTCTCTCCGAATACGGAGAGGCAGCCTATATAAGGGAGAGCCGGAGCTCAGGCTGGTCAGTTCCGAGGAAGCAAAAAATAAAGGGAGAGGTTTAGCAAACAAGCAGGGGGAGGAGGATGGAAGACGAACGTTTCTCGGTCACTGTCGCTACATAAATAGCTCTT
>LQNS02278143.1:21995801-22008309 GCA_001587735.2 Parhyale hawaiensis | reverse complement strand
ACCGTTTTGCTACTGCCTCTTCTATTTCTAGGCAAATGAATGATACTAACGACGAAACCATCTCCAGATTCATTGTATCACGGCGACTGAATGAGATTGGTCTTCGTGCACGTCGGCCTCAAAAAAAAACCGCTAATCAGTAAGAAGAACAAAGTTGCAAGGTTGAAGTTCGCCAACAAACACGTCAACAGTCCTCAAGAATGGTGGTCTAAAGTTTGCTTTAGTGATGAAAGCAAGTTCAACTTGTTCGAGAATGATGGAAATAACTATGTCAGACGTCAAACAGGTGAAAAATATGATCCAAGATGCACAAAGAAAACTGTTAAATTTGGAGACGGTAGTGTTATGGTGTTTGGAATGTTTTCTGCAAAAGGTACTACTCCTCTCGTCCGTCTGAATATGCGTGTCAATGCTGCTGTGTATAAGAACCTCTTGGCAGATTATGTTTTGCCAATCTTAGAAAATTCTGACACTGACGGCCCCATTTTCTTGCAGGACAACGCACCCTGCCACAAAGCCAAAAGGGTGTTAAGGTTTCTTGATGAGGAAGGAGGGAAGACTCTTGACTGGCCTGCTCAAAGTCCTGACCTCAACCCCATAGAGAATCTGTGGGAAGTCTTGGGTGAGAAAGTCATGGCACAAAATCCAACAAACACTGAGGATTTGTGGGCAAAGCTTCAAGAGGAATGGGGCAGGATTGATATTGAACGATGCCGCAATTTAATTGAATCTTGCCCTCGAAGATGTGTTGAAGTCATCACAAAATATTGATTAAGGATGAAGGTTTTTGTTAAATTTGTTGTTTTGTTGCGTTTTTTGTCAAGTGTCCCCTAATTTTGCTCACACTGAATTCATAATTATAAGTTAAATATACATAACTTTTTCTTATCCTTCGGATCGTAATAAATTCTTTGCTTACTATTAGGTATCCCAATACCTCTTTTGTGTTAAAATTTCAGCGTTGAACCTTTTACAGTTTTTGAGATGTGAAATTTTTTATTTTTGTTCCTTAATTTGCTCGCAACTGTATATTTGTCACCGTTACTCCAAGCGTTGTAATTGTATGGTATCTCAACTTGTTTTTTAGTGCATGAATTGTCTCCTAATAAATCCTTAACAGCGTGACGGAGAGACTGACCAACATTGGACCAAGCAAGCGACCAACAACTGTGTTTTCTTATATATCACAAGGCCTAGCCATCATAAATGACGGCAGAGACTTAGTACTTCACGAAAACCCCCGTTGTCTCCTGTGCTTTTTACTCCTCAGAAGGCTTCTTAAATGGAAATTCATCATTCTACCTAGAACAGTGATATATTCTGCAGCACCTTTGAACATGTCCGAATAGAGGAATGTAGGCGAGCTCAGATTCCTCAGCTGGAGTTCCCGAGTGCAAGGCCCCCTCCCCCCCATTATATACCGTCTTCAACACTCAAATTACTTCCTATCATATTTCCAAAGAGTGCCCCCCTTCCATTGATACCGTCTTCAGCACTCGAATTTCTTGCTATATTATTTCCATAGAGCGTCACGGAGAGACGGACCAACATTGGAGCAAGCAAAAGTGGCTCTTACGAGTCGGCGATGCTGTCGTCTCGCAGTTCAGTCTTGTGGTGCTAATTTGTTTTTGAAAGAAGCGTTACAAAACCAATGAGTTTTAACAGATGGAGGTAGCAACGGCTATGGAGATCGGGTGCTAAAATTATTCTTCTCGAGGCTGAAGCCTTACTCACTTGCTGCTGAGCAGCACGAATAGCTGACAGACTGTGAGTGGTGAGAAGGGATGGCAAAGTCAACGTGACCGCACCTCCTATTGAGATACCCACAAGCACTTTTTCGTGCTGCAGATATGGGCCAACTGGCCCCAGGGGAGTGCACGGCTGCAGTCGATGGATGGGAGCCTGCGATTGGCGGGAAAAGAGCAGAAAAAAATGATAATTATAAAATTGAAAAAATAATAAAATAAAATAAAATGTGGCTGTGTTGCCTCCTATGGAATCTCCGCGGCACAAGCTAACGTTAATAAACGCAAAGAGTGAATTGCGTCAAGGCGCACTATTTTCCTCGTCTTTTAAACAATTAGCATGGATATTATTGCCTTTGGTGCTGCAGCCGTGTACTCCACGGCAGTGCACGACTGCAGTCGGGCACACATTTTTATGGCGCAAGGGAAGGAAGGCTCGTGCGACTACTGCGACCTCCCAACAGTACCGTTGCTTGATAAGGTCCGCACTGTCACAGTGGAGTGTAAACGTCAGGCATGCCGCTATCACGAGAATTCTCCTGCAGGGCGGAGAGGCGGACTCGATAACTATATCATACAAGCACAGCACTGTAACTTTCTCCCACTGCGGGATAAAAATGCATAAACTGAAAAACTCGACAAACATATCGATAAGGGAAAAATGCACGCAATGTAACAAATTGGTAAAGCACAATATGCACTACATCTGGAGTTACTAAAGACTTAGAATAAACTACTTTTTAGATACGTCTCGTAAAAATGGAGGCTAACTGATGTGACATAACGTGCTTGCTTGACACTTCAGATCACTGGGCGGTCGGCACGAGCAGCAAACCAAAGATCTGCTCCGTAATGAAATGACGGCAAAGATTAGCTGCGGAAGCCAAACTTACCGCTTGCTTTACTTTTCTCAGAGGCTCTGTTGTGAAGGCGTGTCTTTTTTTTCCTTCTTGCTTGGTTGAACTACTCAACTTACTTCTCATGGAGTTAAAAGGAAAAAAAAATTATGTGGAAAGGCAGTGACACTTGTGGCTATGTTACTGCTATAAGCGTTACATCAGAAGTCTAAACTGCCTAAATTTTCAAATTTGGCACAGAAACGTACGTCCCCTCCGTCGCAGAGAAAATAAAAAGCTTTTAAATGAGGCGTAGCAAAGACCGACGCATTACAATTTTATTGTTTCTCTTTTTCCGCCTCTCGCTTAAAAAAAAAAAAAAGCTCACAAGGTTGTCGCTCTTCAGACCCATGCCCGACGCCTTGAGATTTCACACTCGATCTTCGGATTCTTATGGAAATTTATTGAAACTTTGAAACCTTCAATACAGTCTATATGATGTGTAAAAGTAGATTTTCATACAGTGTGACCTCTGAAATCGACAACAAGCAAAAGTAGAGACGTCTCCATGTTTCTCTAAGCATCTAACTCACTGATTGCTGCCACACTTCCATCTATGTTAGTTGCGCATCTTTCGTCGACGCTTCATGACTGTTCGTTCGCTGACGTTCCATCTATGGTAGTCTTTCCCTTCAAAGTTAATATGGCAGTTACTATAAGCAGCACTTGGTCAGCTCTTTATGTTGGGTAAACATTAGGAAAAATTGAAGAAACAGGCAAAAAAAGTGCATGAGACTATGACTGCACTAAAACTGGAGTAATCTTTTGTATAATGAATGTGTATAATGAACTATATAGATAGATATATATATATATATATATATACTGCACAGTTCAATTTACATGTTCTCAAAATGATTTCAGCTCCGGCAGGTGCATCTCTTAAGAAGGTTATTAATATCTACCGGCGAGGTCTAGACGTCTTCAACTTGGGAAATAGCGTCTTCAGTACCTGGAGCTTCTTTGTGGGATGATCCGTCAAACGAGCTCATGTCCCCGCTTCACGTCTTCTTCAATATTACCTCTTTTTAGTCTTACAGTTAGTTGCCTACAGTTCTTGTCGAGCCCAACTCAAGTAAACGCTACGTAACGAGCTTTTTCTCAATTGCGTACCACTTTGTAATATTATACGACTGTCAGAAAACACACAGCATAGCTTGCAACCTAGCATCAGAGTACTCAATAGAATTGTATAAGAGTGAGTCCAAAATCACATAGGGTATTTTAATTGGTTGGTTTACTCTATTGAGTAATGTATATAGGTATTCTATCTAAATAAATAAGTGAGGATATTTGATAATTCAGGTACCTATTATCCGTTTCACATGCCGTATAACTACAGTATGTCGCAGCTGGCGTTTACCTGTAAGATGTTACATTCAATGAATACGCGAGCTATATTTTTAGTAGTTTATAGACATGAGCAGCACTTGGTATGAAAGTAATATATTGGTAATTTTTTCCATTTTTTTAGGGAAGGGGTTGCTGTTGCTAAAAGTCGGTAGGTTATGCAATAATGTTAGCAGTTAGCTCATGAAAACCTTCATTGTATGGATAAAAACATAATTCAACTTTATTGAGGACAGGATGCTGTTCTGAACTTTACAGTCCGTTTACAGATATAGATAGATTAATGTCTCTTATGCAGCACGCTGAAGGTTGACGGACTGGCTTCCCACCCTCTATGGACGAGCACACCAACAATGACGACCTGGGCTACCCCAAGCTCCAGATCTTACAGGCCCTCCTCACAGGGTAGCAGAAGAGGTTTGCCTTCCTTGCAGCGGCGTTGAGAAATTTGCAGTGGACGGATGAGAGAGGGCTAGAGTAAAAAAAAAAATGCGGAGGGGCTGACGTTGCCACCGGATATATGCATGTTGGTTGCACACTGGCGGATACGGGGGAGGGGGGCATTCGGGGCATTTGCGTCTCTCGGCAGGATTTTTTTTGCCCCTCTCCCCAGAAAATTATACAGAATATGCCCTAATAACTGGTACATGAAACAAACGTTAGCTGCGTTATGAAGCAAGATATTTTAGCATGATGATTCATTTCCCTTTTCCTCGACACTAGTTTTGTTCATTTCTTTGTGAAGAACATCACTTACATGCCGAGAGACAGCACCTATTAGCATTTGAGGTTGTAACATACCTGCCGTCAGAAAGCGGCAGTAAATTCCTGTGTGTAACATAAGCATATTGTTTTCCTTGAGTGTGGTGTATGGTACATGGTGTGTGGATTAATTACTCGTTTTGAAAACAGAGATGCAGTTGAATTTCGAGAAATTTTAGTGAAAGCACGTTGTCAGTGTGCTAATTTATGGTCATCAATTTCCCTTTGTATCAACGTACTGGAATTGCGTGCGGCATATATTTTAGCCAAAGGTGATTGAGGCAAATGTAACGCATACGGTGTTCCGCTCGTACGGAATACTAGGCGTTTCTTTGTTGAAACTCGAAAAGGACGACAAGCGGGGTTGGGCTCCATGACTCCATTTTTAGTATATCCTTTACTAGGTGTCAAAGATCACCTTTATGTTTTCACTTGTGGTTTTAAATTTGTCATGCACTTATGAGCCTCAGTAATTGTACGTATAGCCACTGTAGACGACCCAGATCAATGCGATTATTAGATTCTGATTATATAAGAAAACAAATTAAAAACCGTGATAGAAGAAATTATACGCAAGCCTCAAGGTAAAACACGTAGGCAACAAATGATGCCAAGATGTTGTATGTTAGTTTGTTGAGCGTGTTGAAGTACTGGCCGTATCTGTGGCACGTAAGGCACAGTTTCTAAAATAGGCACATGAAATAGCTATTTCAGAGCAAGCTACATTTGAATAAGGAACTACAATATTAAAACTCGGCATGGATTTGCTTCCCAAGATATCTGAAACATACCAAAGTAAACTTTGCGTAAATTTCTCACGAATAGATCCATCGACGTGTTACGTCAACCCTCATAAATAGGAGGCCGCCAAATTCTGAATGAGAATAAAAAATCGCGGATCTACATTTTTGGCTCCAGAAGGGAACTGCTAACCCCAAAATCCCCAAAACATTCGAAAGTGAAACAAACCTGACATTTCTTTATGCAGTAGAGTTGGGAAAAATCTGCTATAAATCTTTCACCGCATTCTCAGGTTAAACACTAACGAGGCAAAGCAACGTAGCTACAATAATTGTACATTTTGCGAAAGAGAGAGCTAAATTTAGTCTAGGAAGCGTTCCAGACGGTACTGAACGTCTACAGTATATTATTCTACAACATACGACGCTACATTAATGTAACAACGCAGTGCACATGTTTACTGAATGCAACTAATATAGCTAGTGCGGCAATAAGGCAATAAAATCGTCTGTTAGGCATTCAGAGAAGCTGGCTTGGACATAGGGTAACATGTCTAGTACCCGTCCACCATGCTAGTAGCCTTCCACATGGCTTTAAAAACTACCTCTGTGAAAACTAGCAGTGCTAGAAAGCCGCTTAAACTGTAGGCTAAGTAGTACTTTACAGTTTAAGACTATGTACGGCTCTCTAGTACTGCTAGTTTTCACAGAAGAAGTTTTTAAAGCCAAGTGGACGGCTATTAGCATGGTGGACGGGTAGTAGATATGTTACCCTAAGCGCGATTACCTCCGCCTAGGAGGTAATGTTTTCGTCGGGTTTGTCCGTCTTTTGCCTATCTGTCTCTCTGTCACCAAGATAACTCAAAAAGTTATGGACGGATATTTACGGAAATTACAGGGATTGTGAGGAATGTTAGGAGAAACAGATGATAAACTTTTGGTGAAGATCCGTCCATCCGTTTGTTTGTTTGTTTGTCTGCCTCATTTTTCTCAATGCCATAACTCAAAAAGTTAAGGACGGATTTTTATGAAATTTATATGAGGTTTTATGTATACAAAAAAGAGTAAATGTCCAAATTTTTGTGATGATCTGACTGTTCGTTCGTTTGTTTATCACTTTTTAATTTTATGATTGTTAGCACAATAACTCAAAAAACAATGAAATAATCTTTATGAAATTTGTAGGGGTTATTAGTAATGTTAAAAGGCATCAATGATTAAATTTTGCGGCAGATCGGTTCGTTCGTTTGTATGTTTGACTCATGTTAGTCATAACGTTTGTTAGCAGCATAACTCAAAAAGTTATGAACGGATCTTCAAGAAAATTGCACAAGCTGTTATTACTATCAAAAGGCACGAATGATTAGATTTTGGAGTTGATGCAAAAAATCATGGTTTCAGAGCCAATTTTAATTTTTTGCTACCGTTGCCTCGCTTGGCGGAGGTATGCGCTCTCAGAGTGCTCTAATTATTAATAAAACAACTGTGACACAGTTCACTGGTTTCTCACTTGTTTGCTTGGTCGTTAAATGAAGCAATAGGGATCTTGTTAAGAATACGCACCCCAGAAGTTACTGGGGTGCGTATTCTTAACGAGGTTAATTGAATGAATAATACAAACAAATTAGGTCTATTTAGGTCTAACCTAACCTAAAGAATGTAGCACGAATACAGGAAAACTACTGGGGTGCTTATTCTTAACTAGATCCAGCATTAGATATGATGAACGGGGGTGGCCGCACTTCGTTTTTTTGGCAGTGGGCCTGCCTTCCCTTCCCCCCCCCCNCCCCCCACTCTGCCTAAACCATTACAGGTAGTGCGCTTGTGCCTCTGCTCTACTTTGTATCCTAGTTCTCCCCTGAATAATTTTGCTCCCCTCTTAATTTCATTGCGTCCAGAACGAAAATAGTTTCAAATGGATCAAAAACTAGCATACAAAGAAAGATAAATGATTACTGCAACAAATTCTGAAGAAAACAGAAAATGAAGATTAAAATAGTCCTCTCCCTCAGTTTCCATTTTTTCTTTTCTCCTTCCTCCTCATCTCCTCCGTCTTCCTCTTCCTCTTCCTCCAATCCTTTTCCCCCAGGAAGCAAAGAGCGTAACGGGAGGACTCACGAGAAATTAGCACCAAAAAGTGACGTCATCATCGATGAATCTATGGCTCAGCAGCCTATCAGTATTTTTACTAATTTAACTAGAACGTTCGTCCTAAATTGCGAAATTCATCTCTAGCGTATAAATAACTTAGGATAATATCTACTAATTTAGCAATTATCTACAGAAAATTTTAGTGCATGCTGGTGGAAACTTTCACAGCACTAGAGCCGAATTTGTTCCCTTTTGGCGACCTGACTAAACTTCTTTTTCTTGATTGAAGCCTTATTTACATTTCATATTCAGTTGACAGTGCTCTTCACAGAACATATTGATTCCTTGCCAACAAATATAAGCACCATTATAGCCAATTCTGTGCGCGAGAGAAACCACAGTAACAGTTAGCCTATTGCTCAAACTTTCTGTACTTGGCGACAACATATTACGGTATTCTGCAGCTCAAGTAGCTGGCCAGTCATGAGCGACAGAATTAATGAAACAAGTCGAAAAAAATGCGGTGATATGTTTAAGAAATGAATCTACGAAAGCTTGAGGTCCCACACTCAAATACTTCGACTCGTGGAGGTGATGTAAATTTGCTACGAGCGGTCGGGGCTAAGTTTTATTTTAGTCCTATTGAGTCCTCCCGTTGCATTCTTTGCTTCCTGCTTTCCCTTTTCTTCGTGTACTTCTTGTGTTGCTATCCCATGATGTGCAAGTTGTCCTTGAGAAAGGCCATCTTTTCGAAATTAACCTCATCCAGGGTGAACCATAGCATATTCCCGACTGTGCTGAGAAGCCTCTCAACTGCTGAACAGATAATACTCATATCAGTCCTACGTAGCCATTAAAAGTGCTCAAAATTAAGTTGAATAACAATCCTAGCATCATCATGTAAAGTGAAAGTGATAATCTCATTACGTATATAATTTTAAACCCTCTCCAACCTTCAGCAACTTGGGACCTTCTAAACCGTATTCTCACCTATATACACCCTCTAAAATTGCTCAATATAATTCCTATCAGCTCAACAATTCATATATGCTGCTTTGCAGTGACCTCCTCGACAGCAACATATGATACACCTCCGAAAGCACTTAAATATTAGAGAATTCATTAAAAAATTGAACCATACCGCTTGAAATTGACAAAAATGCCTATAGATATGAGAAAAAACTTGTTTTCATATAAAATTTACAACAAATTTTAAGATAAGCATCACCACAGCCACTGTTTTGTTCCTATTTCGTGCAACAGAAATGAAGCAGAGAGAGGGGATAAAGAACTCCCAGCACAAAGTTGCAGCTACGTGCGGTAAAACTGCCATTGTTTTGAAACTCTCGTTCACAGAACATGAAACGTTCTTATATATAATTGTGTTCCGTCTCTCGTCTGCAGTCGGCTTAAGGGGATCAACTGAGAGTTCACGAAACTTTTTTATTTGTCGACCGATTGTTCTAAAATTTGCACAGTATATTTAATTTTGGAAAAGAAACCCATTTTCTCCTGCAACATTTTCGATTTTGGCCTTAATCTAAAAAAATGGTTAAAAGTTTTTTATGGAAACTTCAAAAGAATAGAAGTCTCTGAGTTTGTATGCTAGGAGAGAAACTGTACAGTTTTAAAATCCTTGTAACATTCCTAACAAACTCTTAAAGCAGGATTTTCCATTATCACTTTCTTTTCAAATTCAATTTTTGATTAGATACTAAATTTTACAGCAAACGTAAAATTTTCGGCTTTGAACTGAGATAAAAAGAAAATGAGGGTAGAAATGGAAAAAAACCTCTCTATTAGTTTGGCACGAATCTTTCAAGGATTACAAAACTGTCTTTGTTTTTAGCATGAAAACTCAATGACTTCTTCATCTTCAGGTGAAAAATCAAGTTGTACAGGAAAAAAAGTAACACACTGTGTAGAAATGTCATATGACGCACTTTTTTGAATTAGGGAGGAAGTTTGAATGCTAAATTCATGTTGTGTTATCATCTAGAAATGATATGAATGCATAGTTTTTTATATACATTTTACCTGTAAATAAGTAAAAATAATGCTAATTTAGACCCCCTGCTCCATTTGAGCCCCATTTTTTGATTGGAGGTGGGTTTATAGTGGCCGTAGCTCTGTAAAAAAATTACGCTCTACCTGAGGATCCTTTTTCAGGAAAAGACAAAAATACCTAGGCAATTTCGAACAAAATCGGCGAGTTTATCACCTTAACTGAGCGAAAAAACGTACGCCAATCAAAGCTATTTCAGACAAAGTTTGGTGGCATAAAAGCTTGCAGCTGCGCGCGGTGCGCTCGACTCTGAGTAGGTCACAAAAATACGCTCAAAGAAATCTAATGAAGTATTTGCGGTATTGATTGGAAGCATAGAAAGTTATTCGCTGCAGAACTGACGTTGCCACTGGTAACTGCTTTTTCCTCAGCCAATAGATATGAAGTGTTCTATTTAACGAATTCAGCAGATGTTGGTGTATGTCGAGCGAAAAACCGTGCTGTTTTTTTTATCCCCATTGGAGAACAGCGCGACGAAAGTAACAAAATCTAGAACGCCTCGTGGCGTAAGACCATCACCCACGGTGAAAGTAAATTTCATCACCGTCATTTTTTATGACCAGCTAATTCTAGTTTTCTGACATGGGTCACATCGAGGACAGCCCACCAGACTCCCTGCAAAAAATTATGAATATAGCTCAACTCCTTCTACCTGTTTTTGGGTGGAGAACGAATTTCATTGCCATAATTTTTTATGGCCAGCTATTCTCAGTTTTTTAGCATGGATCACATCGAGGGCAACCCATCAGACTCCCTGCAAAAAATTGTGAACATAGCTCAACCCCTTCGACCACTTATTGGATGGACAGACAAATATATATAATATATATACAAAGAATTAGATGAGAAGCCAATCATTTAGTTGAAATTTCATTATGTGATAACGGCTGAAATTTTCAAGATGTCAATGAAATATTCTTCATCATCTGCGATCCTCCCACCTGATGAGCTAAGGTTACAGCGAAACGCGTCGTGGATAGTAAAATTTCAACTAAATGACTTACTTCTTATCTACGTAATTATTCAATATGTACAACCGGAATATATATACAAATATACACATATATATATACAAATATGCATACAAATACATATACGTACTTAAATCTTCAACGAAAACATTATCACCTTTCTCACTTTGTTCGCGGATGATAATGAATGTGTAGAGCGGTTGTTCTTGTTCCCTTATACCAACGCCTGGTGGGCCCCACTTAACTTGAATGTGGAAACATGGTAGGCTACGAGAAGGCAATTGCCACTATAACTTTAGGATATCGCGGGTGGCAAGCAGTCAATGTGGTGCTCGTTTTGTGTTACCCTCAGTCAATATGACGACTGCCTAGCTACAATATTACCGATTTTGTAGCTGTGATCTCGAGTAGATCCTACATGTCGAATGCTATTGAATAACAGGTATCTTATTGGAACCACGTGGTAGACAGGTGGGCGCGACAGAAAAAAAAAAATGAAGTAGTCACAGCTTTGGGCCAATGTGTGGTAGGGTTAAGGTGAGGCCCAGGTTGTCCATCCATACCAGTTGGCGATGTTGTTACTAACATCGCACCCAACGTCCCTGCACCGTGCAAGTGCAAGGCAATATACTGGACTATGCACTAAACAGGTCAGACGATGGCCAAGTAAGTATAATATCCACAGTGTTGTTGATATTTTCAAGCGTTGTGCCAATAGTAAAATGTTTATCCATGGTGCTGACGATGCACAACAGAACACTTGCACGAAGAACTGGCTAGTTAACTCCACTGCATACTTCAACCACGCGAATTAGGCTGAGCCCGCAGAAAAACGAGTTTTTCGTAACTAGGGCACAAGCACAAAACTCTGAATAAATGCATTTAAATAACTCGACCTGAAACAATTGTCATTTTAGAGCAAAAAGATGCAGTTATGATGCAGTTACATATACGCTATTTAGGGCACGCTCGAGTGGGCGCCGAAATTAAGCCGCCGATACTTGGCCTGCCCGAGACTTTAGGCAGGAGCTCTGGCTTTGTTCCTTTCAGTCGTGCTGCAGTGACAGAAGCTATGCGATTACGCTCAACCTGCTGAAAGCTCCATTTTCTAGAGCAATATTGAATTCTAGAAGGCTCGAGGGTTGCCCTTCAAGGGTCAAAGCTTCAAATTTAATTAAGCTAGTCGACGCCAGCGCACCTGAGCAAAATTTTGTACAAGCCAAGCCTCGAAAGTTTAATTTTGTTGGCCAATCTAACATGCCTTATTTTTTTTTTGCTAGTCTCTTGTTAGTCTCCTCAACCAAACGAACTCGGTTTTAATATAACGCACGATCAAAACCTTCGATAATTCGTAAAATTACAATATTTTAGAGAGCAGATGTATGATAATAGATTATATAATGGCAAACAGTTCACTTAAATAGGAAATTTCAAATTGGAGAGAGGTAATGTGTGAAATTAAATTTAAAGACACTAAATTCGAATGAATATGAACGCCGTCATACTTCACTGTTACCTCTAAAAATTGTACGTAAAGAAACACAGCAGCTGGTAAGCTCTCTCTGAAGGTATTTAGAAATGAGCACTTCTAGGCTGCAAAACCTGGAAGCCCCGCCCAAATACCCTCTGGGACCCCCAGCATGTCCATTCTCCATACCTCAGTTTAACCCACATCCCCCTCTGCACATCCCCATCTCCCTCTGCACACATCCCCCTCTGCAGGCCCCCATCTCCCTCTGCACACATCCCCCTCTGCAGACCCCCATCTCCCTCTGCACACCCCCATCTCCCTCTGCACACATCCCCCTCTGCAGACCCCCATCTCCCTCTGCACACATCCCCCTCTGCAGACCCCCATCTCCCTCTGCACACATCCCCCTCTGCAGAC
>LQNS02278143.1:21984160-21995785 GCA_001587735.2 Parhyale hawaiensis | reverse complement strand
ATCCCCCTTTGCACACCCCATCTCCCTCTGCACACATCCCCCTCTGTATACCCCCATCTCCCTCTGCACACCCCCATCTCCCTCTGCACACATCCCCCTTTGCACACCCCATCTCCCTCTGCACACATCCCCCTCTGTATACCCCCATCTCCCTCAGAATTAGCATGGAAGTTTCCAGAGAATTCTTTTCAATAGCAGATTGGACATGTCCTGTTAGTAAAATACGAATATAAGGAGTAAATTATTAACGCTGTCTTTTATTCAGTAGGTAATTACTGAGCCAAACTCCAGCACCTACTTGAAAATGCAACGAGCAAGACGTACAAGCGAGAAATTGTTGCCAGTCACGACATTTGAATTGTAAGAAGGCAAGAGGCAAAGTACGGTACCGATAACTCACTTATGTGTCACTTGACGCACTCTCTGTGTGTGAGCTTCAATTGGGCATACTAAGCGATTGTCAGAAACTTGTAAAATTCGCTGAGCAGTTATATAAATAAATATTATTGCATTGCACCTGAGTTTTCTGCTTGACATTCGGTGCCGTCAGTTACTTTCTTCACATTATCGACTGCGGACCTTCTCTTAGTGTTCTCTCTTGCGCATAACTGCATCATTCTAAAGGTAAGAAACGTAGACAGTGTGATGGCCACTTCACATGACAGTCTGTTGATCTCCGTACACACTGAATACCGTTCTTATGTAATATTTTGTCTGCGTAACACTATCATTAGTAAAACTCAGGTAAAATTTAAATTTCGAGTCCATCACAAGTTCACAACTCCGAACATTGTGAACCATTCTGCTCCATGAACGGAAACATCCAGGCGTTCAGACGGTGGCAAGGTACATACGGCAGGAACCCGTCTGGCTATTGGGTAAATTGACCCATGAAGCTAATACGCTGTTGATTGCTCAACACTAGACGACAGAAATGAGAAATGTGTACTCGCCGAGATACCACTATCGTGGGGTGATGTGTATTTTTTAACCTGCGGCATTGTCGAAAGGCATGCAAGTTCTACATATTTGCCCAAGTATTTTTATTATCTTTATGTAATCATCCAACATCTCGTATATGTACGCTGGTTGTGTAATCCTCACAGGCTTATGAGAATGAAAATGCTCTACTCCTAATCTCCCATGCTTAATTGTTGACGTCAAGAGACCTTTTCCTAGTTTTCAAACTCAGTCTCATTTAATCTAATACTAAGAATGACCGTCGTGTGTCTATATATATAATATATATATTTCTATATTGTATGTCACGCTCTTAAAGAAATGGATAGGCGAAAAATATAGACCAGGCTGTAGATTATGTGAATAACTAGCGTTTTCATAGAGATCGATGACCAGGTTGCAAAAGATGGCGAAAGTGAAATCCCTTTTCCTTTGACTGAGTCTATTTCTTGCTTGAATCGGTGCTCGACATCGAAACGATGAGAATATTTGCAGCTTCTCTGAGCGCTGTTAAAGGAATGTGATTTTATGACTTTCTTCATACATCAAAACATATGTTTGTTGTCAGTTTACGACGTAAACATTCAGTAGATGATCAACGAAGCTCAAACGAAGCGATAATTTTTCACGGGGCAGTAGACAGAATTATTTCTTCTAATTTGCTGTCTTCCTTTAAGGAGAAGTTTTCGCTTCACGAGAAGAATTTCGATGTATTGAGGGCTAATCCTTCGGTATCTCGTATACGCCGCGAGGAATTTAATTCAACAATGTTTTACTCTTTGCTAATGGAGGATTTTCCCGCATGTTACTTATGGTTGGGGACGAATATGCTGATAAGATAAATTGATATGACAATTTGAGTCTGCTGGTGCAGCGCATCTTTCAGAAAATTTAGTAATAAAAGGATGTTAAATAAAAAAAATGTCTTCATTTATTCCTCGCTGTCTTTTATAACAGCGCGGGTACTCTAGTCCTATTAGAATACCGCTTAACAAAATAGATTTCATGACGGACAGTGTATAATCATAGAGCCTAAAAAAATTACATGCTTCTAATTTCATAAACGTGATTGTCGTTGCATATTCCCTGTATATCTTAATCGCCCACGAACAAAGTGAGAGTGGTGATAATGTTTTTGTTGAAGATTTAAGTACATATATATATATACATTTACCTCCGCCAAGGAGGTTTTGGTTTCGTCGTATTTGTCTGTCTGTTTGATTGTTTGTCTATTTGTCTATCTTTCACCAAGATAACTCAAAAAGTTATGAACTGATTTGAACAAAATTTACAGGGATTGTTAGGAAAGTTAGGAGGAACAGATGATTAACTTTTGGTGAATATATGTCCATCCGTTTGTTTGTTTGTCTGCCTCATTTTTCTTAATGCCATAACTTAAAAAGTTATGGATGGATTTTTATGAAATTAACATGAGTTGTTAGGTATATAACAAAGAGTAGATGACCGTATTTTGGTAATGGTTCGTTTGTTCGTGCGTTCGTTTGTCACTGTTTTTAATTTTATGCTTGTTAGCACGATAACTCAGAAAATAATGATTGGATATTTATGAAATTTATAGGACTGTTAGTAATGATAAAAGACATATATGATCAAATTTTGGTGCATATCGGTTTGTTCGTTTGTATGTTTAACTCATGTTTGTCTTAATGTTTGTTAGCAGTATAACTCAAAAAGTTATGAACGGATCTTCAAGAATATTGCACAAGCTATTATTACTATCAAAAGGCACAGATGATCGGATTTTGGAGTTTACGCAAAGAAAACTAGGGTTTCAGAGCCAATTTGAATTTTTGCTACCGTTGCCTCGCTTGTCGGAGGTATGCGCTCTCAAAGTGCTTTAGTTACGGTTAAAGATAATGCCATATTGTAAGTTTATAATAGTTTTATTTACTCGCTCCAACTGTCGCAATTTTAGAACGTTTCCGTAGCCAGTCAAGTAGAAGAGCTGTGCTGTGGTGAGGTATTCATACTTCGGTTGTGGAGTGATGCTAGCTGTCATACCGCTCGGTTTCGGTGTAGTCTAAAATGCTGTCGACGCGTTTCGATCCTTTCACGTGGTCATCTTCAGGTTATTTGGTGGACGGCAGGGGATGTTTATTGATATCAATCGGTGTAAAATCTGATATTGTAGCGAGAAGGTTACCCCTAGTAATGAATTCTTGTAGCGCAAGCAGATTCGTAGACAAGTAGCTGATTGGTCGATGGCGGCGCTGGAAGGATGGCCGATTGTGCGGCTGGATTTGCAGATATCCTTGCTATTTAGAGCTCTCTGAGTAGTTTTAATACACTGTTCGTTGCAGTGATCTGGCGACTGCTGTACTCAACGGCGGTCGTATGTCGACATTCATTGCTGAATGCGTAACGTCGTAATTAACTCAATCGTTCATATAATACCGAGCTAAGTCTCGCTTTACTTCCGGTGAGCGTGAGTGAACTTCATACTTATGATAACTGTTAATACTAACCAACCGAACCCTGCCCAAGGAGAGTAATTACCACACTACCGGCCTGCCAGACCGTAAGGGGAACCCCACTGTAGGGGCAGGTCAAGGTGTGTGGTCCTCCTTGGGGTAACCCAGGCTTGGCGCCAATAGGTACCCTAACTAACCCAACAAACAACTCAATATGGAAATTTTTTCTCAGTTATTTCATCGACTCGTCACTACACAACACCGTGCACAGAAACACGAGATCCTCAAACTAGTCTCAGTTTAACATAACGTACCGTCAGTAGGAATAGAGCATTAAACAGCGGATACAACCTTCTCCTCGAGGAAAAGAAGATGCAGATCTCATTCTTGCACCCAGACTCTCTGATAAACTGAAACAACTCGGCCTCACCGTCACTGCACCACCCGAAGTTCGGGCTCGGCGCTCGGTTTTTTGCCGACGCGTTGACCCATTCGTAGGGGAACATAGTGCGGAAGATATCAAGAAAGAACTAGAGGAAAAACAAACCTGGCCAAAAATCAATCAAGTCTACAAGATCAAACAGTACACTCACGTCTTCAAGATAGAGTGCAGCACCGTGTCACTCGCAGCCCGGATTTTGTGAAACGGCCTAAAATGTTCTTTGTAAGAATAACTCCAGTGCACATGGAGCGAGAGGAATTTGTCTATTTAGAACTTCGTTTCAAATGCTTCAAAGACCACAGCACGCACGACTGCATCATCCAAAATGAACTTTGCTCAGAATGTGCAGGCAGTGGCCACACCTCCAAAAACTGTGTCTCTACCAAAAAGAAAACGCCTGAACTGTCAAGGTTCACACAGAACCATGGCTATGGCATGCCCGGTGAAAAAAAAAAAAAAACAGAAAATGAAGGAAAAGCTAGCGATGGAAGAAAGAGCAGAAAAACAGAAGCGAAGACAAATTTACGCAGATATCACAAAAAAGTAATCAAGGAAACTACCCCGATAATGCACATACTGAAACTGAATAGTATCGTTCAACTGGACATTACTGCAATTATAATTCATGCTCACTTCTACAATATGGCTACTGACGGAGGAACCTACAAATCAGAACTGAACATGATGCTTGCAGAAAAGGGTATTGCTCCCATGAACTTCCCTGAAAATATACCATCGCAGAATCTCTTCCGGACACGCATTAGCATCGAAGACCCCGAAATTCCGCTTCAGCGACCAACAGCAGATATCTCAACAAAAAAACAACGCAGACACCATGATGATAAAGAAGAAATGGATATAGAGAGACCAGCCAAAACGAAAGCAAGAGAGGACCCAAGGAAAGAGAGACATAGATCACCAAGCTAAACTAGTCAACAACGCAAGCATCAGAGTACTTCGTTGACATATACGTAGTGGACGATCAGCAAACAGAAAAGACAGACATGGACGCAGCCAAACTTAAAGCGTACTTTCAGTCAGGAAAAGTAAAATATGAAATCAGCCATTAAAACCCACACATGTAACCAGAAATGGTCGAACAGACCAAACAGGAAATTGATACATCAGCTAGGAAAGAACTGGACGGAACAGTTGGCCAGGTTAAGCGCACAAATAATCCCTACTCCTTGCTAAACAACAGTGCTGCACCCCTTAAGTTAAACAACGAAACCGGACTCATAGAAATTGAATAGAGCGATCAGGCACGACATTGCCACTACTGGACCATCAGTCGTAAAGTATCATCTGCTATGCAAGCTGAAACAACAGTTACAAGCAGAATACCAACGTCTCTACCCAGAGTCCTGGAACGACACTGTGCAAAGAAGGGACCTTCAGAGTGACACAAAGATATTTCGGACATCCGCAAAGAGATTAATTGGGAATAATAGCAAATCCAAGGCCACATATTAAAAGGGATATAATAACGAACCACTTCATACCGATCAAGAAAATGCAAATATTTTTAGAGAATACTGGTCCAAAGTATTTCAAGGAACAGAAGAAGAAAACAGTGAATTTGACATGCCGCACGAAAATATGACTCTGGAACATCTCGGCTACCACCGAACAGCTACACAGCCCCACCCGCGGAGTGATATCACCCAACTGCAGCGGTACTGCCTGCCTATAACAACTGAAGAATGCAAGAGAGCAATAGCCACCTTCAAAAATAAAGCCCCTGGTCTATCCGGCATCAGAAAACCACAACTGAGCAAACTACCCGACAACATGATCACTAACTTATGTGCCATTATGAAACGCAGTCTCTCTATGGGTTACTACCCAGACGCCTGGAAAACAGCAACACACATTTTTTTAAGACACATATTTATTGTTCTCTGATGACATGGAAATTTGCGATTTATGTACTTAGCCTACAAACAATGAAACTGAGAACGTATCCATCTAAAAGTGACTTAACACTTGTGGCATAACTAATAATAAATTAAACACAGTGACATCATTTTATAAGAGAGACTGCAAGAGCATGTTACTACACTGCTTCAATTAGTACATTTTATAATATCATATCTCAATGTAAGAAGCTTCGACGGGACATAATTCAATACAACACAATACTATTCATGACAGACAAAAATTGGAGAACGTGCAGTAGTTCTAGACATAACTCCAACACTCGATGTTAGGTACCTCGAGTACCGTGAGGGTCTTCGGAATATGTCGAGGCATTTCGTTAAACAATCTTGCTCCCCGTACAGCGAAGCTATTAGAATATTTTGTGGCCACGGCTTTTCCACCATCTCTGCATGGGATGCTTATATTACAAGTCCTGCCAGTTCTTTCTTAGTGTCTGGGGACAATCAATCCGTTCATTCACATTCACAGCGATACGTTCCAGAATTTTCCAAAAGTATATGATTGTAGACAATCGTACTGCTGCATGCCTCGAATTCTGGCCGTGAATGATCGTTGGATACCTTCAAGCTGTTTTAACTTTTTTCTTTTTCTCGGCATCCAAAGCGGAGAACAGTATTCTATTCTTGGAAGAATCAATTGCTTCCATAGTATGAGCACTACATCTACTTCGCGCGACGAGAAAGTTCGTAAAACCCATCCTTTCCATCTTTTTCCCACAGAAATAACTCTAGCAATATGTTCTTCAAACGTAGCATCGTCATACGTTCTCACTGCGAGGTCTCTTGTAACTGTTTTTCTCTCAATTTCATGCCCATCGCTGGTGGTATATTGCGTGGATTCAAAGAGTAGCTGATTTTTTTTCGTATCTTAGCAGTTCGAATTTTGTTTCATTAAAGGTCATATTATTTTTTACCGACCATTGGCAAATACTTTCCAAATCTCGCCGCACAGACAACACGTCTTCCACAGATTGCACTGCAGCTAGTATTCGTGTATCGTCGGCAAATGACGAAGGGACCGCATAATTACATCCGTATCCCATGTCATTGATCATGATTAGAAAGAGAACAGGCCCAAGCACGGTGCCTTGTGGCACTCCACTGAGTACTATCTATCTGGATGACACTTTGTTGTTGACAATTGCACTTTGGGTTCTATTTGACAGGAATGCTTCAAGCCACCGAATACATTTTTCACGGATACCCATGCGGGAAAGTTTCAACATAAGGATTACGTGCTCAACCTTGTCAGAAGCTTTAGCAAAATCTAAACAGATTACGTCCACATTCTTCCCTTGGCACAATGTCTCTACGATGGAATCATGATGCTTCAACAGTTGTGAAGTAGTGGAACGTTTATGACCAAATTCGTGTTGTTTTGAAGTGAGTAGGTCATTACTCTCTAGATGGTGCACTAGGTGCTTACGGAACACCCTCTCAAGCGTTTTCACTATGTGGCTTGTTAATGAGAATGTCTATAGGTAGCTGGATCTGTACTATTTCCAGCTTTGGGGATTGGGGGTAATGATTACTTGTTTATAGGTGCTTGGTATAACACCATCGTCCAATGATTTGCGCCACATGAGGTAGAGCGGGAAATAAATGCTTAGCTTGCACATTTTGAGGATTTTTTATGGACCATCATCTGGCCCTGGAGCACTGTTCCCGCTAATTTCATCGATGGCTAATTCAATGCTTAATTGTGTGAATTCAAAATGCATTAGGTAGTTATCAGTTACTTCTAATACTTGAACATCAGGATTACTGGTCATTTTGCTAAAAACTTTCTGGTATTGACTGCTCAGTATTTCACTCATCTCCTGATCGTTATCAGTCATTGATCCATATTCGTCCAATATAATCGTCCCATTTTTGTTTTCAGAGACGCGTAATTTGATGCAAACGAGAAGAAGTACTTACTGTTTTTTTTATCTTCTTGATGGCTTGCAGTTCATTTTCCTGTTTCTCTTCATCATGAAATTTTGCAACTTTATGTTCAATCTCTCCCAGTTTTCGCCCGCATTCAGTTTGTCTCTGTAATACACACGATGACTTTTGGCATTTGATCAATCTTGCTCTTTTTTTCAGTAAGCTTTTGTGAAATTTATGGCGGCGATTTTTAGGACATTTCCTCCTAGCAGGTGGTAGGTTCCTGCAGAATCATACATACTAAGGCAATGATTTTTGAAATGTCTTTTAAATGATTGATGTGACATCGATTGCACTAATTCGTCGTGGAGTCAATTAACGGCTTGGACACACTGAAATATAGCGAAGCGTCATTCAATTTCCAGATGAATGTTAGGCAGGTTAAGTCCAACATTTCGAGTGTCATAATTATGGGCAGGTAAGAGTGAGCTAGAGTAAGTAAGTCAGCAAGTTTATTAGAACAAGGTATATGATCAAATGCAAAGTAAATAAAATGGGTAAAGCAACCATATCAAAGCCCAGTTCCAAACCCATTGGTAGCTGATGCTATTCGGGCACACTAAAATGGAATAATGAATAAGGATCATCCTAATTCATGGATAGAGGAAAAAACAGTACATAAAATTACAATGAAACTACGGAACGACGAATTTTCTCCAAGCATGGCCACTCTAAGAAATTTTAAAAGGAAATATTGATGAATATCTTCAAATTTTAGGATTTTCAACTTATAGTACATGCAATTAGTTGATACAACAGGAATATTATTAACATCTCATTTCACTCTCAAAATAACTCTTAACGTTCCAGTCATGATTGTCTTGATTCTTTTAACTGCACTTTCACAGGCCACTCCCCAAATAATAACTGCGTAATTAACTGTGAATATATTAATGAGTAGTACAATGAAACGAGCGAATCCTTCGGTAGATATTTGGATACCGCATAAATAGCTCCCCTACCTTTTTCAGTTTATTGCAGAGTTAAAAATGTGCATTGAAAATTTTTACTTGCTATCTAATAAAACACCAAGGTATTTGAAGTCATTTACCCATTCTAGTTTCACTCCATTGAGATGCACATCAGTTAATGGACAATTTTTTACCGAACTAAATAGCATAAGTTTTATTTTCTTGGCATTGGAGTGAGTTTATCTAAATATAGCAAGTGCAGTAGAACATTAATGAATGCCTTTTCCTTATCTAGGGCTCCCTCCAGCGTAGAATCATTTACGTAAAACATAGTGTCATTCGCGTACATTTGACTTAATACACCCTGAAAAACCATGTCATTAACATATATGTTAAAAAGCAACAGGCCCAGAACAGATCCCTCAGGTACGCCAATGTTTAGAGTCGTTGGCGCTGACTGTACATGACCCAGAACAACGAACTGTAGGCGATCAGACAAATAACTGGCAATAAGGCATTTTAGGGAACCCCTTATACCATAGTGGTCAACTTTTCTGAGTAAAATTTCACTATTTACAGTGTCAAATGCCATTATCTTTGTACCGAAACCAAACAAAAGCCCGCTGGCACACAAAAACTACCGCACGACATCCCTCCTGGATATTCAATCAATGTTATTTGAGAAACTCCTTAATCGTAGATTCCAACCCATACTAGACAAAGGCACTCTACACAACAGCCGACAACATGGCTTCAGATCAAAACATGGCACCCACATAGCACTTGCACTTTTTTTACGAGTTAACAGCCACTGCAGGTGCCAACAATAAAAACGTTGATATTGTACTCAGAGATATAAGCAGGTCTTTCGACAAGGTATGGCACGTTGGTTTAAATACAAAATAGTCACATCAAATTCCCGGACTGCTTAACTAGAACAATTTGCAGCTTCTTAGACAACAGATTATCCTGTATCAAAATAGATCAGTATATAGGACGGTTTTAGGACCAGAATTCGCGATGAAAAGCGGGGCGCCACAGGGCAGCTGCCTGTCGCCCGCACTGTTCACATTTTACACTCATGATCTGGATGACCCCAATGCACACTCTGAATACATAAGCTACGCGGACGGTATAACCCAAATAATTGCACTAGAAGGATCCCATGCACGAACCTCGTTAACAGCGGCGAGAGCAATTACAAAAGTGGACAATTTCGAACGAAAGTGGAAAATCAAGACAAACAGAGAAAAATTTCAGATTATACCAATTGGTAGAAAAACAAACAGTGAGAATAGCACCTCAAGATCGAACAATTGAGTACACAAACAAAGGTAAAATACGAGGACTATCATTTAGCAGTAACGGCTTCATTGAGCACATCAGCAACAGGGCAAATGAAGCAAAATCAGTCTTGTCTAAATTCCACCGTTTCAAAAACTTATCAGCAAACAATAAAGGAAAACTATACATGGCACTAGTGACCTTTGATACGTAAATTAACTAAAAGGTCCATGGACTGGTTCCCAGAGCTCCGTCAGTATGAATTAGTACTGTGTTACATACTGCATGAGCGTCAGGAGTGAAAGCCAGATGATCGGCGTTAGAATGCTGGTTTGATATCCCAGACGTTCAGTTCGATTGCCGGGAAGAGTAACACAAATTAATAGAATACTCCAAAATATTTTCCGTCCTTGTCCTTGTACACTCGAGCAGTAGGTGTTTAATAATTATTGCTATACAATAACCTGTCAACTTGTTGATAAACTTGAAACATGGTAATTTCAGGTTGCTTCAGCCATTCTTTCCACATGCTCAATGTAACCCAGGGAGCAATAAATGCAACAGGAGGACTCAATGGGACTAAAATGAGACTTAGCCGTGACCGCACGTAGCAAATTTACATCACATCGACGAGTAGACGTATTTGCGTATGGGACCTCAGGCCTTCGTATCTTGTTTTCTTGAACATATCACCGTATCTTTTCGATTTATTTCATTCAATCTCCCGCTCATGACTGGCCAGCTACTTGAGCTGCAAAATACCGAAAAATGTTGTCGCCAAGTACAAAAAGTTCGAGCAATAGGCTAACTGTTACTGTGGTTTCTCTCGCGTTCAGAATTGGATATAATGGCGCTTATATTTGTTGGTAAGGAATAAATATGTTCTGTGAAGAGCACTATGAACTAAATATGAAGCATAAATAAGGCTTCAATTAAGAAAAAGAAGTTAAATCAGGTCGCCAAAAGGGACCAAATTCGGCGCTAGTGCTGTGAAAGTTTCTACCAGCATGCACTGCAATTTTCTATAGATAGTATGGATTAGGCCTAGTATATATTCTCGTATTTTATTTATACGCTAGAGATTAATTTCGCAATTTAAGACGATTTTTCTGGTTAAATTAGGTATAAATACTCCCAGGCTTCTCAGCCCTGGAGTCGTCGATAATGACGTCACTTTTTGATGCTAATTTCTGATGAGTCCTCCCGTTAAGCTTTCTACTTCCTGCTGTAACCAAACACTTTAATCCAGTCTCTCTGATGGCTTTCTGGCTTTCCTCACACATGACCTTTGTCATATCTTTTCTTTCCGGATTTTATCGAACCTTGTTACATCACATATACTTCTCATGGCGATGACACACGCTTGCCAAAAGAACGAGTATCGTCTT
The DNA here is from genome assembly GCA_001587735.2 of Parhyale hawaiensis. NCBI lineage: Eukaryota > Metazoa > Arthropoda > Malacostraca > Amphipoda > Hyalidae > Parhyale > Parhyale hawaiensis. Next base: position 21,984,499 of record LQNS02278143.1, on the reverse strand, counting down.
CCTTTCGCGCAAACGTTATGTTGAACTCCTGTAAACACAACTTTGAGATTGCCAAGAAATTGTGTAAAAATGTTTACCATCAGTTCAGTCTACTCCGCAAGTTCCGTTAGTTGCTTTCGGACATATCTCATATCATTATATCTGGAGGGATTTATAACATAAGATTCTATGCAAGTGTGGGATATTTGAATAGGGAGATCAATACTTTCGGGCGAAAAGATGACGATACTCGTTCTTTTGACCAGCGTGTGGCATCGGCATCAGAGATTTCGTTGCAACCACATTCACTAATCAACTGATAAAGTTGATCTCAAAGTAATCAAATTTATTCATTTCTTA
>LQNS02278143.1:21942169-21952253 GCA_001587735.2 Parhyale hawaiensis | reverse complement strand
AGGTCGAAGACGAGCTTGACGAGGCTTGGGGCAAAAACGTACTTTTCCGGTTGAGAGTAAAGCAGAGGCGCATCCAACAGCAAACTATGTCGACATCAACCTCCGTAGAGAATAGCAGTCTGGATTATACTGTCTTATACAATAGTCTTTATAACGCCTTTTGAATGTATCGTGCGACATTGGTTGAGCCAGTTCTTCGGGGAGCTGATTGTAGGCTTGCGCGCATTGGAATATAGTGAAGCGCCTCTCAATTTCCAGACGGATACCCGGCCGGCAAATTGAACCTACGGCTCCTTGTGCTATAGTGCTGAGTAGGTACGAGTGGGCTAAAGTGAGTTGGAAAATATGGAGTTTCACCAACTATGGCCTTCTAAAGAACTTCAAAATAAAATAACCTTCTACATCTTCGAATTGAAGAAGTTTAAATCTAAAATACATAATATTGGTCGATACCGTAGGGACATTGTTTACGTCTCTTCTTACTTTTAGTATAGTTCTCAAGGTCTCGTTCATAATTGTTTTGATTCGCTTCACGACACTCTTAGTGGCCTCTCCCCATAACAATTGCATAGGTAAGCTGCGAGCATAATAAAGCATAATATAGTGATACCAGCGCATCTCTAGAGAAATATCTAGAAACTGTGTAAATAGCACCTCTAGCTTTGCTGATTTTATTACACAGTAAAGAGATGTGAGAGCTGAAGTTTAAATGCTGATCTAAGATAACTCCCAGATACTTAATTAAGGACGTTACCCACTCTAGTCTAACTCCGTTGAGATATATATCAGGTAAATGGTCATTTCTAAGGGAACTAAAAAGCATCAGTTTGGTTAGATAGCATTTGGAGTAAGCCTATTTGAATTCAGCCACTTAAGTAATATCGTGATAAAACTATTCAACTTTTCAATTGCTCCTTGAAACTAACAGTCGTTCACATAAAAAACCGCATTATCGGCATACAGTTGACTATCTGCACCATAAAACTTCATGTCATTAATGTAAACATTAAAAAGAAGTGGCCCAAGAACATAACTAAAAAATCATGGACGGGCCTGGCGCCAAGAGGCACAAATGACCAAATTTTGGCGATGATAATTAGAAATCCTGGTTTCAGAAATAATTGGCATTTTTCGTTTACATTGCCTAGCTTGGCGTTTGTATGCGTTCTCAAAGTGCTCCTTTAGTTTTATTCGTAATGTACAGAATTTCAGACAAGCATACTGGGACAGACGCGCTTGATCCACCCATTTTGAGTGATGCCATCTAAGTAAATTAGCCAGGACTTGTCCGAATATCAGTCTTGACTGTTCGATTCCCTAGCTTGGATTGAAGTTACGGAGAAATTGAAGAGGATGGCATTAGCATACCATGTCCGAAGCTGATAAATAGATAAGATTTGTTTCTGTTGAGAAGTAAGAACTGCAGCTTCCCTTGCTGTGGATGCTACCTTAATTTTACCACTTCTGCGATGGTGACCAGCAATGCTCGAGAAGAGATGGACTGTGCTCACAGAGAAGGCTCCAGGTACTTAAGCCAAACGGCTCTGCCACACACTGGCGGATTGTAAGGTATCGAGAAGGAAGTTCTTTAGAGCCAATGTTTAAGCATGTACTAAAATCTTTAAGGCTCTGAAGTGCGATTCTTTCTGGTTAAATTACTTAGCTTGTTGTGTTAATTGATATTAATTTACTGCTGACCCTAAATTAAGTAAGAAAAACGATATTCATTGGACCCCACAGTCATATGTTTGTGATTAAAGTTTTGTTAACATTAACCAGAAATTTTTCTCCGGTCATAAAGCTATTTAAAACGCATCTGTGTTAAAAGCATGCACAAATTTTACTCTACAGACGTTGAAGGGCTGGTTCCTTTCAGTAAAAATTTAGCCTTCAAGACAAATTTCATTTTGCGTCGAAAGCAGCACAAAACGTCTTTATAAGGAAACAATATTGTATTCGCATGTGCTACGTACATTTATTCTAAAAATCTCGAAGATCTCTTCAATAATACTTGCATATAATTGCCGTGAATTTTAATTTTTTCTGTAGTTTAACTTTAATTTTTGTGCATATCTAACTATAGTTTTTACTCAATACTTTTAGAATTACACTTAAGTTTTAGAATTCTCGTGTCTGATCTCCGCAACCTGTTTTAATTATCTTTAGTCATTGTATTGCTATAATAGAAAACGCATGTGTAGGTATGCAGCAGTCCAATGATAGAGAGGTATACTATACAACACATACATAAACGATTCTCTACATGAAGTGATTTTCTGTAAACAACGTAGTTTATTATGGGTCTGGTAGCAAGATGATGTTTATTTCTTTGGTAAAACTGAGAAATTAGTTTAGAGAGCTAAGTGACAACAACTCTAGATGTATTATCTTTACGGGAACAGTTAGAAGTCAGCTGACGGTATAGATTCGTTGCTTCTAGACCACTGTCATAGTAACGCTTGGGCTGAGGTCATCACCATAGTGAGTGACACCACATATGTCGCCCTGTCACCGCTGAGTGCCGGCCTCAGGAGCCATATAGTAACCAGAGGTCACCCCTCACTCTAAGCTCAGGATCTGCCGCTGTCGCGATATCAACATCGTATGATTTCATATGCCCCTCCCCCAAGTGGGTGGAAGCTTGTAGGTCTTAACGCTATTACAACTTGAGCTTTAGCTGTAGGGTTTCCATAATCAGTTTCTCATCAGGAGAATCAGAATTTAAAAGAATCTTCAGCCATGCTGGTCACAGTCAGCTAAGGCGATGGCTGGTCAGGAATATTAGTGTGAGCGTATCAAGCAATATGAGGAACATGGAACCTCAAGGCCCTTAAACATGAGCCCCCACCCCCTAAATATTGTTCTTCGTCTTCATTAAGACTTGGAAAGAATAATTCTCAATCACCCTAGAAGTCCCATATGGTTGCTCTTCGAATGGAGATAGTCCAACAAGAAAAGTGCTGAAACTAAATGTCTCCTGCGGAGGTGTATCCGTTTTCAGAAAAGAATTCATTATCAAGGTGGTGGCCGGTCTTTATCAAAGTACAAGTTGAGTCTCAGAGTCTGGCGTCCTTTTTGTAACTCGAGTAGTTCAAAATGCCAGCCCCTGCGACAGCTGCCGGGCTGTAGCCAGCAGCTACTATAGGTGCAGCTTCTCATTGTTGTCTTGTTTGGTGTGATGGTTAAGATCTTGCACAGTATAGGTTCTCTGGCTGATTAATAAAAATTGGGTGAAATCTTTTTTTCAATTAACATAGGGATAGCAATTTATATCTTTCTTGGTGATACAAAAGTTACATTTATCAGAAGAAACATAATTTTTAGAACTCAAGCTAAGGCTGGATAAAACATAATAATTATAACCATGTTTAGGTCGGGCAGTGGCGTGATTCCCCTGCTGATTCAGCAGCTGCTGATGTACACAGGCTCGGCTATAGCTGCAGTCGCGTGATTCCCCTGCTGATTCAGCAGCTGCTGATGTACACAGGCTCGGCTATAGCTGCAGTCGCGTGATTCCCCTGCTGATTCAGCAGCTACTGATTCGCACAACTCTAGAAACTGATTCGTTCATCTCTAGAATGCGTCCGGTTGGGTCCCACCTAAAATCGAAGCTAAGCACATTTGGATATCTCGAGAGTGATATCGCAATCGAAGTCTCTCCTAGACTAATTTATTTAATTTTTCAGGAACGTCAGGCAGTGCCATTGGTATCGTCCTTTCGGATCGAGTTACAGGCGTTAACAGACGCAAGTTTATTTTCTGTGAGTTGGCTAGAATCTCAATCGATCCTGGTCCACCAGATGGAGTTTTTTTTTTTGTCCCCAGAGAGTGTAATCGAATAGTGACTAGCTCATACATTACAATGGAATGGGGTGGGTAAAGCCGAATCATTTTGTATGAATTTTCGGATAAGTTAAAGCCACTGAGCTTACTGTAACTGCCTCGTAGTGCCAACCGATGATATACCTTATGAGTTTATACAACATTAATTTTATTTTCTACTGTTGGCTGGCTCAAAATTATTTGCCTTTCTCAAAACGTTTCAACACCGGGACTTGTAGTCGAGCCTTAGAAGCACACACTCATGAAGTTGGCCCCAGCTTGACCCGACCTCTGCATGTCTCTGCCTAGATCTTCCAGTAGTGGTCTGCAGGTCAGGTAGTCACGTGCGGTAATACTTGCGGTCTTATGATTCTTTACCTCCGCCAAGAAGGTTACGTTTTCGTAGGGTTTGTCTGTCTCTCTGTCTGTCATCAAGATAACTCAAAAAGTTATGGACCGATTTTGACGAAATTTACAGGGATTGTTAGGTATATTAAGAGGAACAGACGATTAACTTTTTGTGAAGATCCGTCTATCCGTTTGTTTGTTTGTCTGCCTTATTTTTCTCAATGCTATAACTCAAAAGGTTATGGAAGGATTTTTTATGAAATTTACATGAGTTGTTAGGTATATTATGAAGAGTAAATAACCAAATATTTAACGATCCGTTTGTTCGTTCGTTTGTCACTGTTTTAATTTTATGCTTGTTAGCACAATTACTCAAAAAATAATGAATAGATCTTTATGAAATTTTTAAGAGTTGTTAGTAATGTTAAAAGGCATAAATTATCAAGTTTTGGTGCAGATCGGTTGGTACGTTTGTATGCTTGACTCATGTTTGTCATAATGCATGTTAGTAGCATAACTCAAAAAGTTTTGAACGGATCTTAAAAATTAATAATAAAAAATAACAATAATAATACTGAAGCTGTTAACACTATTGAAGAGTACAATGATTAGATTTTGGTTTTGATACAAAGTAAATCAGAGTCTCAGAACCAATTGTAATTTTTCGTAACCGTTGCCCAGCTTGACGGAGGTATGCGCTTTCAGAGTGCTCTAGTTTACTAATGAAATAGGGACGCAAGTGCCCAGCTATAAGAGGCCTGAAGTTAAGCAAGCGAGTGTCACCAAACCGACCGTGATAATGACGCAGACATTCCTCGATGTCGATGTTAATACTTAAATGAGCGAGAGAGAGAGACCAGAGGCGGGCTGTCAATAGTGTGGCTTCGTCATAGTAACCAGAGACGAAGGAGCTGTTTTAGTCTGTTTGCGTGGAGACGGCCACCAGCTCCTTGGTGACTGGTTCATTTGCATCAATAAATAGATGAACGCTGCCGCCGGTGTCACTGGCCTAAATTGAGAGAAAAAATTACGACTCTGCTTTTCATGACTTTAGCTCAAAAGTGTCGTCAGTATGTCGCTTTGAATTTTTTTTTCTATCATATACTCGTAGGTTGCACAGACAGCTAAAAATGTAACGTAACTGTCTGATTTTGAGTCCCATTGCCCTTTATTTTATGTGTTTGTGATAAACTTAAAATTTAAAAAATCTCCGTGGCAGTATCTTTAAATGTTACTGTTTTTATACTATTATCACTAAGAGTAGATAGTTATTAGGTTTTTGAATGCCAGAATGAAAGCGAGGAGAGTTGAAATACTGTGCCTAGACATAAGTATTTGCACAACTCTATTTAAAAAAAAAATAGGGACTGCTTTAGGATAATTTATACAGGAAGTTTAGATAACATATATACTTTTCTCAACAATATCAGTTACCAGCAGCTTCGTTGTTCGTTTCATGCATCATTAGTTGTGTGGAGAGTGTAACTTGAGCTAAGTTCATGTCTGCATCTTTCTGGTTCAGGTTCTTCAGTTTATATTTGTAAAGTTTCATGAAGAAATTATTTCCATTAGCTCTATGGAAAGCAATGCCAAATTTCATGATAAATTTGGATTTACGTACTCTGACAACGGGTAAGGCCAAACTTCATCCATCAACTGGTAACTTCCTCTGAACTGTGTCGTATAGCTGCATATCAGCTTAGAGTTGGAAGAAGTTGTATATAAACGTGTGTTAACTGCACAGACTGGTTCAAGCTCCTGCTCTATAGCATCGTCCTGAACTTTAGAGCCTTTCACCATTCTGACATGCTGCTGGCCTAACTAGCACGTATAAATTACCTCTTTTGTAGAAGCAGGTAATCATTCCCAAACGACCCAAACAAGGCAGACATCCAGTGCCTAATATGTCAACAGTTGAAAAAGTTAATCTCGTTAGAATATAGGTGTATCATTCGCTGAACACAGTCGATTTTGGTCGTAAATGGTGTTTCTTACGGTTTACTTGGGTAGATCATGGTAGTGCGGCTAAAAGCTTTATGGTTGTAATTGTGTATTTATGGTCGGGAATTATGGTTGGCAATACGGTCGAAGGTGGTGACACATCTCTACCATAATGCACCACATAAATGGTTGAATATTGAGGATATATCAATAATAAACAACCAAGAACTCGACCATAATCATAGTCGTTCTACTATAATCACAAACATTATTGCCGACTGGGTCTGAGAGCGCATACCTCCACCAAGCAAAGAAACGGAAATTAAAATATTAAAATTGGTTTTGAATAATAATTCCAATTGTATTAACGTCAAAATCTAGTCATTTGTGACTCTTAACTGTAATAACAGCTTCTTTGATCATGGAAATATGTGGGTAACTTTTTGAGTAATGCTGCTAACATATATTCTGACAAACATTGGTCAACCAAACCAAACTATCTTCAACAAAATTTATTCAATTATTTCTTACAAAATTTTTAACAATTCAAACTAAATTCATAAAGATCCGCTCGTAACGTTTAGAGTTACTTTGCTGGCAAACATAAAATCAAATACAGAGACAAACTAGAACGCTTCGTGGCTTAAGATCATCACCCGCTGAGGGAGTAAATTTCATCACCGTCATTTTTTACTGCCTGTTGTTCTGAATTTTGATTCCCTTTGTATTAACGCCAAAATCTAATCGTTTGTGGCTCTTAACTATAATAGCACCTTATGTAATTTTATTGGAAATTTGTTCATAACTGTTTGAGTTAACCTGACAACAAATATTCTGGAGAACATTAGTCAAACAAACAGACCAACAGACCTATACAACAAATCAATCAATATGATAATGTTTTTCTATACTTCTTATAAATAGTACCAATTTCATACACAGCCGTTTATAACTTAGAGTTACTTTGCTAGCACACGTAAAATAATACTCAGAGACAAATAAACGGAAGAACAAACAGATCATTACAAAGATTTGGCTATTGTTGCTAAGAAAAAATATTCAGACAAACAAACAAAGAAACAAACAAACGCACTCACCGATCGTTACCAAAAGTTCATAACCTGTTCCTTCTAACCTGCCTAACTATCCCTGCAATTTTTGTAACATATCTGTCCATAAATTTTTCAGTTATCTAGGTGACGGACAAACAAACAAACTCAACTAAAACATAACCTCCTTGGTGGAGGTAATTAGACATTAGGTGATGTAACCGCATGAGTTATTGGCCGTCACGATTTACAGTACCTATCGCATACTAGCCATTTAGTCCGAATCAAATAGATACTGATCAATATAGATATGCTTGCACACTAGAGCATTCTAAGAGCGCATACCTCGGCCAAGCAAGAGAACATTAACAGAAAATTGAAATTGGTTCTGAAACTATGAGGCCCTCGGTAACAGTACCGAAATATGGTCATATGTGCCTTCTAACTTGGCAAGACCGATCAATAAAAATTGACCATTTAATTTCACATATTATTCCATCAGATTTTTAGTTGTTTCATTTTTTAGAGCAAAAAATTTAAAAATGATTCTGAGGTGAAAACGAGAATAATTCTTTTATTTCTTCCAAAGATGTTGCTCGTGTGCAAGGGTAAATGAAAAGTTCCCAAGTAGATGGACAGAGGTTATATCTAATGATCGTGACTATTTTGGTGAGCGATAAAGATTTTTAATAATAAGCATTTCAATTAATACTCTCATCAAAAAGGGACAGGACTTTCCGGTACCCTCAGTAGTTCCCCAATTAATGTTCTAAAAAAAAAAATGTGCTTCAAGAACAGCATCTTAAAACAGCTTTCTTAGATAATCTCACTATAAATTAAAGCGCTCAGAAAGTATACCTCCGCCAAGTAAGGCAACGGTAACGAAACATTCAAATTGGTTGTCAAACTACTATTTCACTTGTGTCAACACCAAATCACAGAGGAAGGAGAAAGGGACTTACAGTAAGGCCTATGTCGATAACGACTTGGAACCCAAACACGAGGGTGTTCCCACGCTCATGGGAAAAACAACACAGAAAAGAGGAGAAAAAACAGGAAACTGTCATCAGTAGAAGTTTGAAAAATTTTAAATTGGTTCTGAAATCATGATTTTCTTTGTCTAAACACCAAAATCCAATAATTTGTGCCTTTTGATAGTTTTAACAATTTCTGCAATTTTCTTAAATATTCGTGCTTAACTTTTTGAGTTATACTGCTAATAAACATTATGACAAACATAAGTCAAACTAGAGCACTCTGAGAGCGCATACCCCCGCCAAGCGAGGCAATGGTAGCAAAAAACTCAGATTGGCTCTAAAACCATGATTACCTCCGCCAAGGAGGTTATGTTTTCGTCGGGTTTGTCTATCTGTCTGTTTGCTTGGCTGTTTGTCTGACTGTCTTTCACCAAGATAACTCAAAAAGTTATGGGCGAATTTCGACAACATTTACAGGGATTATTAGGTATATTAGGAGAAACAGATGATCAACTTTTGGTGAAGATCCGTCTATCCGTTTGTTTGTTTGCAGACATCATTTTTTAATGACATAACTCAAAAACTTATGGATGGATTTATATGAAATTAGCGTGAGTTGTTAGCTATATTACAAGGAGTAAATGACCAAATTTTTGTGATGATGTGTTCGTTCGTATGCTTGTTGCTGTGCTTGATTTTATGTTTGTTAGAGCAATAACTCAAAAAGTTTTCAGTGAATCTTTATGAAACTTACAGCAATTGTTAGCAATGTTAAAAGACATGAATGATTTAATTTTGATGCAGATCGACTGATTTGTTTCTATGTTTCAGTTGTGTTTGCAATAATGTTTGTTACGCTTTAACTTGAAAACTTTTGAATGGATCTTTATGAAATTTACAGGAGCTGTTTATAATGTCAAAAGACAAAAATAGTTAAATTTTGGTGCAGATCGCTTCATTAGTTTCTGTGTTTGAGTTGTGTTTGTCATGATGTTTGTTACGCAATAACTCAAAAATTTTGTATGGATATTTATGAAATTTACAGGAGCTGTTTACAATGTGAAAAGGCGAAATTTGTTGAATTTTGGAGGAGATCGGTTGATTCACTTCTATGTTTGAGTTGTGTTTGTCATAATGTTTGTCACACAATCACTCAAAAGGTTTCGAATGGATCTTTATGAAATTTGCAGGAGTTAATTGTTAGTAATGTTAATAAAGATTAGTGACTAAATTTTGGTGCAGATTGGTTGATTCGTTTGTATGTTTGACTCATGTTTGTCATAATGTTTGTTAGCAGCATAACTCAAGCTGTTATGACAGGATCTTCAAAAAATTGCAGTAACTATTAATACTATTAAAAGACACAAATGATTATATTTTGGAGTTGATGCAAAAAAAAAAAAATCATGGTTCCAGAGCCAATTTGACTTTTTCATTACAGTTGTCTTACTTGGCTGAGGTATGCGCTCTCAGAGTGCTCTAGTTTTCCTTGTATCAATTCCAAATTCTAGTCATTTGATCCCTTTGCTAGTAGTAACAGCATGTGCAATTTTCTTGAAGATCCGTTCATAACTTTTCGAGTTATGCTGCTAACAAACGTTATAACCAACATGAGTACAAAGAGACGAACCGATCTCCACCAAAGTGAAATCATTTATGTCTTTTGACAGTACAAGAAATCTATATATTAATACACTAGTACCAACGTACGTACCTTTTGTGTCACGCTCTTCATCATTAATAGAACGGAGAAAATTAGAGCTTTATTCAGTTCGGGAAGCTGGCGTATCTGCGATACGGCTGGTGACTGATCTCTTGGCCACAGGCCAGGTCATTTTAATTGTTTTTACGCCCGAAATTTCTAAGAATAAATCTTTGGGAACCTGTACCGTGGTTTACTACCAAAGGAATTCCACGGGTCCAGTTAGACAGAGCAACTTATAATAT
>LQNS02278143.1:21856969-21870121 GCA_001587735.2 Parhyale hawaiensis | reverse complement strand
CGCTGGAATGCGAGTGGGCAGGAGTAGACGAGAGTGGTGTGGTCGCGAGTCAGGAGAAGTGCTCAACCATTAGGTTAGATGAGGTAACATTAGTTTGGAAGAATAACATAAAAGAAGAACTAAGCTATATATATATATATACGTTCGGGTCGCTAGTAGCTCAACATCGGGGCATATCGCATCGCACAGGGCAACAATTAACCGCACCTACAAGTTCAGCCATCCGTTGCCATAGTTTAAATGAAAATCATCCAAGTAAGTGCAATATTTTTTCTGTAATAGGAAGTACAAACGACGTGCAAGATCTTAGGCTATTAGAATCTATTTTTATTCATATGGACAAACCAATTCTTAACAACTGTCAGTCTGCTGTGCTCTTAAAAATACTTAGTTAGGTTTGTTTATCTTTCATTATAACTGTTGCTTAGGCTCTATAGGTAGGTGAGAAATTTATAACGCTTTGTTTTCTAGGTTTGATTTCTTAAAATTTATATTTCATGGCTTCTCTTGATATTTTACCACTGAAGATGGATTTATTAAATTCCAAAACGTTTGCCTTTTATCAGTAAACGTGCTTTATATATATAGCTTGGTTCTTCTTTTATATTATTCTTCCAAACTAATGTTACCTCATCTAACCTAATGGTTGAGCACTTCTCCTGACTCGCGACCACACCACTCTCGTCTACTCCTGCCCACTCGCATTCCAGCGAACAAAAGTTTTCTTCTACAAGTATGCGCTCTTAAAGAATTTTGCGCACATTCATGTTTGCGCCATTCCATAAACGTGTAAAGACTAAACTTGTGCATTTTTGGGCAGTGCTTATTGAGTTTAGCGTGTGTTCAGCTGATGTGGCGTCTATGGACCCCCCCCCCCCCCCCCCCCCCCCCNCCCCCCCCCCCCCGGCAGCCACCTTGCTAAGAGCTTCTGGCGTAACTATCTTGCCGATGGAGTATATGAAGAGAAATAGGCGGTGAAAAAAGATCGGTGACTGTGGTATGAAGATCCGTGGAAGTTACTTAAAAGGGTGATAGAATGCATGATTTTTTTGCATTTTGAAGATAATGGGTACGATAGAACGCAAGTTTATATTGCGTCAGCTTCTTCCCTCCATCACAGATCTGCTTCAAAAATTTTTTGACACGATATTTACCGTATTTTAATAACCGCTACAGTGCGCTGCTACAAATAAAGACGAGCGACTGAATACCGCTATCATTTGTGGTTCCACAAGGTAGCGTGCTTGGTGTAATTCTGTCCGCAATTTACTACAATGATCTTGATCTATTCATATTATCCAGGGTAAAATCGGAATAGTTGCGGATGATACTAAACTATGTCATTATACCTGGCAAAGAACTGAGCTCCAACAAGACCTTGACCACCTCATGGAATGGAGCACAAAATGGCACATAAACTTTAATGTCGACAAATGCTCAGTAAAGCACATAGAGACTAAGAACCCCTCAGCCCAATGGAAAATGAAACGGATAGAGTTGGCAGCTGTCACCCAGCAACGCGACTTAGGAATAATTATTACAATCAGACTACAACACAGTCAGCAAGATGACAAGAGTGTGAAAATAGTAAGCAGATTGCTGAGATTCACTACTAGGAATTTCGAGTACAAACCAAGGACATAATCATTCCCTTGTACAAAGCATGCTAGTGCACCTACATATAGGAGTTGCTGTTCAATTTTGGTCACTACATCGGTGCAAATATATTCATAACAGAGAAATACTCGAGCGGAGAGCAACGAAATTGATACTTCAATTGCGAAACAAGCCATACGAATGTCGCTTAAAGGAATTGAGCTTGATCTCTCTCACGCAAATTCGACTCAGGGGGTATCTACTAGAAATATTGAAGAACTTGAATGACTTCAACGGCGTACCTACAATGGGACTTTTCCAGAGACACGTTAATGATCGCCTGCGAAACAACGGTCAAAAACTAAAGCATAAAGCTCGAAGAACAACCTTAAGTCAGCAGTTCTTTCCGAATTTCATACGGAACATCTGGAATCGAATCTCCTTCAATGTTGTCGGAATGGAGACATTCAACGCTCTGAAAGATCGTTTTAACAAACATTAGAAGAGATACCCTCCACACTCTACAGTAGAGCTGAGCACACGTCCTCANGTCAGCAGTTCTTCCGAATTTCATACGGAACATCTGGAATCGAATCTCCTTCAATGTTGTCGGAATGGAGACATTCAACGCTCTGAAAGATCGTTTTAACAAACATTAGAAGAGATACCCTCCACACTCTACAGTAGAGCTGAGAACACGTCCTCATCTAGGAATCACAAACCCTTAACGGACAGTGCTTCGAAGGCCACCATAATCCATAATCTTTTCTCTTCCGCTCTCACTAACTTGAGGTCTCCAAGCTTTGCAGATCTGCAGCTATAAATTGTGCTTGCTTGGGTGCAATTTTTACCTCGCTGTTCTGTGTTTCTCTGCCATTTAAATGATACAAACATACGGTAGTCGGAATAGCTCGTGGAACGCCAGGGCGAAAGTCCCCGCGACACTCTGGGCATGGGCCTGCTGTTCCGTCTACTGCCGCCCATATAATAAATTAACCTATGTCATTGCTACGTGATGGTAGTCCCACACGCATTCCCATCCTCTTCCCCTTCGCTTGCACGCCAGCTGTGACGTCATCTGGAGACCAAAACATGCCCGCCTACTGTGGTCTCTCTTTACGATTTTTCGTTTGCTTATTTGATTGAATTTTCTTTACTCATCACAGTGAACAACCAGCTCAACTAAAATGTTGCGATTTATAGCAAATATCCTTCATAGTTCTCCATGGCTTGATGACACTATAAAAGAACCCATGTGAGTCAAAAATATTGCATTGTTTTACCGTATATTTTAACGCAGCTTATGAGAAAACAAAATGACATTAAACATTTTACGGAACACCATAACAAATGTATAGATTTTTATCGAAGAGTACCTCCTTAATAATTGTTCTAAAATCCAAAAACTTATACTCATATACACATTAACTATCATACGAAATATGAAAGGACTGTCGAAAGAAATTATGGTAGACACACATCATATAAAGTTGAGCGATAGCTTTAAATTTAGTTTGCCCAAAAAAATAAGTTCTGTGTGTTTTCTTTGGAAATTTGAGGGATAATGTGTTAAATTGGTCCCCCCTAGAAAAACAGTTCTGGTTGTTTTCTTTGGAAGTTGAGGGATACTCTGATATATTTTACGGAACTATGTAACTTTAAGGATAAAAACTATTGTTAATTAGCTCTCGATTCGATCCAAAGATAAGCTTGCAACTTTGAAGGTATTAGTACTAGAGTTTCAAGTAATAACCTCGCTTCATGCATAAATTACCTCAAACCATCGTTATAGAAGCTATAGGTGCTTCAAGATTGAAAAATGAAAACAGAAGGGACAGGCACGAGTATCTCACGTTGCGACTGCCTACGTTACAAGGCTCAGATAGATCCTAAGACATGTAGATATTACAGGTTTACCACTAGCAAAACCTACTTATTCAGCTCCCCGTCTTCATGCATAACAAAAACAATCATCCAATTAGCAGGAAAAACATCTCTATTATAGCCTTTTCTAATCCAATAGAACTCACAACTCTAGAATCACTATATATCCACAAAACAAAACCTAGCCTCAATATAATGACTACAGCCGTACCACTCGTCACAATCCATGACTGACACTTTATTCTCCGACTGTACTTGGTCGATTCCCTCAGCTTCCCATATCTTCCGACCCTTATAATATTTATTATAAGGACCCCCATAGCGCACTATGGTCAGTCGCCTTTTAGCTCTCCCCCTGTTAACACATGCTCGAACTTAGTTCATCTAAAATAAAAATTCTGTTCAGGCATCCTTTGTAGTTTATAATTCTGGTGATGGAAGTCAAGTTCCCAAAACGTTAAGTTTTCATGAAATATTTACATTAATTTTATTATATTAATTTTACTCAACAATAGCTTCACATGAAAAAAATTCAATGCTCCGTGAGCAAACCTAAATACCAAAAGACTAAGCCAATCTTCACTCATAAACTGCGCCGAAAAAAATGTTAATAACAGCTGCTGCCTATTTACTACGATAGCTTCCCGATTTATCATCATAGATGATAAAAAAAACTGAAACAATCGACAATGGCATTATAGTTTACACAACTTTCATTAACTCACACACAAGAACGGCACTAGCGGCGCTTGAGGTCTGCAGGTGACGCTTTGGAGCGAATCTAGTCAAGCGATGGGGCTACCTTCACGTAGTTGGTATTGACCAATATAAGCATGAAGTATTAACTAACAACGTTGACGTAATAACCACTATTAAGAAGTGTTAAGCAATAGGGCAGACGTATTTATCATTATAAGAGAGCTGTGTTTACTAGTATATCACGTAGAGAGTAACCAGTATAATTAAGACCTTCATTAATCAATGTAATCGAAGTGTGTTAGCTTTCAGTGTGCAGACGTAAGTGTTCAATATGATTAAGAGTGTGATAATTGACATAGCGTTGATGTATTAACCAATTTATAATGCGTGCTAAGATTTATAAATCTCCAAACACCGTATGGAATGAATGCTTGTGAAAAAATATAAGTTATTCAACTGTTAACAAGGCCGATCAGTTTCTTATTCTGCATCGGCAGGGTAAACTAAAACTACTGAATAAAGAGCAGTGAGGAAGTAAAGTTTCGTTACTTTTGACTGGGCGACCGCTAAAAAAAGCCACACAAAGTGAATGTAACCAAAGAAGCACTGGTAGGTGCGGGATCCGATCGTGCATGTGGCGACGTTCCCCTAAGATATCAGGACTGTGGTTGTATCAGTGGTCTGGGTATTCAGCTACGGCTTATGTTTTTGGTGAGTAATTATTCATTTATATGTATCCTGTTATAGAAGCTGTTTTTATGAAATATTTTAGTATTGCAAACCAATGGTTGTAATGATTCTGTTGTGGCTATTACTTATATGCGTTCAATTGTGTTGTCTGCAGTCCTGCTAAGCTTCAGATCGTGTTGGCACATTAGCAGCATGTTCGACTGGCGCCGAAATGGAGCATTCAGGTTTAGACTTGTCCGAAACGTCAGACATAAGCTTTGGATTTGCATTTGTGAATCTGAGCTTCAAGTGCTAGCAGCAACCCGGTTACTTTGAGTCGACTGGAAATTCCATTTTAGAACAAGAGTGCGCTTTGGAAGTCTCAGAGGTAACCAACTTTAGGGTCAACTCCTGGTACTCAGTTCACCGGGTCCAAGTCAGTTTCCAAGAAGTCAAGCCTCGAAAGCTTAATTTCGACGCCTAATCGAACATGCCATAGATATGGTTTCTTACGATTACTGTGAGAATGCTTTCATGAGTTTTGTAGCTCTAAGAGAAATAATCTCAAGGCTGCTTGACAGAAATTTGCCTGTCGAATGAAAAGTTGTAAGCGCGATGGATTGCTCTCAATGACTGTACCGATTTTACAAGCTTGTTGACATTCACATCTGTATGTAGGTGAATACCGGCATGAGTTGGCTTTTTTGGTTTCTGATAAACTGATGTGATGAAGTTGCGTTGGTGACTCCTACTTAGTTTAAAAGGCTGGAAATTTAATATTGTTTTTAACTTCAATTTCATGGCCGTTTGTTGCGGATTAAGTTAAGTTCGTAACTATAAAGCATTCGTCGATATTATGACAATTGACTATGGGTGTGAGGTTTGAGTTGTTGTCCAATAAGAAATTTTCCAAGTGGGTCATGCAAGTTTGTGCTAGGCATAACTGAGTTGGGGCCCACATGAGCACCGCATGTTTGCCAGTACAGTTTACCAGCTATGTGCGTCAAGGAATTTCTTATACTGTACGCTAACAGTAGAGTAATTCCTGGAGCAATTGTGAGGGAATTCTTCTGGTGAAATGGTTGAAGTGCCATCAATGGGTTCATCAAAGTTCGAGTTGAGGAAAGCCAGAAGGCTTGGGAAGTTGAGGCAGGAGCTTTGGCTTTGCCCGTTTGAATCGTAATGCAAGAATTAGAGGTAACACAATTATATCTTAAAGCTTAAATTTCATTTTCCAGAGAAAAATCTATCTTTCGAAAGTTTCAAAGTCAATAAACTAAGAGTTAGCGCCTGAAACCTTATTCAAGAAGGCGAAGACAGTGCTTTCGTTCGAAGATTCGGACTAGTCATATCTTGAAGACTTAATTTTAAGGCTCAATCGTTGACAAAATTCGATAGTTAGGCACACCATTGCAATGATAACAGTAGTGTCCGCCGCGGGAATTTAGGAACAGGGATTCAACTTCCAGTGATACTATGACGCCTTAATTGCTGGGATGTTGTGTGCAAGACTTGCGGAAATTATCTATTGGGATAATTTTGTATTTCGCTATCAGGTGGTTAGTAATTCGACTCTTACGTTACGAATCGGTCTGTAAATTGTACTTGTGACTTGTGAAATGATTGGCAGTGGAGGATTTGCTGCTTCGTTTTAACTGCACCGTAGGTTCTCGTATAACCGGGGTGAAATTTGGCACCTTGTTAATTTTGGTCTAGAGCTAAGCGGTTTATCTGCTTCCACTCTCAGTTTGTTAACTGGATTTGTAGTGATGAAGCTTAATTTGCTCTAGCCATCAGCTGGCTTGGCAAAACAAACAAGGCGTCCGTCTTCTTACATTTTCGGGCTTTCTAGTGTTAATCGGAATTACAGCACAGTGCTTCTGGTCATAAACATGACGACGAAAACGCATTTTTGCCTATTTGTTCATAACTTGTTAACGTTACAGAGGATAAAATCAGTATAATTGGTTCTGTTTGCGGAACTTGAATGATGCAGCACTTTGAGAAAACTGACATGCTTCATCCCTCAGTCTGGCGCGTGCCCCGCAGCTGCCGCGTCCACCAGTTTAAGCGAACGCATTAAGATGAATGACCTCCAAACTCACCTTTACAGTCAGGCTGAAAAGCTGTGAGGTAACTACTGCACAGCTTGTGTAAAAAGTTAGAGACGCGGTTAGGTCCGGTTGTTTGTGAATGTATTCGAGCTTAGCGTTGTTGTATGAGGAGCACTTCATGATTTACAGACTGTTGAGATCGCTTTATTTGGTAAGATTTCAGGGGGCAGGTCCTGCGAATATGGTAGATGAAAATTAATTCCCATTTGGGTGCTGATACTGCACCAAATAATTTTGTAACGAGTGGTAGAAGCAGCACAATTTTTCAGACCGAAACGTCTAAAACTAAATACGGTCAGATCGTCCAGTTACTTCTCCAGCACCAAAAGTTGTCAAAATCTTACTGGGGCTTCCGGATACCTGCACTGAGTCATACAAAAGAACTACACGAGGTGTCAGGTCAATCGTCATTCATTTTATGGACAGGAAAATAATATCCATAATGCTATGTAGCATGTTAAGAGACGGTAACGAAATAATTGAACGAAGTGCTTGTGACAAAAGGTTTTTCCAGCATGCACGAACCCACTGGATTAGTTGGTGTCTAGGATCACTGGAAATGAGATCAACAAAATGCTGCCAGAGATAGTTTTTTCTTGGCAATGAAGCTTGTATATTTTTCAAGTGCCTCAAATTACAGATTGTGTATGTGTTCGCTGGAGGTTGTCACGAAGTAGTCGTAACGAGTGCTGACAATGACGGAATGTTTCTAGTTCAGGGAATAAAGTAGGTACTGCAGTGCTGTTCAATTAGATGATCCTGGCGGAAGAAGCGAGCAAAAATCGGCGAATCCTCTTGCAGGAGCTGCTCCTTAGCAAGTGCACAGCTGAGGCAAATCTCGGGCTGTTGGGATCATGTTTTTATGGAGTTGAAATTTCCACGATCTGTTTGCATGTCCTCAAATTTGAGGAGTACCTATTGGGCTGCAGCGCGACTGCCACGGCCTTGCTTTGCTCAGGTGGGAAACAAAGGGCGCGTTCGATTGGGTAGCATAATTAAACTTTTGAGGTTTGACGTGTCCGAATCTTCATATAGGCGCCCTGACTCTGACTTGTTAATTCAAGTTTCAGGCGTTGACTTTTAATCACTTACCTGTGAGACTTCTACGGACTTTGCCATGTTCCGTAAAATGCAGATTTTGCCAGTTGAACATAATCGGGCTGCTTAATCTAGCAACTACAAGACGACTGAAAGTGACGAAGCTAAAGTCTCTGTCTGGATTTCGGAACAAGTCAAGTCAGGTGGCTTCTCTTAGATCGACTTTGACAGCCCGTCGAACTTATTCATAGTCGTTTGTTCCTCTTGTCCTGCGGCTTATAAAAATTAAATACACATTAGCAACATTGTGGTATTTTCTTTCCTTCTCTCGCATGATGTACTTAAAGTGTTTGCGCGTTTCAAGAAGTTAGGGTCTGCTTTTTTACGCAGTCCTAACATGAAAATTATCACCAGCACTGTCGCAATTGAAGATATTATTACTCAACAAGATGCAATAATAAAACGATCGATAAAACAAAAATTGTTAGAGTACTAAAATCACTAAACGTTTCGGGTCTTCGCCAATCTTCAGTACATCTGAAACACACACACGGATATAATTGAAATTCAAAGTTAATGGGATACACCACTCAGGAAACAAATTGAATTTTGAATAAACGTATCTAAAACATACTAGTGGTTAACATTAAAAACGGATAGGCAGTATTTTGATCATTTAAAACAGGTTTTTTGCCGCAAGATGGGAAGAGATTCTAGGAGCGTAAAGTCTGAGCTATTGCAAACTGCTAAGGATTTAAAATGATCTGATCGCACTAGGGGGCCTCAAGCTTCTGCATGTTGCGCACAGTAGAAAAAAGTGGTTGAGCTAACATGTTGCCAGCATGACAATCTCTCAGCATGCTCTGAAACTCTATTAAAAACGTACGGGCAGTTGAGCCCACGTACGAGCATGAACAACGTTCACAACGGAATTAATAACCACGAGAACTCAGCATGCTAGGAAGAAGTTTATGTTTGTAATGGAAGAATGAACCTATAGAAAATCTATTTAATAAAACAAGCTTGAAGTCTAGGTGTTCAAAATATGAGGATAACAAGTGAATTAATTAATTTACTAGTTTTCTGATTGGTTTCCAAAGAAAGGCAAAAAGAAGAAAAATTAATCACTGGATATATGAGGAGTTGCAGTTGGCCGGTAGCATTTAAATAAAAATTCTTGATACGAGAAAAGATGATATGTGAAGGGTAACTGTTGGTACGAAAGAAATTGAGAAGGAACTCAAACTCAGTATGCATGATTTGAAAATTAGAAGAGATAATAAAAGCATGGAAGAGTGTTTTTATACGACTAATTCTAAAAATGCGGAGTGACAAACTAAGTAAACTGATTCCTAGTCCAGTAAAAGGAAGCTTGCGGTAGACTGATATTTCGAAACGGTCACCATGTTTGATGGTAAACTGTACAAACAAACCCGATGGTGTAGGAATGGGACTCCCATTAGATCCTACATTTACGAATATCTTTATGTGCCATCACGAGAACTATTGGTTATATGAATGTCCTGCTGCTTTTCGCCCCGTTCTTTACAAGCCTTACGTGAATGATACATTTTTATAGTTCTTACATCCCTCATATCCCCAATGTTTTTACATTACCTCGGCAGCAAGCACTGCAACATAAAATTTATCATGGAATGCAAAATTAATGGATCCCTGCCCTTCCTAGAAGCGCTTGTATCCAAAAAGAGTGTCCGTTTGGAAACCTCAGTCTACCGCAAATCTACTTTTATAGAACTAGGAACCAGTTCCTTTAGTTCCCCCCCCCCCAATTTAAAAATTAATAGTATAAAAACACTCCACTTTCATGCTTTTAAGATCTCTTCTCATTTTCAAACTAGGCGTACTGAGTCTGAGTTCCTTTTCAATTTCTTTCTTACCAATGGTTAACCTTTACATATCATCATTTCCGGCATCAAGAATTTTGTATGGTGCTAAGGGAAATACAACTGGAATACGCAACATATGAATTGAAATTGCTTACAGGCTGGGCGTTGAATATTTTCTAGAGAAGCAAAGAAGTTGTTAGTGACCAGTACGGGCTGGAGTAGACGGACGAATAGCTTGTGGTCTATGACCAGTTGAATAACACATGTTTCTTGCGAAAGCAAAGACGATCGTGATGGCGACTCAACAGGTCACAGGCGGTCTAGTTTTTTTTTACTAAAAGTCGCTGAACGTTATTTATTTGTTTTTTACTTGCTTGTTTGCATGTAGAGCGTTCGCTTCAAGATAGGAAGAAATTCAGGCGGCAGTGGTAGAGGTACGCCCTTGGGGGAAATTTTAGGGTACGCCATACACTGTACGTGTGTTATCTTCCGGAGTCAGAGCAAAAGGGATACTAAAGAAGCGTCGTAACTAGGATACCGATTGTTGCATATACCGAGTGCATGAAAGAATTGAAATTATGAAATTTATTTCGCCAGTTTACTGGTTTTAAAAGAATATCAGCAATCGTTATATGAAAGGAAGAAATTAAATTTAAGCGTTGCAGCTTCTTGTAACTATATCAACAGGGGATCAATGGCAGGGGAGCCTGCCTGATCTCGGGTGCATGAACGTGTTAGTTAAACGTAATCTTTATACGGGAAATACAACTGTACTACGTCGTAAATATGTTTATCATTGCTTACAGGCACGGTGTTGACTATTCCTTTGAGAAGCAATGACGATGATGATGCCCAGTCGGAAATTATGGTTGTGATTATAGTAGAACAACCATGATTATGGTCGAGACTTTGATTGTTTATTATCGAAATATCCTCAATATTTAACCATTTATGGGATGCAGTATGGTAGAGATAGGTCACAACCTTCGACCATATTGTCAACCATAATTCCCAACCATAAATACACAATTACAACTGTTAAGGCTTTAGCTGCACAATCATGATCTACCAGAGTGAACAAGAAAAAACATCATTCACAATCAAAATCGACTGTGTTCAGCGAATGCTACAGCTATATTCTACCCAGATAAACTTTTTTCACTGTTGACATATTATGCAGTCGATGCCTGCTTTGTTTGCTGATGATTAGTTGCTCATAATAATAATAATAATAGTTTCATTAGTAACGAACGTTTTAGGCCTGCAGCTCAGAATGGTCTAAGGCTCTAAACTTCAGAACGATGATAGAGCAGGAGCTTGAACCAGTCGGTGCAGTTAACGCACGTTTATATGAAACTTCTTTAACTCTAAGTCGGTACAGATCTACTCTACCCAGTTTAGAGGAAGTCACTACTCGGGTGAAAATTTTCGGGCCTACCCGTATTCAGGGCACGAGTCCGAAAGGTCAAATATCTCATAAAACTAGACATCTTCCACATAAAGCTAACGGGAATAATTTCTTGATGAAACTTTATAGAATAAACTGAATGAAGACAAAAATGGATGTCAATATTTGACCAAGGATTGCAATACTATTCAGCAAGGGATACAACTTATTAAATAATGGGTAACTACGGTAAACTGGCGAAGCGTAAAGAAAAATCGGTAAAGCATAGATAAAAATAACGCTAAGGCCGTTAATGTCAAATTTTACATTTCATCGACAGGAAAGAAAAGACTGAAGATATGCAGAATTTTTACTCTATGATATGATTTTTTAGATGTGTCGCATGCAAACTTATAGTCATACAATATTATTTTGGTCGATAATGTTGCGAATTCTAGCCATATTATTACAATCCATTGCAATCCGTACATATTCTGCCCCATATAATGGGAGGAATTCTCCTCATGATCGTACGTACGGAAATCGGTTGATAAGCTACCATAGTTATGCTCTACCATATATAGTCTTTAAACATTCTTGAACAACCATCTACCATACATAGTCGTCAAACATCCATGTACTACCATAGGCCTTCGTTTCCTGACCAACCTTAAACAACCAATACCGCCTCTACCAATGTCGACCTAAATAATCTAAATTTAACGTTATGTTATGATCGACATGTCTACTATATTGTATTATCATCCATAATCGACTTTAATCTCTCATACACCACTATATTCTACTATAATAACAACCGTCAGTTCTGACTGGGTGGTGACCATAAAAGTGATGAGCGGGCCGTCTAATATACTGATAAAACTCGGATAATCGTCTTTTTTTGCTTGTGTACATATCACCAATCGCATAATCTTCGCTCTTATACATTGGGAAGAAGCTGAGAGCCCCGCTAATACTCGACATAGAATCAACGTTGTGAGCTGTGGCCCAACGTGCTATGCACTTTGATTTTTGGACTGCAGATAACGTTGTTAGCACGTCGTATCACAACGTGCTGGGCACGTCCTTAGCACCTTGTGTTGGGCGGTCTCTTAGTACGTTGTGATACAACGTGCTGGACACGTCCCTAGCACGTTATGATGTGACGTGCTAAGGTCGTGCTCAACACGTTGTGATACGACGTGTTAACAACGTTATCTGGAGCTGAATTGAAAATGTCAGGTAGCTATGAAAGTAGTCGTAACGTTGTCAGCACGTTGTCTCACAGCGTGCTGGACACAACGTGCTAACAACGTTATCTGGTGTCCACAGATCAATTTGCATAGCACGTTAAACCACCAAAACACGTCCTACTATCTACGTAAAATCAACGCAAAATCGTTAGCTGGGAGGAACTCGGAGGTTTCAAAACAATTTTGCTTCTACTTGTTACTTTAGTTCATCATTAATTTGGAAAAACTCTGTATCCTGCCTGCAGCTCAGTGGTCCATGTCCACGGATCGAGCAGAAATAAAATGGAGTTCTTCGGATAAGTTGTATGTGAAACATCGGGCAGTCTATTTTTTTCAGAGCATAGAAAAAACGTCCAAATACATAGGAGAACAATGCAAGGTGTGCTGTCATGCTTCTATGTCTTTATTGAGACACAAGTGCATTTTTTTTTGCTGGAAGAAGTAATGCGTGATTCACTAGTGAAACAAGAATACTATGAGAGATTAAACGAAGTGTAAGGTAAACGGACTCTGTAACGGTAGGCAGGGTGAAGCGGCGAGCATAAGTTTAGACGGGGTGGGTTAAGTTTGCCTCAGGTCAAACTATGGTAGGGGCCGTTTCACATTTTCGAGATTTCTCGCCGAGGGAAAAATCCCGCTCCGTAAGAATGTTTTCACACTTGAGT
>LQNS02278143.1:21690180-21702157 GCA_001587735.2 Parhyale hawaiensis | reverse complement strand
CTCTAGTAAATCAGAATCACACCCCGTGTTTTTCCTACGACCACCTCAAGTTATATCGGCAGGAACCAGCCGAGAGACGAGCAACGAGTACAGAAGAATAGCTACCCCGCAGCATAATTAGCGAAAGGGCTGTATCACGAACAGCTCTTCAACAAATGTGTACCAAGTTTCATTCATATCGGCACAAAAATGAAAAATCAAATTTGAACCCTCTGCAGGGAATTTGTTTATATATTCAAAAATACGGCTGGGAGAAAATTTTAATTCATGTATCGATTTAAATGAAACTTGCTACATATTAGTAAAATTTAAAAAGAAGAGCTTTTGACTCCTCTAATTTTTCCATTTTCGCCATAGAAAACGTGTTATTCGAAGGAAACTGTTTTCACGTTTTCTTTGAATAACTCGTTCTCTATGACGAAAATTGGAAAAAGTACTTAAGTACAAACCATATTCTATTCCAGTTTTACATATTTCTGCCAAGTTTCATGAAGATGGGCAGGATAATAAAAAAGTATTTGTAGTAAAAATGTAAGTGTTACAAAAAAAATTAACCCTGCCTCCTCCAGCCACTTATCCTACCCACTTAGGGTTACACTGACTGCCTAAAATTTTTCCTGTGAGTATGACTGATGTATAGGTACTGATTAGAGATAAGAACGAATTTTGATTATATGAATGTTTTTTCCAGACGGTCCCCCTAAGGTGTTCCTTGATATATATGATTGAACCCCTTCCTCTGCCAGTTTCTGTTGGTCGGTCTATATTGAACAGTTTCAATGCCACTTCTGCTGCCATATTCTTGTTTGAAAGGTTGATCCATGTTTCATTGAGTGCGATAGTATTATACGCAGGTGTGGCTGCTATAGCTTGCAGGTCATTCATCTTGTTTGTTATGCTCTGAACGTTGCCAAATCAGAATTTGACCCTGGTGTTTATCTTGATTCTCCGAGTCAGTAGTACGTTTGAAGTGTCCGATTGCTGGGAAAAGATTGGGGGTGTGAGATCAGCACGAGTATTTTCTGAAGCGGCTAGAGCGCCTGTCTGAAGTTGAGCAGGGGAAATGTTCTGTATTTTGACTTGAAAATTGTTTTACATCCGCAACTATCTGGCGGACAACAGGTCGTTTCCCACCAAGTTAGCCCTGCTTCTCGTAATTCTAGTTTGTTGTGGCTGACAAGAATTCATCTTTGGAGGAAAGTTCCTAGCACCTGACTTTCCGCTGCGGCGATTTCCTTCATGAGTTGGTATGCTTGAGGTTCTCAAGATTTTACCACGCTTCTGCAGGTACCTAGGACTGTTATTTTTCTTTGGAGACGCTTGCAGGACTCCCGCGTTCAGTATTGGATGAGTCAAGGTCTGTTTGGCTGCTGTTGTTGGTTGTTGCTCATCGGTGCCTTCAGACATATTGCGGTCCATCGATGGGATGGTAGAGACTATGGATAGTAGGAGAGGTGGAGGACCCAGACGTGACATTTGCACGGACGCATATGGAGTTGGAGTCATTTCCTCCTCGTCCGCAAGAAGCGTACTGGTGATAATTGTGCCCTTATTTCGCTCAGGATTTCCAACCTTCATCCCACAAGGAGATGAGTTCTGAGGATTACATGGGACGGCCGCAGGGACGTTGCGAGCCTTTTTCTCCATTGCTGGCAAATCGGCTGGGGGAGAGTGAGAGGGGGCTGGGTGGCGAGGCTGCTCAATAATGGTTTTTGGTCTTGTGCACAAGTCTATTTCCAAAGCAGCGGTGGCTGAAGCCGCCGCATCAAGCAGCATTTCTCCCAGCACATGGTGTCCAGCGCCACTCAAGTTAACCCCATCAGGTAAAAAAACAATCTCCAATCGTCTTCAAACGAGGGAAATAAGTCAATAAATTCGAGCTCATTCTCCTCTGCCTCTATTTTAATCTTCCTCTTGATGTAGCTGATCCTAGAATCTAGGCGATACCAGCCCAGGGACGAGGCAGAATACTTGTCAGAGTGACACGGTCAGTATTCTGTTTGACCACGGAAATGGGGTCTTTCAGAAGTTGCAGCCGATATTCGCAAAAATTTTGCAGATCATTCGTTCAAACATGGGAAATGACGTGATCCATCTTTTTTACAAAATTGCAGTAATATCAGGAGTGGAACCTTGAGGTCTGCAGATGACCCTCTGATCCTTGCAGCCCCTTTTGAGGCATGCACTCCGCCAAGATCAGAACGCTTCTTATCACCTAGAATGCAACACCCCCAAAATATTGGTATATTACACAAGTGTATAATAATTAACCCTGTGCTGAGAAGCACTGATTTAGACGTTGTAAAAACGATGATCTCGGTTTTAGAGATAAACTACGCCCTGGTGCACAGAAGGTTCTGCTCCGCATTTCTCAGCCGAGTGCAGTTTAATGCAAGCTGCTCAAGCAGAACGACACAAGCACTGGAAATCGCCATCTACTACAATTGAGGCAGCTGGGCTGAACATTGCAAGAAAAGCCGTCACTATAGGAACTGCGGCACGAAAAACCGATTTTGCAACAATACTGTATAACAACGGGGCCATAAGCTACAAAGGGTTATATCAGATATTTCAAATCTGCACTAAATTTAACGAAACACTTTGTCTTCTTCTCCAAAGTTCTAAAAATACACCTCTGTTCGCCACTAAGTTTATTCAGCACTATACGTGAGTAAACTCGAAAACATGCTAAATAAAATACGATGTTTCGTCTCTCAACGGTGGACATCTTCAGGCATAGGGTTAAAAATCTACCGTCTGCAACAAATGAATCGTACAAGTTAGCTAGACGTAATGTGAAGAAAGATTTAGCATCACAAATCATAGACAACAGCCATGCTGCATGCGGTCATGAGCAGAGCTGAGAACGAACTATAACGGTGCCAGACAATGACGGTTGGTCGTGTACTGCATGCGGTGTGACGTCATTGGTTTTAGAACTTTGGAGAAGAAGACAAAGTGTTTCGAATTCACCCGATATTCCTTGTCCGGTTATAACTTGTGATCGATGACTGAAGGCTTCGTTGAGCAGCACTTCTATTCGCAAACGAGCTAAAATATAAGTCCACTAGTGGATCATAGCATCAAAAAACGTTTCGCCGACGACGAATTCAAATGCTACCAGATATCAGACTGGAAACTAAGTTTTTTCCGGTTTCAACATTCCAAAATGGTACAAACCGACAGGAACTTAGTTCCCAACCTAATACTGTAGATGGGAATAGTAGCTGTAAGCCACTGACAACGCTCTCAGTCATATGTTTGTCAGAGTCTTATTTAATTTTAAATTTTATTTTAGTTTTCAGATAAAAAATGAGAT
Organism: Parhyale hawaiensis; assembly: GCA_001587735.2. Taxonomy (NCBI): domain Eukaryota; kingdom Metazoa; phylum Arthropoda; class Malacostraca; order Amphipoda; family Hyalidae; genus Parhyale; species Parhyale hawaiensis. Next base: position 21,698,838 of record LQNS02278143.1, on the reverse strand, counting down.
AGTTCTGATTCAAAATCCTAATATGTATTTTCCAGGTGTTGTTACTACCAGCATCAACAATTGCGAAGCGTTGCTGCATTGATATGTAGTCATTATATAATCAGCTACACTGATGTGCAAGTTATTGATAAAAAAAACGTATAACGCCTATCAGCATATAATTCACATAAAATAAACGAAGCTTTTCGTTTTCCCTGTGTCTTGAATACAGCTCCGGACTACTGCAATTACTTGCTTTAAAAATAAATTATCACTATTTAAATTTCACTGTGCAATTATTTGATATAAAAATCAATTATCACTCTTTGAATTTGCCTGGAGAAGAGCAAATCGAAAGCTTGGACAGTCTAGCATTGGTTCGAAAATTATTTGTTTCTTCTCAGTGTCTGTTATTGCAATTATAAGTGATTTATTTCGGCTTCTTCCAGGAAGCCCCCAGCTATGGTATGGTGCGATGCGTACAATTTATAAGTACTAAACGGAAACTACTTTCTGATTAAAGCCATTTGCTGAAGCACATAGTAGATCTTTTCGTTAGAGCGTCCCGCAGAGATTTATTTCCAGAATTTTATTCAGAATCTTTATCTCTACCCGTTGATTATAATTATTTTTTTCTTTTATTTTATGATGAATTAGGCAGCAGCGCCGGCAGTACTGACCTATAGCATGAGGCAGTGAACCGCATACCATTCTGAATTCGCACACGAGTTATTTTTTTTACGAAGGAGTGGAGCTAACCTAACCTAACCTAACCTAACCTAACCTAACCTAATACTCTAGAAACTAAGAATCGATCGCGATCCAGAATTTTATTCAGAAACTTCATCTCTATCTGTTGATTATAATTATTTTTATGATAAATTATGCAGCACAGCCGAATATGTAGCGACTAACGAAGTAACGGTCATTGCTTTAACGAGTATCGGTAACTCCCCAAGTATTAAACAGGTAAAGGTCAAGATTACAGCTATTGCGGACCGGTTTTCTTTACTAGGGGTAGGTACTCTTGCATCTCCTATATGTGGTGCCATCATGAGGAGTTTATTCCTTTCGAACCCTGGCCGTAGTTACGTTTTCAGGACGTTTTTATTACCTTTCTATCGTCAATTCACGCACTCCCTAGCACTCTTTCTTCTTCTTTTTCGACTGACTTGTTCCTTGAGTAGCGGTTCTCTATGATGTATTTGACACTGTTCTCTGGCGAAGATGATACGGCTTGTTTTGTTATTGTACTCGCTCTTTGCATCGCTACTTTTTCAGAATAAGTCACCCAAGCCTTGATAGCCCAGGGTCTTGTAAAGAGATTTGCAAAACGACACCATTCCATATAACAAAATATAATTTGATTTAAACCTTTTAAAAGTTTGAAGGTTATAGCTGTAAAATTGTTGATATCTCATGTTTAAAATAAACTGCCGAAGAAGTAGAATTTCTTGTTAGCTGTAACTTTTTCCAGTCTGTTGCTCCGCACATGTTAATTTAAAGCAGTTATAAGCGAAAAGATATCACATGATACTATTGCAAGCGATGCTGTTACAGTTATCTACATGCAAGGATAGGCCACACGACCTTACTTTGGTTTCTAATCACCATTGATAACTGTCATTATTTATCGCATCAACATTTTCGAGTCTCACATCTGCCGTCATTGGGAAAAAGGGCACATGTCCAAATTTTAGAGATATTGGTACCAAAATTCTCAGCTCGTTGAGTGTTACACGGCAATGTATAGGATATCGTACAGTTCTTTACTCTTTGTCAATGCGCGATGGCGTAAACGAAACTCAGAAGTAGATTCTGTTCTTATTGCTAATCTCACTTTGGAGAAATGGCGCATGTACAACACGTACACTTTTTGTCAGAATTAGATCTGCGCACTTCATTAAAGAGGCACCAGCCCGGAAAACTTGCAATGTTTTTTAAGATAACAGATGGATGAAAACGGCACAAAATTAACTCACGATATCTCTATTTGATCATGTACCGATATGCACTTTTTCCTGAAGAACGGCAGTATTGCTTATTAATTTTCTGTTCTACCCTCTTTTCTGAAAGTATCGATCAGTTTACTTACTTTATTTGCACCACGGATAAAACAATCTTTCTTTAGTTTTTGGTTTCCACTGAAATTATCGTTGTCGTTATCTCACTTAAGAAAAAAAAATCTACACTGGCACTAAGGATATAGGTGGGATGCTCTTACTTTCTCTTCAACTTTGATATTAACCAAAATTCTATGATTTAACAAACTTAAATTACTACCATAAAAGCAAAATGTGGAAGTTATCTTATTCCAATTTCTTCTGGCAAAATTTTTTAAGCTCTTTTGTGCAACTTTGGCTTTGAAAAATGAGCCCTCTCCACCGCTGCAATACATTTTGTTGGGAAGAACGTAGCAACCCGTACTTCGGGCCCAGAAGCACCGATACCAACAAATAGACTATTTATTTAATTTTGGGGAGGGGGGGGGGTGCGGCGGTAATATTGACGGTTCGGTTGATTTGGGCAAATAATCAATCGCAATTTGATATGGAGAAGATCCTACAATTAGCAGTAAAGCCGATTGTCGGTTATCGCGTAGAGATATTTTCCTATAGGTAAAAATATACGAAGCCCCTCATCAACTTCCTTAAAGAGTAGTACACATATCTGAATGATAAGTGAAATTATTGACAATATCCAATAATAAAATAATAATATTGTACGGTGACGAGTGAGTTATCACAGCGTAGAACTGGGCTAATGTTGCCGCGATCGTATTATTAAAGAGGGGACACAGAATAGCTATAACTCTGAGACCCAGCGGCAACGAGGTTCCACTGATACCCTCTTGGTGGCAACTAGTTACTGAACGAACAGCCTCGGACCGCTTCTACCTTTGGGTGTTGGCCTGAACATGGTCGCAGTTTTTGAGACAAACCTCTGGCAGCGGCGAATGTCTGCCGGGCAGCGGCGAATGTCTGCCAGGCAGCGGCGAATGTCTGCCAGGCAGCAGCGAATGTCAGCAGGGCAGCGGCGAACGTCTGCCGGGCAGCGGTGAATGTCTACCGGGCAGCGGTGAATGTCTGTCGGGCAGCGGCGAATGTCTGCCGGGCAGCGGCGAATGTCTGCCGGGCAGCGGCGAATGTCTGCCGGGCAGCGGTGAATGTCTGCCGGGCAGCGGCGAATGTCTGCCGGGCAGCGGTGAATGTCTGCCGGGCAGCGGTGAATGTCTGCCGGGCAGCGGCGAATGTCTGCCGGGCAGCGGCGAATGTCTGCCGGGCAGCGGTGAATGTCTGCCGGGCAGCGGCGAATGTCAGCAGGGCAGCGGCGAATATCTGCCTGGCAGCGGCAAAAATGGCCGCCCGCCGGGCAATTCTTCCTGTTTACCGGGTAATGTTCGCCCCTGTAATGTTGTGGTTTTAGTTCGTATTTTAAGTACACCACGGGACCCGAGAAGGGCTACGAGGAACCTCTCTCTAGCTAGCTCTTAGAAGAGGACACATGATTGAACTTTTTAAAATGCTAAGGGTACTCTATTTCCAGAACTGAAAAACTCCTTCCCAGTTCTGAACCTCTTGAATGTCTTCATCCGAGTCCGAAGTAACCACCAAACAACGTTTTTGTCGCTGGAAGGGACTCTACAATGCACTGTCCGGATCAACCTTCTCATTGATGAAGATCTAAGTTAATCACCAAGCTTTCCAACTTCTCAAACGCACTTCAATTCTGAACAGTTTAAGACATTAGGAATAAAAAAATGGCGAGGTAGTTGAACATTTCTACAAGCGACAAACGCAACGACTCTCAAATAAAAAAAAAGAAGAAATCATTGTTTTTTATTGTTTCGAATCTTATGTAAGAATGCCCTGCACGAATTACGCCCTAATTTGCCGAAAAAAATACAATGAATTTCATTCCGTTCGATCAGTTGTGCGTTTAATCAGTAAACAAAGCACTGCATGATCGTGAAGTTTTTGTTCGTCAGGTATTAGTGCATGACACTATCGTTAATAGAGTGAAGCCTTAAGTAAACAGGCTCCCAGCATGCTTGGGATACCGTTATACTGGTACGGAGTTTGACTTATCATCATCACATTGCTGATATGAACGGGAACTTGAAACGAGGTGAGGGTCTCATTAAGAGTTTACAAGATACCGTTTCATTGAGTTTTTACTTCGTAAATACGCAGAATCGTAAATATCTTATACGTGTAGAAACATTTCATTGTGTAGAATTCACATACTTTCCGCCAGCAATGGGTTGAACTTTTGGTTAAAAGAAAAGACAGTTGTGGTTTGACAGCCTTGGAATTGGGGTAAAATTGTGTCGCATTTGATGCTGCCTCGCGAACATTTTACTTTTTTGTTAACAAACTAGCGACATTTTTTTTCTGTACGAGAACATATATTTGCAAGTTAACGGGTCGATGAGACGATCTAAAATTTATTGCAGTTTGAAGCTTTTTAAGAGGCGTTTTGACAATCTATTCTTTCAGGGCATGAAAATAGACCAGTTATGTGACAGCCCGTAATTTCGGCAAAATTCCAACGTATTTTACGCGTTTTACGAAAGATTTGAATTTTTTGTCGGAAAACTACAATTTTATCTTCTAGCGCGAAGAAATATGCTTACAGTTTAGGAACAATGAGAAACATTCGTCGCTCAGCATTGATTTTTCCAAGTGGTAATGTTTTTATTTGTCATGTTTATTTCAGAGCGAGAATTTAACGCTCCAGGAATACCATGAACTTTTCCGACCAATGTCACCACTGCAGCTTCGCATCAAGCTTAGACTATAATTTCTGTTCGCATTTTGACGCGCACAATTTTCTGTGACACTCTTACCCAGGCAAAAATAATCGCAGTAATATTGTCGTAGGACTGCCGAAATGAGTCACACCAGTCGAACTGAGTTGTAAATTGCCGAAATGAACTGCAGAATTGCCGCAAAATAAAGAATNCGAATGTCTTCCGGGCAGCGGCGAATGTCTGCCGGGCAGCGGCGAATGTCTGCCGGGCAGCAGCGAATGTCAGTAGGGCAGCGGCGAATGTCTTCCGGGCAGCGGCGAATGTCTGCCGGGCAGCGGCGAATGTCTGCCGGGCAGCAGCGAATGTCAATAGGGCAGCGGCGAATGTCTTCCGGGCAGCGGCGAATGTCAGCAGGGCAGCGGCGAATGTCTGCCGGACAGCGGCGAATGTCACTACCGTTAATAGAATGAAGCCTTAAGGAAACAAGCTACCAGCATGTTGGGATACCGTTATACTGGTACGGAGTTTGACTTATCATCATCACATTGCTGATATGAACGGGAACTTGAAACGAGGTGAGGATCTCATTAAGAGTTTACAAGATACCGTATCACTGAGGTTTTACTTCGTAAATACGCAGAATCGTAAATATCTTATACGTGTAGAAACATTTCATTGTGTAGAATTCACACACTTTCCGCCAGCAATGAGTTGAACTTTTAGTTAAAAGAAAAGATAGTTGTGGTTTGACAGCCTTGGAATCGGAGTAAAATTGTGTCGCATTTGATGCTGCCTCGCGAACATTTTACTTTTTTCTTAACAAACTAGCGACATTTTTTTCTGTACGAGAACATATATTTGCAAGTTAACGGGTCGATGAGGCGATCTAAAATTTATTGCAGTTTGAAGCTTTTTAAGAGGCATTTTAACAATTTATTATTTCAGGGCATGAAAATAGACCAGTTATGTGACAGCCCGTGATTTCATACTTTCGGCAAAATTCCAACGTATATTGCGCATTTTACGAAAGATTTGAATTTTTTGCCGGAAAACTACAATTTTATCTTCCAGCGCGAAGAAATGTGTTTACAGTTTAAGAACAAAGAAAAAAAAATTCGTCGCTCAGCATTCATTTTTCCAAGTGTTAATGTATTTATTTGTAATGTGTATTTCTTAGCGAGAATTTAACGCTCCAGGAATACCATGAACTTTTCCGACCAATGTCACCACTGCAGCTTCGCATCAAGCTTAGACTATAATATCTGTTCGCATTTTGACGCGCACAATTTTCTGTGACACTCTTACAAAGTTTGCAGGCTTTTGCACACATTTGCAATAAATTTAGCGTACTTTGTTCTCACTAACTCTCTTATTTACTTTGAAATTCGACAGAAATGGCATATGTTAAGTGTAATTTATTATCACTGTCTAATTTTTTGTTCAAGTTTGAGAACATTTTTTAGTTGCTTGTTCTTAATAACTCGTTAGTTTCTGCTCACATTTAAGGTAAATTTAGGATGCTAAGCTCTCATCGGTCCACTATAGTGTAAACTGACATATAAGTTACTTTTTACAGCCACCTATCATCAACAGCACCCGACCACTTTTGATGTTTACAGTATAGTTTTAGGAGAATAAATATTTCTAGTTTTTACTTCACATAGAAATGCGAAGGCTTTCAGGGACCTATGCACAACACATCAAGAGTCTACCGTACCAGGTTCTTAACTCCAATACTTCTACAGCGATCTAAAATTTTCCGGTCAAGTCTGCGATAACAAATTCTTTTGATCACATATTGTCGTGAAAGTGAAACTTTCAACTATTAGAATGCCACACAAATTGCATTGGTTCAACTCTTGTTAGTTCCGCACAATATCTCTGGAATTTGGGACGATGCGGGCCTTTGCGTAGACTTATAGTAACTTTGTGTGTCATCAGTTCTTATGTGACGGCGTAGCTTTACCATCTGCACTCGTTTTTTACCTCCGCCAACGAGTTTATGCACATATTTGTCGGCTATGTCTCTCTGAATCTCACCAAGTTAAAAAGTTATGTACGGATCTCCGCGAAATTTACTGGTATTGCTAAGAATGGTTAGAGCAACAGATAATCAACTTCTTGTGAAGATCCGTCCGGCTGTTTGTTTGCTTACCTTTTCTGCTGTTACATAACTCAATTCGTTACAGCCCGATCTGTATGAAATTTGCAAGAGTTGTTGGAGTTGTTGCTAGCACAAAGTGGCCAAATATTTATGTTGATTTATTGGTCTGTTTCGTTTTCTCTGTCTGTCTTGATGTATGTCAGTAGCATAACTCACAAAGTGATGAGCATATGCTTGCAAGTTAACGGGTCGATGAGACGATCTGAAATTTATCGCAGTTTGAAGCTTTTTAAGAGGCATTTTAACAATTTATTCTTTCAGGGCATGAAATAAGACCAGTTATGTGACGGATCTTCATGAGATTTGCTGGCATTGTTATGAATGTTTAAAGCGAGAAAGTCCAAATTTTGTGATGACCGATTCTTCCGTTTGCGTGTTTGATTTATGTTTGTCTAAATATTTGTTAGAAATAAATTAAAAAGTTACAGACGAATTTTTGTGAAACTTACAGGAATTTTGATAAGTGTTGAAAGCCAGAAATGACCAAATTTGGCGATGATCGGTTTTATCGTTTGTTTGTTTGTTTATTTGACTACTGTTTATCAAAATGTTTATCAGAACATGACTTAAAAGAGTTACGGAGAGATTAAAAAAATGTAGCTGGTGTCATTAGTGTCAGGAGGCACAAATGACCAAATTTTCGTTGTGCTATGGAGTAAATCCTAGTTTCAGCATTTCAAAGCTAATATCAGCGTTTTTACATGGGAGAGAGAAATTTTGCCCTCGTAAACTATTGATGACAAAACTTTCGTGAAATAACGGAAAAAGAAGCTTCCAGGTATGAGGTATTCTATGCAGCAAAACGGGTACTAGATGCCAGAACAATAATAAACCTGATGAAAAATAAACCTTTTTTTATTGATGGGCACTCCAATTGACGTGCATTGTCTGTTTATAATGTTAATTTATCCTATATAATTATTTATTCAGTCTGTTCATATTCTGCTACGCTTTAAGTTAACAAATAGGCGACATTTAAGACTGTGGTCCTCCTGTCACATTTTGTTCACAACTGAGTTAGGAAAATAGGCCAGGTTACAGATGATGGCAAACTTTTGGTAATATTATATTTGAATGCACTTCTTGCATTGCCAAGGATGAAATCTAGTCAATGAAGGTACATACGTAGCTTCTCTAGTATTCTCATGCATCATGATTTGTCCGCTCTTCGAGTTTTCTCCCATGCAAACTTCAGCTGCTCCGAGTTTAGGCCCAAGCTAAAATTGAGTGCATGATTGAAAGAGCAAATGCTAACCCTATCTGCTCCAAGGCGGTACAATATTGTACCACCCTGCCGTTTTTCGTTCACAGTTCTGCTCCCAGTGATATTCACGGCCCAAAATTCAGTGAATTTTCACAATTGAACATGACTATCAAAAAAATTCTAATATACTCGCACATTTCAGCCGAAAATATAGATAAATATAAATATTTCAGGTAATTAGATGATAACATATCCGTGTAGATTTTCTTCTTCTTATTATTATTATTATTAAAACTTTACGCTTGGGCTCCCACGGACAGGTAATACAACCCGAATGAAGCATTTGCAACACCGGGAAGCCCAAAACGCTGCTAAAGGAAATCCAGCAAAAAACCATTAACAGCAGACTTAAAAGCCTGCAGGCCAACACGACCAAAAGTCGATGCAGGCAACAAATTCCAAACTTTAGACGACCAGGGCACGAAGCACCGACAGAACTGATTAGTTCGACATCTGACAGCCTCCAAAGTGAAAGAGTGCGCTCCGCACGCAGCACGA
>LQNS02278143.1:21677151-21689331 GCA_001587735.2 Parhyale hawaiensis | reverse complement strand
GCGCCAGGCTGTCATTCGGTGATTTGCTGAAGAACAATTGTCATGTTTTTCAGCCAGCAGGTGATATTGCTCCTAATAAATACTGAGTTCTGTATCCAGGATACTCGATGGTGTCATATAGTTCGGAAGCTTTTTCCTCAGGTGAAAAACTGTTTTGTTGAAGAATAACAGAAATTGGAGAAAAGAATTTGCTGCCAAGATATCCTCGTGTTCGTTACCCGCCTGCTGACCGCTGAGGAATATCTTACCATTTGCTTCGATGATTATGCAGTCGATAAGAGCATCAGCGTAAACTCAGGTCAATTGAAGTTTGGATGTAAGAAACCTCAAATGAGATTACAAATCACGATGCTAGAGAGTGCTTAGAGAAGCTGTATCTGCATTGAGTGGATTTCGACGCTTGGCAAAAAAAAAATGCATTCAAATATGAGTTTGCTGTCATCTACAAACTGGTCAATTATCTACCTATCAGTTTTCAATAAAGCTTGGCGGAATGACCGCAGCCTCTAGCCTGGGCTAATTTCCGCCTATCTGGTTTCTTAAATTGTGACAGAAAATACACAGATAAATAAACAAAGATAGAAACAGATATATTCATATTTCGGTCTTTATTAGATTGTAGATTTAGCACTACAATCAAGAGCCGCGAACGGTATCCCCACCAATTATTGTTTTTTTTAAACAAGACGTTGCGGGCCACTAGTTTTAGTTTATACTTAGCTTCATTTGGTGATAACTATAATTGCAGCTTCTTAGCAAGACTAACAGAACCCTTGACCCCACGACTTGATATATGGTTCAGCTTCTGGGCTGAGGGTTCAGAATTTGGTTGAAGTCGGCGGTATTTTTAAATTGAATTTCTGCTGTTTCAATTGCGGGGTGAAAGCGTAGGTACGACTTTGTTGCACCAATATATGTTGGTAACAATCGGTAAGTTTGCAGACCCAACTCCCCTAAAAAAAATTCTCTGGCCAAAGAAAAAAGAAAAAATTGAAAATATTATTAGTGGAGTAACTTTGGCTCAATTGCAGTGAATGTAAACCATTTTTATTTTATTCATGCCTTTCAATGCATCAGAATAAATCATTTTCTACTTCAAAGTTCCGATTAAAAATGTTTTATTGCCAGAAATTGCACGTTTGTACGAACCCAGAGCAACATAAATCTAGGAGGTCGGGTCAGTCGATCCCTTTCCGCCGTGGTGTTGAAATCCTCCCCACTCCACACCGCGAGGCAACAACCGGAAGGGCAGGGCAGGGCACAAAATAAGGGGCCAAGGAGGTCACTAAAGTCAGGGTGCAGTTGTGCCGTCGGTGCACACGGTGTGCATCATCACCCGCGACTGGCCCGTCAAGCTTACAACTCGACAAAGGCTGCAGTACACATTGATTTACGCGTGTGCTCTGCACTGCATATTTGGGTGGCCATTGGTGGCTTGAACGCAGGCAGAGTAGAACTGTAACGTCCACATTTCTCTCAACTGTTAGCTCTATATCATCAAACTCCTTCGAATGTAGTCGTTGCATTTACACGGTTTTCAACAATGTGCGTTACTGGACCATTTATCTTAAAAAGATAATAAACATGCCATGCGAAACTGTAAAGATTTAAATATGGTATTTTCACTAATTTGGTCGATATTTCGGCGCTTAGCGTTCTGAACGAGCATAAGACACTTGCTGAACTGAAGTGCTGGGGTCACGAATGGCACTTTGGAAAATCCATTGCAGTCCCCCTTAGTCTTTTCGTTTTATCGCCTGTGTGCCTAGTGTAGTGTGTATAAAGAGGTATTATCAGAAATCCACTTTTGTTACGTGGACCAAATGCTAAAAGGACTGTGAAGCTCGAAACTAGTCGTGGGACAATTTCGTTCTATGAGATGTCAAGATCAGCTAGAAGTACACCAGCCCAGGTGATTTCCCCGCCGTTGGGTTGTGATTTCACTCGTATTTGAATTCCTTAACACTGAAGAACCCGGGTCTCGCGATGACGCTCAGCTGTTGTTCAGGAGCCGGATGCATAAATGTCTCGTAAAGTTACGGTCAGATACATGGTTGTATTTGTGCCAGCAGCTGGACAGTTGCGTCGCTCGTAACTTTACAAGGCGTTTGAGCATTCGGCACCTGAAGTGCGAGGTACTGAAGGCCAGCTACGTTTCTTACTTACGCATGTGCGCTTGCGGCGGCGCCTGTTAACAAGGGAAGTGATGATTAGGTAACATGTCGCGTAATCCGCACTGTTTTGCTGCTAACCCATTTACGTTTTCACCTATTTCAGTTTGTTTTTCATCAGAATGTGATTGTGCCTTTCGATAATGGATTGCCTTCCTGCTCTATCGAAAATAGTCTTTAAATAAGCATCTGTGTCCTCGCGTATTGGAACTTCCACGTGTACGATTCGCTGATCTAAGCTGCCCTTGATTTTAAAGTTGAAACTAAAGCCGGTGTCCCATGTAACAACTTTCGTTGCCGCTAGCAGCTCAGAGCCAACTCTAGTAATTCGTTTACTTAACCGCGGCACGACTTCAGGTTACAAACAATTTACCTGTATAAAAATTGGAACAAATTTCAGACGTTATAGCAATTGTTACATCATAACAAATGGCAATGGTGAACTCTCAACTATCGCACCAAATTATGAGCAGTTCAAGTCCACAATGATAGTGCTTTGCTTATCAGGTACGCCACTCAAGACTGGGGTACGGGACTGGGAAGGCTTGAAGCCCCAGAACGTTGCTCTTTGAGCAACTTAGTTCGCCACCTTTTCCGAACTAAGTAATATCTATCCAAATTCATATAGATTTAATCCAATTTATGGCAACTAATCTTTTCATATTGATCTTTAAATTTATTTCCAGTAATCAAGAACGGTAGCAGTAAAACTTGTTAAACCTATCAAATTTCAAAATATTTTGCTATTCGTCTAGTTGCTTTCGCTAATGATCAGATCAATATTATTCAAATTTTTTTATTAGAAAAATAACGTATTCTCTCGTATTACTGTGTTACCATATTGCCTAGCTATAATATAGCGATGCTGTGCAGAATTTGGCTAGTGGGCAAGATACGGGGAGGGAGCTGGTCGGTGTACCACTTCGCTACTACTCGTGCGGAGCCGACCAAGCTCAGGACGCAGCCCCAACTAAGGAGACCGGCCCATTCAAGTGCAACTAACCAATAAAGTTTTAATTGCGTTTCATAGTTGTGGTATATTTCCACCTTCCTCGGTAAAATTTTGCCCAGCAGGGGAGCGATTCCGGGGTTTGGGGCCAAAATTCACTTTTTTTGTTTAAAAGTGATCCCTGGGGTGGGGTCTATCACTCCACCAAATATTTTGATCCTGGGGTCACAGGAACCCCCCGAACGTGGGCGTTCACGGAGGGGATGGAGCGGATGGAGGTGAAAATTTTACTTTTTTGTTTTTTAGATGAAAAGTGAGCCCTGGGATGAGGTCTATCGCAAAACCAAACATCTTCGCCCTCCGAGCACAGGAATCCCCAAAACTGTTGGTAGAAGGGGCGGGTGGGGTCAAAATTTCATTTCTCCATTTATTGATGAAAAGTGATATTGACGGTGGAGTCTATCACACAACCAGATATATTTTGACCCCTGTTGGCACAGGGACTCTCCAATAGGGTTGCGGGAGTAGATGAGGGTGTGTGGGAGTCAAATTTCCACTTTTGTAAATTGCTGAATAATGATCGCTAGAGTGGGAGCTATCACACCATCAAATATTCTTATTCTGGGAGCATGGGAGCATGGATTATGGACCCCCCCCCCCTCCACAAAAGGAGATAAAGGGGAGGGCGGGGTTGTAAATCACAATTATGTGTCATAGCAACATACTAAATAGATATTGTTGATAGTAAGTACATCTTAGCAACATTTCTAGTGGTCGAAACTTTGATTGCCATTTTCTCAGGATTTCATTTTTTTGATATATTTATGTCTCCAAAGGAATAGAACTCTATCAGTTTTCAAGCTAGAGAGATATTTTATATATGAATCGAAAGCTGAAAACATAAGGAAGAGACGTTTGACCCTTGGTTTTTGATTTCAGCTTATTTTTGGTAATATGGTTCTGAAGTAATAAAATTTGGGTAAAAAATGCAAAAACTTATATATCTTTTTTTTTTTTGCTTCTATCCCTTCTAAAAAAATTTAGACCATATTTAGAAAAAAAGGGAATCGAACGTCTCTTCCTTATGCTTTTTCAGCTTTCTATTCATATATAAAATATCTCTCTAGCATGAAAACTGATGGAGCTTTATTCTTTTGAAGGATGTATGTGAAAATGCAAAAAATATATCTTTTTCACTAAAATGTCAAATATATCCCAAAATAATAGGAATTTTAAAAAAATGACTTGAAAAATCGATTTCTGACAGCATTTTACACCTACTGTGCAAGTTTCAGAGTGATTGCTTCATAAAACCCAAACAACGAAATCGCTCCATTGAAGTCACAGCGATATCTACGCAGTCGGTTAAGTTGAGTTGACTCTAGGTTGCTTGCAGCAACGAACGTTGTTACTCGGACACCGTGCTCAAGAGTTGTATTTGGTCTGCGCAGGGGCTGTGTTCTCTTTTACCCCGATGCTTTTATCGAAATATCCCCATTGTGCAGTTCAGTGATTCCAAGGTTCTAGAGCATGATACTCATGTTTTCCAATTTCTCTCTAGTCAACTGTATAGGAAATGCAAATATATAGGTATGAGGATAATGGGGTCCGTTCTTCTTCGGGGTATACGACTTGTGTGTTCCGTCTTCTGCTTAGCAATCTGTTGATGACCAGCCAGCGATTGTCAATGCAATTATTTAAGACTTGTGTGGATTGGAGATATTGTTTCTGCATATTGTTGTAAAACAATAGCCTGGACGTCATACATTTGAAATATGTGAACGTCATTCACATTGTTGACCCGTTAAGTCGCTGCTGAAACTTTCTAGTGGGAAGTGAAAGCAGTGGCTTGAACATTCTTTGTGTAATACCAAAGTAAAACTGATGACTGCAAAGTATCCTGAAAGAAGGCAATTACCAGCAGAGTCCCACAAGAAACAGTGCTGGGACCAGCTCTCTTGCCCATTGCAATGAATGGCATGAGACTCGGATGTATATATGGAGTCAACTCATTAAAAGCTAATGGCACCATAATACTTGCAGATGTAAAATCAGTTGAAGACGTGCTTGTTATCCAGCCAAATTTTGTGTCTATCGAATAACAGATGTCCACACAACTTAATGGAATAAATTTCGAGCTAGTTAGGTTGGGGAGACATTCAAGAATTTGTAAGACAGGAATACTTACAACGTGTGATAGAGTTGATATTGAAAGAATTTTGGGTCAATGTTGCTTCTATCTCCAACTATTTTTTTTTTGCAATTTTGTGTACTTATCTAGGTTAAACGGGCTATTTTAAGACTTTTTTCATGAAGAACGTTTATGTGGCAGATGCTTAGACTTTGAGATTATTATTAAATCACACCAGGCTGGCGACGTAGGAACGGAGAAACTACATGAGATTAAAAAAAAAAACACGCACCCAGCCAGCGGGTGGAGAAAACAAAAGAATGAAAAAAGAAGATCCGAGATCACAGAATAGCTTTGTGTACAGATCGTTTAAAGCTGCCAATACCAGCACCAGCAAAGACAGAGCCATCAAGACCATTCCAAACATCCACACACGATGGAAAAAACGAACGGGAATACTGGTCCGTACGGCATCGTAACGGTTCCAAGGCAAACTCATGAAGAGCACCCGTCCGCCGAGTACACCTCACCCGAACAAATGGATCTGGAAGAAACTCAGGCAGTGGATGCCTGGGGCAGTTATAGATTTTATACAAAAAACAGACTCCACCAACTCTGCGACGATGCGCCAGATCACAGGGCACAACACCGCCCAGCATGAACGCACATCGACGAACTACTTTGTCAAGATTTGACTTTGATGTTCCCATTGTTTTCCTATAACAGAAAATTACTGGTGGTATTAGAGGCTTGCTAGTGACCCCATACGAACCTAACCATACCTTATCTAACCTAACCTGACCTAACCCAACCTACCCTTACCTAACCTTACCTAACCAAACCAAACCGTACCTAAGCTAACCTTACCTAACCTCACCTATCCTTACCTAACCTAACCAAACCTTACCAAACCTAATATTACCTAACCTTACCTTACCTAACCTTACCCAACCTTACCTAACCTACCCTTACATGACCTTACCTAATCTTACCGAACCTAACCTTAACAAACGTTACCTAACCTAACCTTAATCTAAAGTTAAATTTTTGCAACAGACTTGAAATGGTTCCTTAACTTTAGCACAGGGGTCCCTCATTTGCTTTAATATTGAATTATTCTTTGGTGTGTGAGTGAAATGCTCACAAATTTTCAATTAGAAATGCTCAGTAAATTGAATGGGTTATGTTGCAATGCGCAGCTGTGTCCGTGTTCTACTTTTTTCATATTAAACGATTTTCTTGAACTCTTTTCACTGTTCCTTAAGTTTTTCAAGCCACTGTATTTCAGTCAATTTGAACCACGTACAAAGACGTTAACCGAACCTTGGAAATTAGTTACAGGCCTGG
The DNA here is from genome assembly GCA_001587735.2 of Parhyale hawaiensis. NCBI lineage: Eukaryota > Metazoa > Arthropoda > Malacostraca > Amphipoda > Hyalidae > Parhyale > Parhyale hawaiensis. The sequence continues at coordinate 21,682,733 of LQNS02278143.1, read as the reverse complement.
GAGTTTCTGTTACATTCATAATAAAATCCTTCGTTTTTGCATCGACTGGACTGTTTTTAAAATAGGAAAACCGTCAGTAACCTCCACAACCAGAAGACAGACAATGCCAATTAAAACTAGAGCACTCTAAGAGCGCATACCTCCACCAAGGAAAGTAAAGATAATGAAATATTCAAAATGGTTCTGAAACTATGATTTGCTTTGTATCAGCAATAAAAGCTAATCATTTGTGCCTTTTGACGGTAATGACAACGTCTGTAATTTTGTTGGAGATGCTCCTACCACACATTAGTCAAACACAAACAGTCCTACCGGTTATCACTAAAATCTAATCATTGATGGCAGTGGTTTCCAAAGTGGGCGATAACGCCCACCTGGGGGCGCTGGCGAGTTCTAAGGGCGATAAGGGGAAAAGGGGCGGTAGACGGGCGGTGAGGCAACAAAGGGTTCTTAGAGATTGGATTGAAATTATGATTATTTTAAATCATAAGAGTGGGAAAAAGTCAACGAAATTGTAAGATAACTATAGACCAATAGCTCTAATGAATACAATCGGTAATATATTTTGTGCAGTATTGAACGAACGTATGAGGGGGATTGCTGAGAGGTGTTGTCTGCTGGGGGAGGAACAAAATGGGTTTAGAGCTGATAGGAGGGGAGAGGACAACATGTATGCACTAGCGGGTGAAATAAGAGAACGATTTTCATTTTTGAAAATAAAGGTTAACCATGTAGAGTAGGTTAATGAGTCTTTTGATGGGGCCCAAAGGAATGTATTTAACATATTTTTACAGAATATCAAGACAAACATAACTATATTTAATACATTAGAGCAATCTAACAAACAATAACAAAAATTGAACAGTGCAAAACAAGAGAACGATCGTCTCTAAATACAATTTTACAAACAAATAACAATGGCCAATGTTAGGTTTAGAACAATTAGTATGAAGTATTAAAACCTTTATTTTCAATAACTTTAGCACCACAACTTTTTAGCTTGTTTTAGGCAACATAATTAACGCTAGCGACGCCATCTGTGCCATGTCACCTAAGAATGTTCCTCGAGTGGTGCAGTGAACGTGCCCTTAACTTGAAGTGTTTGGATAATTGACAGAGGAGGCTCGGGGTAGTCGGGCCAGCTCGGAGAGAGCATGTGACGGGAGTAGGAGAGAATTGATTGCAGCGGATCAGGAAGCTTTCTGGCACTGAACATCGATGCTTGAAATAGCATGCATGAGCCGAGACAGAAAAAGTAACACTAAAAGGGGTGATACCATGACAAGTTTAAATTCACGCTGTGACAGATAATAGATGCATGAATAAAAGGGTTGAACGTTGTATTATAAATTTCTTCTACCGAAACATATCTCAACACGATGATAATATCTAGTATTGTAATTTTACCTCATGTAATGACGTCATCTCTACGATAGCACCCACTCAAAAACAAGAGTCAACTGATTTTATTTACACCTCCCCAATCGTCCAAACTTTAACAGTTAGAGAAAATTGCTTAAATTCAATCAATGCATTGTCCTGCATCAGATTTGGGAGGTGAAGCTACAGGTTTGCCCATTCGTGAGTTTTTCCACTCGTTCAAAAGTTTTCACTTCAATGCACGAATAGCTGATCCAAATGGAGACGATTCTGATATCATGCAATATGCACCAAAAACAGGGAACCGATGTTGTTGCTCATTCTGTTGAATGAAGTTGAATCTCTAGGCCAGTGGTTCTAAATCTTTTTCCATCGACGGCACACTAATTTAGTATGGAAAATAGTGCGGCGCACCTGCCACCAGTTACGATTTTTTTTTTTCAGCCCAAAGGCGAATTTGGTGAAAGCATATTATATGAAATCAAATGTATTACATATCTTGCGTATACAGTAGCTAGCAATTTTTTGATGAAATATGCATACCGGGTAACATATAAAAAATAAATATAGGCCACCTCAACACGCTCCAACATGGTGTAAAATTGTCCCAATTCGGTGAATAAATGCATATGTTCTCCACGTTAGCATAGCTACCACCTTCCAGGAGCACCCGTCATGCATACAGTATACATGGAAATCTGAGGAAAGACATCAGCAGCAGTACATCTCGCGGCACTGTCGACTTCAACTGCGCGTCCGTCAGCTGCGATTAGATCGACGAAGCGAATCGGTACGAAGTACAACATCTCGTTTGAATCCCGTTTGGTACGTGCATGGAACAAGCTAAGTAGCATAATACAATGTGTTACCTTTGATCATACAAATACAACTTTTTTGCTCATTTTTCAAGATAATTGTCAAACATTTAAAATGTTAATAGTAAGTTAGTGCACAGGTATGTTGTAACTATAAAAACAATTAGAGAAAAATAAAACGGAAGCATTTCCCACGTTTTGGCAACATTTGCTTATCACACTGGAGTCTGCTGTTACGCCAGATTATGCANATTGGGGACATGTCTAACTCTCTCTATCTTTTCTTTCTATATTATTTTCATAGGTACAATTCTATCATGTGCTACTTTCCGAGAATGATCAACTGGATCATTCATTCATTCGTTCGCAATTAATAATATTCCTTTCAGTAGGAACATCAACATCAATTTTATCGTTCATTTATTTTTTATTATATCTATATCTCTCTTCGCCATTAACATACCCCGTAACAGCCTTCCCTCCATTATACACCCCGTAACAAAGTTGAATCTCTAGGTCAGTGGTTCTAAATCTTTTTCCATTGACTGCATACTATTTTAGTATGGAAAATAGCGCGGCGCACCTGCCACCAGTCACGATTTTTTTTTCAGCCCGAAGGCGAATTTGGTGAAACCATATTATATCAAATCAAATGTATTACATATCTTGCGTATACAGTAGCTAGCAATTTTTTGATGAAATATGCATACCGGGTAACATATAAGAAATAAATATATGCGATCTCAACACGCTCCAACATGCTGTAAAATTGTCCTAATGCGGTGAATAAATGCATATGTTCTCCTCGTTAGCATAGCTACCAACTTCCAGGAGCACCCGCCATGCATACAGTATGCATGGAAATCTGAGAAAAGACATCAGCAGCAGTACATCTCGCGGCACTGTCGACTTCAACTGTGCGTCGGTCAGCTGCGAGTAGATCGAGGAAGCGTATCGGTACGAAGTACAACATCTCGTTTGAATCGCGTTTGGTACGTGCATGGAACAAGCTAAGTAGCATAATACAGTGTGTTACCTATGATCATGCAAATACAATTTTTTTGCTCATTTTTCAAGATAATTATCAAACATTTAAAATGTTAATAGTAAGTTAGTGCACAGGTATGTTGTAACTATAAAAACAATTAGAGAAAAATAAAACGGAAGCATTTCCCACGTTTTGGCAACATTTGCTTATCACACTNTCAAACATTTAAAATGTTAATAGTAAGTTAGTGCACAGGTATGTTGTAACTATAAAAACAATTAGAGAAAAATAAAACGGAAGCATTTCCCACGTTTTGGCAACATTTGCTTATCACACTGGAGTCTGCTGTTACGCCAGATTATGCAACATCACTCTCTAGTCAACATGGGCAGAAAAGCGTCTAACCGGAGAAGAAAAGATGAAAGTGACCTCGTTATTGGCTTCTGGTAAGACAATACTGAAAGTTTCCAAGAAAATACAGCGTGATCACAGAATAATTAAGGCTTATGCAATTGAAGGTAAAGTAAAGAGGAAAACTCCTGATAGAGCCTCTACGAGGAAATTGACTGCCCGGGATATGCGACGTCTGAAGGTTTCTATGGCTAGAAAACAACTTTCTTCATGTAAGACGATATATGAAGACGCTGGAGCCCCAGTACTAATCAGAAAGACAAGATGTGAGGTTCTGCAGAAGCTAGCTAGGGAAAGTGGAAAAGGCAATAAAACCACCACTTCTAACAAAAACTCATAATGAAAGTAGGGTCAAATGGGCTGAAGAGAGCATGGAAACTGATTTCTCCAATATCATATTTACTGACGAATGCAGAGCCACTGTTGATGGTCCAGATGGATGGGAGTCTAGATGGATCCTCCATGACCGACCTCAACAAACACGGCTTAAGTGTCCACAAGGTGGTGGAGGTGTAATGTTTTGCGCCGGGATAGTAGGTGACACCATTATGAGTTCATTTGAAGTGGCAGAAGGAGTTAAACTGGATGCAGAAAGGTAGTGCCAGTTTCTTGAAGCCAACTTGATTCCATGGCTTGATGAACAGACTGTCGTACGCACATCCAAATAGGTATTTAAACGATAACGCCGAGCACGGTACGCTGCTAACTGGCTTGTGGATGGAGGATTCAAATCAAAAAGGATTATGAACTGGCCAGCGAATAGCCCCGATTTAAATCCCATTGAGAACCTCTGGGCAATGATCAAAAGAAGGTCTATGAAGGTTGTGGGCAGTTTTCGAGCAAAGTAAGCCTGTGGAATGCAGTAAAAACAGCTGCAGATTCTATTCCACCATCTGAAATATCAAACCTGGGCAAGTCTGTTAATAATCACCTTAAAAAAATCTTGAAAAATAGAGGTGTCATGTCCAAAATTAACATGTTTTGTTTATCACTACTGAACACTTTTTTCAGGGCTCATTGAATTGTTACGGTTATAATTTCTTGGTTTTGGACGAGTAATAAAAATATCCCTGTTCACTTGTATTTACTTCCTCTTTATGATGTTTTTATTAACTTGCTGCATAATCTGAGGTAACAGTAAATGAGCACAACTCGCAAATGAGCACATTGTATGATAAACTTAGCAAATGACTAAATATTTATTTTATAAGTGCTGTTTATATTTGCAACACAGCCATACATTTAGTTAATATTGATGTTTCAAAGTTCGACACTTATCTTGAAAAATAAATTTAAAAAATTGTATTTGTGCAATCAAAGGAAACATACGTAGGTACGTTTTATTTCCTCTGGCGCCAGCGGTTTTAAGAATTTTCGAATCTCATGTTTTGAATCTCAGACGAAAAAGTCATGGATTTCACAGGAAATTTTTGAATAACCAAATACTTATTATAACTTACTAGACCATCAACCCAACCCTTTTGTTGAATAAGTCATGAAAATATATATTTGAAAATATCTTACTACCCCATGAAAAAAGCTTGCGCATCTACAAAACGCACCAACTCCACTAAGTCTCCAAAGTCTGCAAAGTTCCCAAAGTCTACAAAGTCTCCAAAGTCCACAAAGTCCACCGAGTGCACAAAGGTCCGAGACCAGGCCTATAGCAATTATTAGGCCGTTCCCAGGTCCGTATCCTGGATACCGTCTGCTTGCCTCTTTTGGTAAAAGAAAGTTGGTCCTTTGGAATTTTTTTCGTTAATATTAGATGGGGGAAAATAATGCTTTTCAAAGACAGACAGGCAGCTCTTTTATTATCTAATACTAAGAATGACCGTCGTGTGTTTATACATAAATATATATACAGTAGGCAATTATTTCTTCTGCTTACTGATTTCCTCTGACGAAGCAGTTTTCTCTTCATAGGTCAAAATTTGAGCACCTCAAATGAAACAGATATTTGAGGTGGAAAGACGGTATCAACGGTA
>LQNS02278143.1:21491567-21514230 GCA_001587735.2 Parhyale hawaiensis | reverse complement strand
AACTTCATTTATACTTCTGGAACAGCCGGTATCATAGTTACACCTTCCTATGATAACCTCTCTAAATTTCGCAAGATTTTAAGAATTAAATTTACCAACTTTGATTCTCCCACCTGATGAGCTGGAGTACAGCGAAACGCGCGTCGTGGGTACCGAAATTTCTTCAACGGCTTCTATAATATATATATATATATATTTATAAACACACGACGGTCATTCTTAGTATTATTATAAATTAGATGAACGGGCTAAGCAAACATATCAGAACAGACTACAGAGCTGAAAGGTGAGTTAAAGTAGCTTGCAGTCATTAAGCGATGGAGCTTGCAGCCTGCAGTGAAGTGATGAAGCACTGGCAGCCAGGAAATGATCTAGCATTGAAAGCAGTGAAGTGTCCTAGCATTGAAAGCGTGAAGTGATATAGCAGTGGCAGCAGTGGAGTGGTATAGCATTGGCGGTCGTGAAGTGATCTGAATGTGTAACATTAACAGCAGCGAAGTGATTCAGCATTGACAGCCGTGACGTGAGAGCTATTGCATTGGCAACCGTGAAGTGCGTAGCTTTCACAGCTGTCAAGTGAGGTATCAATGGCCGCCCTGAAGTGATGTAATGTAGGCCAGTGTAAAGTGATTTAACTCCGGCAACCATGATGTGTTTCAAGTTAGGCAACCAAAAAGTGATTCATCATAGGAAACCATGAAGTGATATAACGTAGACAACCACAAAGTGGTGTAACATACCTACCTAAACAGTTATGTGAAATGATATTGACAATCACGATGCAAAGCTTTAGATGGTTCCAGTAATGAAAAGTTGTATGAGCCATAAATTGTTATGATTTAATATTTATCGGCTGACTTGCTTTCTTTATCTCATAGTTAAACATGCATATTTAGTTGATTGGTAGGTACGTTACCAATGTAGTATTACTGTGGTTTTCATTCAGTTTTTTCGACATTACTGGGTTTTCTTAGCCTCGCTTTTGTTGCGGCTATTGCAATAAGATCTACCTAAAGCTCTACATTTATCAAATTTTGAGGGTTTTGCTTCAAAACCGTCATTGGAAAAATCTCAATTGCATCTGATATTAAAGTACATTACGTGTAATATCAATAAGCCAATTTTTTCTATAAAATTTTAATATTCCAAGAAATAATGATGAATTTTCGATTGTTATTGTTGTCTGAAGGTATGATGTATATCGCCTACTGAAGTTATATGATTATGAATTTAGATTTCTTACTCTGCAACGCATTCCTTATCGTACGGCAGAGAAATTAATTATTGTTTGAGGTCTCTGTGATTATTAAGAATTGATGTTATTTACACTTACGTAAATCGGCCTCCAAACCCTATTGAGAGAGATCCAGTCAATGTATGTTTGGTCTATGAGCAAATATATCGATTATTGCGTGAAGTGTTGCACATACGAGTCGCACTTTCGTCGTTCGCGATGATTTGTGTGCGTGTTTGTGTACGCGGATCGTGTGCGTGCGGGCGGCGATCACGGTCGTGTGCTGCGCCGCTCGGTGCAGTTTAGGTTTGGTAAGGTTAGGTTAGGTAAGGTTAGTTAGTTAGTTTAGGTTAGAAGATTAGGTTAGGAGGTCAGGTTAGGCTAGGTAGTGTTTATTTTAGTGATGACGCGAGCGAGAAAGCTTACTTGAACGCAAAATCGTCGCAAACGACGAGAGTCCGCACGGGTCCACTAGTTTTATTAGAGCCAGCCTGGTACGATGGCGATCGCTGATGATACGATGGCGATGGTGTGTAGACCATCGACATCGGAAAAACTACTCTGTTACGATGAAACATTGCAGAAATCCATTGGCGATAGCGATGATCCGATGGAAATCGTATTAAACATTCGGCGAAGGCCATTTTCTCCATCGTTGATGGTGTTATGAGGAAGAAATGGTCCGATGGCGATGGCATACGTGATGGCATTGTCATCGGTTGTACTTCCGATGCCGATGAAATAAGGCTAAAAGTACAGAAAAACAGACTTACGAGATCGAAACATGAATTTTTTACTAACATTAAAACAAAGATTGGGTTACAAAGTTTATTTTAATACATTTCCCAGATCTAACAATGTCAATTAATAACCTAGGATGGGATGCACGAAACTTCACTAAGTGTAATTAGCTCACAGAGTTCCCCTTAACTTCAGAAAAATGCACTTTGGGAGCTCCGGGCACATTCACAAACGATTTTCGCTCTCCTGCCAAAACAGATTTTCCTTTTTTTTTTTGTACTTAAGTTAAGGGTGCTGGGACCATCCTTAAATGCAATAAAGGAACAGCTGCAGAACCAAAACAACAGCTAGGAAATATAACGAGTGCAAATTTGGTACATTTTACATAAGGTTTACATTCTCTAAGTATTTGTACAGAAAGATCGCTTAAAAATATTATTTTAGTTTTGTTTACCCAAGCGCTCAACTGGCAACTTCGCGCGAGCTTTGAAGCCGAAGTATCCAATTCTCTATTGCATACTGTGAAACACTTAAGGGGTGCGAATGAAACTGATGTTACACCATAATCTTTTGATAATCCGTAATAGTGAGACGCGTTCTCACTTTCGTTGCTTGTTTAGAATTTTATGAAAGTGCACAGCTCTTCGAAAGAAACAAACTTTAAGTTAGGCTGATATTTTCACTGCTGTTTCGGTCGACATACGGTACTACTACACAAGGAAGGGAAAAACAAAATCTGCGGATACTTTGTAGTGCATCCGGGGAACAAAAGATTGTTCACGAGTCCCAACTGTCTTATCAATGAATTTTCTCATCAAAGTGTCAGATTTTTTTGTTGCGTCCTTCTAAACACAGCGTTGAATATGCGGTGCTCCGTACCGAAAATAATGTCAGTTGCTAACTAAGCATTCAGCTTGCAGCATACGCATAGCTAAAGAATCCTTTTAAAGAGCATGAACTGCCTTTACATTTACAAGGATTATTTTATTCATGATCTCATCGGTTATTAAACTAATATTGGTTGTAAGGCGTCTAAACAAGAAAATATGACATGTACTCTAGTCACAGCAGGAAAGGAAGAAATCAGCTCATCGTCGGCGTTTTATTTTCGCGCTCCATCTCTGCTTGTAACGGGGGCTGTGACTGGTCGATATTGGGCTAAGGCAAGGTCACATAGAGTCATGGCTGAACTACGTTAACAAGTTAACTCATCGCTTGACCATTTTGAGACAGTTCTGCGCATCTACTCGTGTGACGTCAGGTGGAGAGAAGAACGTCGGTGTTGCACAAGTGTCAATAGTATTCCTTATTCATTTATACCAATATTTCCGCTACCATGGGCTCATAATTGATGTTCGGCTATTTTGAACACGAAAAAAAAATAACTTGATGAACCTTCATCTTTTCCTAAAGCTCCGGAGTAGCGATAGAAGTGGGTTTTGGCAGCAAAAGAGTATACTAAGTTTCGCTCTCACCGGTGACATCTACTGTGCTTCAAACATTTTTTGCCCCCGTAATATGGTAATCTACTACGTAGTAATTAGTAGTAATTCAGTTTCCCTCCAGATTTTTCCATGTTAAATCAGAAAACGCCAATTTCTCTTAAAGAAGTTGTTAAACTTGAAACGAAATCTTTCTTGTAAAACTTTGCACGCATGTCTATAGCTAAGTTACCCTAATAATTAGGATTTTTTCAAAAAAAAGTCGAAAGAAAATGCTGTGTCGGCGGAGAAACTGTTTAATCACACTGAAATACAGCCTTCGAACAAGCAATAGATGAAGCTTGAACTAGTAAAAAACACTTCTCCGTTTGACCATTTGCAATACTTTGACGAGAAAAGCTGTTTACATACAAATTTCACACGTACAGTTTGTAAATTTGGAATTAAATTACTTAGCGATTAATACTGCCCCGATAATACGTATGCAACTGTAGTTTTTTCCCTGTAAGCCATGTTCTTCGGCGGTAATTTTTCATGGCGAAGTGTACTACTATGTAAAATGATCTATGATGATTGCAAATTAAGGCGTATCAGTACTTAGGAAGCCGTGGCTATGTTGTAATTGATTTTTTAGCCTATCAACCTATTCGCTTGACATTTTATTGCTTTATTTCAAGTAAACGAATTTTTGCATCGCACAGTTAACAGCTGTGATAGTGTAAAAATGATTACCTTTCTTTTTTTGTTAATGGGTGCCCAGGCTCACCGCATTTATTAAGCAAGTAACAAGTATGAACTAATTAACACTGTTTGCTATCTATCTCTCCACTTGACGTCACAGGAGTGGGCAGGGCTTAACACCTACCTGCGCGTTAGTTAACCTGTTCCTTGTTCAGCCATGCCTTGAGTATTGTTGAGGTGGCGTTGGCTTAGGACGACTTTAAGCATTTGCATGCAAAGGGGCTTAATGAGACGATAAATGCCTCTGAAATGGTTTTGTTCATTGAGATTTAGTGGACTTACATGTCCTCAGGATAAGGCCATTTAAGCAGTTTAAAGAAGAAATTTCTATTTAGCGTTAAGGGCGTTTTGTGCAAGTGTTTTTAGCTCACAGATTTTCCCTTCACTTCAGAAAAATGAATTTTGTGTGCTGCGGGCGTATGCAGAATCTCTTTTCATTTTCCCGGCAGAAGAGATTTTCCTTTATTTTTGCTCGTAAATTGAAGGTTACTATCCCCATCCTTAAATGCAGTGAAGGCAACAGCTACCAAACCACAAGTATAATAAAGAAACATATAACGAGTGCAAATGCTGTAAATTTTATTTTAGCTAATATTAATTATCTCCATTTATTTGCACAAAAATTCCCTTAAAAATAATCTTTTAGCGTTGTCTATCTAAACCCTCCATTTGTAGTAAAATTTTCTTCGCACGTCTGGCAACTAGGCTGCAACCTCTGGCAGCAGGCAGCTTCCTGTGTACTTCGAAAGCGAAATTTCAGAATTTACTGAATATTTTAGGCTCTGAATAAAAATGATTTCACAGAATAATCATTTCATTTTGCTGAGCAGTATGCCGCGTCCTAACTTTTAATGCTTGCTTGGAAGTTATATTAGAGAATTGCACAGCCTTCACAAGGGACGCCCAACTTTATCGATACACGAGCTTAGGCTAATATTTTTCACTTTTTTGTCGGCGAAGTTACAGAAGAGAAAAATAATATTGTCAGACACTACACTGCATACCGGAAACCAAATACTGTTCACGAGTCTTAACCCTACATTCTATGAATCTTCACAAACAATCGTTTGGATTTTTGCTTAAACACATCGTTCCAATTCTACAGCTGTCAGCCGCCCAACACTTATCGATGCAGCCTGCGCGTTGTTAAAGAATTCATGTCAAAAAACTGTCTCTGTACATACATGGTTCTTTATTCATAATCTCGTCGTTCCTTGTAGTAATATGCGATAGAGGTATCAAATTAACCATATAGAGGCGTCTTTTTGTGGCCACGCTCGTAATCAGAATCCCCGTGATCATGATCATCGTGATCATTGAAAAGCACAAGAGCGGTCAACGATTTTGTAAACAAACCAGAGCCGCGATGTCAATTTTTTATATATTGTATTTTTAATGAATATGGTTGGGAATGGATTTTTTATGAGCTTTTATTTATTTTGAAGTCAATGCACAACTGAAATAGCAGTATTTAAAGCATTTTGAATAACACGGACATAAAAGTTAGGAAACTACATTTCTGGAAGTCAATATTGCAAACAATCATCATAACATCATTCAATTTATCCATAAATATAAGAAGACATCACGACTTTGCATTTCAAATTTTGAATTTTTACTCGTCCAACGGCTGGAATCACTCTTTGATCACGCATGATTAGCCTGCGGAGGAAATCACGCTGCGATCAATTCTCACCACTGATCACGGTTGATTGCTATCAGAATCACGTCAAAATGCGGTCACAACAAAGCGCGAATCATGCGCGATCAGGGGGAATCATCCGCGCGGTGGTCAAAAAAATACGCCTTTTGTCGGAATAGCATACACACCGAAAGTAGAAGCGATCAGGTGATTCCTCAGTGTTTTAATTTCTCGTTACAATTATTTCTCATGTAACAAGCGCTGTGATTGGTCGATGTTGTACAAAGGGAGGAGTTAAAGCATTTCGACTCAGAAGCACCTACATAGAGGGTAAGAGCCTTTGAAATTGCTTTACGCATTGGAGATTTGGTGGACTTAAGTTGCCTTCAGGAAGAGGCTATTTAAGCAGTTTAAGGAAGGAATTTCTCCTGAGCGTCTCAATCGCTTAGTGCATCCCGACCCTGGGCCTTACATTTCGCACATATTATCAGCTAGGAATAGTATTACTGGTTTAAAAATTGCACTCAGGCCGAGGCTTTTATTCTTTTTTTCATTTTTAACATGTGTTAATGCGATGGTCCATCGCCGATTGTGACGCCCTACGATGGCCATCGCCGACGGTTATTTCATCGTAAGTCATCTCGGATGAAAATGGGCGATGTTTGGTTCCAACGCCTATGGAGCTATGACACCATCGGTTTTGCCAACGTAGCAGTCGGAGATGCCGAACTTTGAGTTTTATAATAACTTTTTCCATACATGGAGCCACATGTTTGTTCTCCGTATACCACGTACAAATTCAGAGACCAACCATCGAAAGGCGGACGATGATTTTTCTCCGGTAGTAGACTTTACTTTTTTCGGCTTGCCGTGTTCATTTTGACGTAACTGATTTTAGGCTCATGGTTTCTAAGTTCTCTATGAATTATTGCTTGTATAGGTACATGCGTTTGTGTTAGAGGCGGTGCAATGTTGGTCTTCCTTACGGCGAGCTGGCGGATTTGGGAGCTTTCGCATTAGACTCCGTTCTCACATGACCGCACCACACCACGCAGCGCCACACAGCACGGGTTGAAAGGTCGTTCGCACATGTACCGCACCACACAACACGCCAGTGCTTGCTCCTTAAATCCAGCTTTATATCTGTATTTCTTTTGTTCAAACGCTCACACAAGAATCCAGTGTTATTTGAATAAATTTAAGTTTGTCATAATAACTTACAAACAGCACTGCTAATTACGTGCGTGGTACAGTTGAATAAAAATTCCGTCCAGCACATCTCTATTTCGAAGTAAATCCAGTTAGGTTTAGTCAGGAGTTGTCAAATGCCTCCATTCAACACTTAAAATCCGTTATTAAATATTCACTGGCAGTACTATAAACTAGCTGGACCCGCGAAAAAATTTACGGTTTACGAACTTTATTTTAAGTGTTTGGAAAATTTATTGGTACCAGTATGCTTGTTATTGGATTTTAATGTAATTAGCTGGACATCTAATTTTGTCGTGTTTATTAGTGAAAATCGGTAGTTGCTCTCTCAGTAGATAGTTGTCCTTCTGGGGTATTAACTTAATTGTGACACGTTTTCTTTGATGAGGCGTTTAAAAAAGTATGTGTGAAGCGTCTTTAAAGTGTAGCTCACATTTGTTTCAAATGAAACCTTCCACACTTGCGAAATTTATACTGCAGCATTCTTACTCCGTAACGTGGCTCAGGCTCCTGTTAACAATTCATTAATTTATTTCGTATGTTTGATTGTTATTCATTCTTGATGAATGCCAATAGTCGGTGGATTCAGAATTATTACGTGTTAATACTAAGACAGATATTGATGTTGTAACTATATTTTATATATACCCTATTGACAAGTTTTTGCCGCGACGTTTAACAAACGCAAGTGTGAACACATCTTGGGACGCGTTACTGTTGCCGCGGCGTTTAAAAACACTCGTGTGAAGCTGCCCTAACCTTCTATGGGAATAGTTGTCCTCCTATGGAGGTATCTGTCCTCTACGGGACCAGCGGATATTCTACGGTTAGTAAATGTTTTCACTTATCGTAATTTAACCTGAGGTAGCGTTCTAACTTTACCCAACCCGTCTGAGCTGACGTCCGTCGCTTACTCCTGTCTTTAGTTATGCAGTCCGTCTACCTTACATCTCGCCTGGGTAACCATTCCAAGTGTTTTTATTTCACCACTAAAATTAATCACGAATTTATTCTGTCAGCAAAGAATTCGCACTTGCGTCTTGATAAAGACAGAAACATGACGGTACATGTTGCATTGTTCTCCAATGTATTTGCACACCTTGTCTAAGCTCTGTTTCCCACAGTTTATAGGTAATTTAGCCCTTTCTTATCTTACGCTTTTCAATTTTCTGTTGGCGTATTCGATTTTTCTCACTATTTCAGGACCCGTGGATGGTGATCAATAGCCCATCATTATTCTGCTTTGTTTAAGGCGATAGTGGACCGGCGCGTGAAAAAATTTTCCCAATACTCGATATATTTGCTTAGTATAGGCCGATGCAGAATTTTCTCTTCTTTGAATTGCTTCTTCTTTATCACAAGAAATTTGTGATGACTAGAGCCCGGATTTATTGCAGTTTCCGTCGTTAGTGCAATAACTACAATAACTACAACAAGTGCAATAACTTCAATAACTACAACAAGTGCAATAACTGCAATGAGAGCTATAAATGCAATATATTAGGCCGTGTCCACATGTCCCTCATTTTAACGCGTTCATTCAAACTGATGGAGGCCCCGCGATGATTTGAGAGAAGCAGCTGCAACGAACGCGGTAGACTGAAGAATGAAACATGTCCTTGATTTAACGCGCTGCGTTATTTAAGTTCGGTAAGGAGAACTTATAAATGCTAAATTTATTCCCTGCAGCACTCACAGATCATGGACAAATCGACATTTTTTTTTATCCTCACTTTAATGATCAGAATCACTGCACAGAAATCCCGTTTAAGAGAAGAAAACTAGAAAACCTGAAAATGTTTGTTATAAGAACACGGACGCCATCTTTGATTTGGTAGTCCAACTGATTGCTCTGTTCTCAGTTCTCTTCTGTCGGTTTATCAGGCTATAACTGTTTTTAAAATCGGCTATTCCTATGAAAATCAGTCTATAAGATTATGGGATACGAAGGTGACTTTAAACCTACGCGATGTTTAAGCGAAAATGTAAAGAAACGATTTCATAATTGAACGTGCAGCATCATTCATATGAATGAAGCACACTTCTACGTGTGGACAGACAAAAAAAAATTGACGAACAGCTCGTGTTCATTTTCGTGATTGAACGCGTTACAATGAGGGACGTGTGAACTCATGTCACTTATTATCACCGCCACGTGTCACAAGATTTCAAACGCTATGACAACTGGTTCCCTTATCAATTATTTTTCCATGTTTATGTTGGGACAAAAATATCATTGAGCTGCAATATCTCAAAATCTGACTATTAAATTTTTAATACCTTTTTCGTTCGGGGGATACATCATGGGAACAGGTACAGCGGGATCCTTGTAAGAATCTTTCTCGCCATTGAGAAGAATAGTCAATTAACACAAGGGCAATGTATACCTACTATTAATTGGTATTTGAAATTGAAATAGGTGTCCGTTGATCCACGGACATACAATTCCAGTTTACTATCCGACTTTTTTTGTCCATTCCATTTTTTGCTCTATTTGCCTTTTCTTTGTTTCCTATTTCTGCCACTCCTATAACTTAGGTGCAATAAGTGTAGTTTTTAGGTGCAATGAGAGCAAATTTTAAGTGCAATAATATCAATTTTTAGGTGTAATAAGAGCAATTTTTAGGTGCAATAAGAGCAATTTTTACTAGCTGTAACTGCAATATTTTAAGCGCAATAAATCCGGCCTCTAGTGATAACACCCCTTCACTGATTGTACTTTCCTTACTATAAAATACATAATATATATTATAGAGGAAAACGCTCCGATGGCCAACTCAAATTATCGTAAGAGATGCGTGCTCTCTTCTGACCAGTACATTTCAATTCGTCCACAGCACACTCCTTCCTTCCCTTAGATGGCATGCAAAAAAAAAAACCTGCATTAGTAAGCGCTGAAACATCACTGAATTTCATTTCCGCTGTGTATCCAAAATACACAGTGAGATAGTTTCAGCAGAGCAAAATTTTAGCACCCAAGCAATTTGAATATAGAACTAGAGCACTCTGAGAGCTCATACCTCCGCCAAGCGAGGCAACGGTAGCAAAAAATTCAAATTGGCTCCGAAACCATAATTTTCTTTGCATAAACTCCAAAATCTGATCATTTGTGTCTTTGCGAGTAATAACAGCTTGTGTAATTTTCTGGAAGATCCGTTCATGACTTTCTGAGTTATGCTGCTAACAAACGTTATGACAAACATAAGTCAAACATACAAACGAGCAAACCGATCTGCACCAAAATTAAATCATTGATGTCTTTTAACATTACTAACAACCCCCATAAATTTCATAAAGATCCATTCATTATTTTTTGAGTTATTGTGCTAACAAGCATAAATTTGAAAATAGTGACAAACGAACGAACGAACACACGGATCATAACCAAAATGTGGTCAATTACTCTTTGTTATATACGCAACAACTCATGTTAATTTCATAAAATCCATCCATAACTTTTTGAGTTATGGCATTGAGAAAAATGAGGCAGACAAACAAACAAACCAACAAACAAACGGATGGACATATCTTTACTAAAAGTTAATCATCAGTTTCTCCTAACATATCTAACAATCCCTGTAAATTTCGTCCAAATCGGTTCAGAACTTTTTGAGTTATCTTGGTGACAGACAGATATAGAGACAGACAAACACGACGAAAACATAACCTCCTTGGCGGAAGTAAGTATATCACTGAGCAAGATCTCTGTCTTGTTGCAAAGAGTTGAGCCTTGTTGCAGCGTGTGTCGTGTCTTGTCTACAAGCAAACGTGTTGAGCGGTGTTGCATCGTGTGGTGTGGGACATGTGCGAACAGCTCGTGTCGCACGCGGTAGGAATAGCACAGCCTGAGGTACGGATGCAAACGCTCGTGTTGCGTTGCGTGGTGTGGTACATGTGCGAACGGGGCCTTAGATGAAGAAAGTCGTTTCGTCGTCACTAGTGGTGCCTAATGTATTGTTCTTGATAGTGCCCTTGGTTATTGCTGCTGCTTGGTAGGCTAGAGACCCTTGCTCCTCGTAGAAAATCGCAAGTGGATGTTTTGATCTTTCCGGGAAAAATTCGCTGGTTTCAGATATCACAAATGTTCTCTAAAGGATGTCGCATTGTAGCGGGATGTCTCACAAAAATTTACCTGATTTTTAATTGATTATACCTCTTCTTTAAATCAACATATTTTAGGTTTTTTCCAAATTATAGTAAATTTTGTTTTCTTTTCAAATATTTTAAATATTTTAAAATTGTTTGAATAACTAATTCCCAGTTATTGATTTACTGAAAGGGTAGAAAAACTCTTTGTTCAGAGGAATTTTATGAAAAACCATATTGATATTCTTCAAGAAAATGAACGAACAAAAATTTAAAAGGGTAGCAATTCCTGATGAAAGAACACATTAAAATGAACGAAGTAATTTAGTATCCTTCAACATGCCCTTCGTTCCTCTCAAGGCAAGTGTTACATCTCTCCGTCAATGAGTGAAGAGCTTTGCGGATAATTTCACGGTTTTCCTTCAGTTCTGCAAACACTTCTTCAGTTCGTTGACGAAGAATTATCAATGATAGGGGCATTGTTTTGTAGACGCGTTCATTCACGCATCCCCAAAGAAATTACATGGGGTAAGGTCGGGGCTTGTTAGTGGCCATTCAACTGCATTTCGAAGAGAAATAATACACGGCCCAAAAACCTCTTGCAATCTGGCTTTGACTATGATTCGTCGATGGGCTGGAGTGCCATCCTGTTGAAACGAAAGGCGTTCAAATTGATAGCTGGGATAAGCAATTTCCAACATTCCATAGAATTTTATAGAAAGATCTTCGTCTTCGTCCATACAAGATCAAATCAAGCATGAGTTACTTCCCTGTGACTATGCCAAGAAGAGAGTGTATTCAAATCAGTTTATTTCGAGAGATCATAGGTTCACGGAAAGGTTGGCAGTTTCTGATGAGGCAGCATTTTACTCGGACGGCAGAGCTAATACTCAAAATATTAGGTTTTGGAGAAATAATTCACCAGAAGGAAATATCTTTGAAAGAAGCATAAGAAGAGAGAAGCTCTCAGTTTGGGCACGTCTTTGCGGAAACGGAAACGTTATTGGACCCTTCTTTTATGATGGAGATGTAACACGAGAAATATATTTAGAAATGTTGAATTCAATGATTACTCCATCGTTGGAAGTTGCTTATCCCGGCCATCAATTTGAACGCCTTTACTTTCAACAGGACGGCGCTCCAGCCCATCGACGAAACATAGTCAAAGCCAGATTGTAATAGGGTTTTGGGCAGCATTATTGTTTCTCTTGGAAATGCAGTTGAATGGCCACCAAGAAGCTCCGAATTTACCCTATGTGAGTTCTTTCATTGGGAATACATGAAGGAACGCGTCTACAAAACAACGCCTCCATCATTGATAATTCTTCGTCAACGAATTGAAGAAGTGTTTGAAGAACAGAAGGAAAACCGTGAAATGATCCACAAAGCTCTTCACTCAGTGACGGAGAGCTGTAACACTTGCCTTGAGAGGAACGAAGGGCATGTTGAAGGATACTAAACTGCTTTGTTCATTTAAATGTTTTTTTTTATCAGGAATTGCTACCCTCTTAAATTTTTGTTCGTTCGTTTCAGTGAAGTTCACAATAAGGGAGAAAATCAATATGGTTTTCCATAGTATTCCTCAGAACACAGAGTTTTTCTGCCCCTTCAGTAAATCGATCGATGTGAATTAGTAATCCAACCAATTTAAAAAAAATTCAAATATTCGAAAAGATAACAAAATTTACTTCATTTTGGAAAAAACAAACTTAAAATATATTGATTTTAAGCCGAGATATAATCAATTAAAAACCGGGTACGTTTTTGTGGGACACACGGTATAATAATTTTGAGCCGCAATTTTAATATCAGTTTTGTTTTGCGGCCCAGACGGAGCCCGTGGTGGTCCACCTTAACCAGGATTTCTCTGGCCTGCGCAAGCGTTTGGAGAAGCGCGTGTCGTACTGGCGGGAGGACTACGGCCTCAGCGCCCACCACTGGCACTGGCACATCGTGTACGCTAACAACCTGCTCCAGGGCGAGACGTTCCCCGACAGGAAAGGGGAGCTTTTCTACTACATCCACTCGCAGATCGTGGCGCGGTGAGCTTGTGTATGAATTAAGTCGGGTCGCTGGACTCTTATAATATAGATAATTCAAAAACCCAAATAAAGCTTTAATTTATATTATAGCCTGCAAAACAGCTGGTACTTATAACAGTTACATTGTCAGTGAACAATTATCTGCGAAACCAACACTGCTCTTGCTTGTCATTACTGAACAATGCACATTGTAATTTTGCCACAACAGGTACGACGTGGAGCGCATGAGCGTCGGGCTGCCACGGGTGGTAAAGCTGGACAACTTACGTGAGCCTATCCCTGAGGGGTGAGTGTGGCCATTCCCGAGGGGTAAATTTCGCTGTCTGCGACGGGGAGTGTTGGTATTCCTGAGTAGCGAGTTTGCCATCCCTGGTGGGTGAGTGCTGTCATCCCAGACGGCTCAAAGGGGGGGGGGGCAATGAATAGAAACATTCAAATATTTGAATGGTTTCAACGATGCACCTACAGCGGGATTTTTTGAAAGAGACGCTGATTATCGCCTGCGTAACAACAGTCAAGAGCTCAAGTACAAAGCTCAAAGAACAACCTTAAGTCAGCAGTTTTTTCCGTGTTTCATAGAGTGAGTATTTTTAATAGACTCCCTTCCGACGTTGTTGGTGCGGAGACAATCAACGTGTTTAAAAATCGTCTTGGCAAATATTGGGAGAGGCAGCCTGCATAGCTAAGAACTCCTCCTCCATGAATCGCAAACTGTTAACGGCCAACGCTTTTGAGGTCACCTTAATCGATCTTTTCTCTCTTCCGCTCCAACTACAAAGATAGCCGTCTCTGAGCTCAGCATATTATCAGCTATTGATCATGCTTGCCGGAGTGAATTTTCATCTCTTTGACTGAGCTTCTCCGCCGTTTTTTCTCATTTTTCTACCGCAGTCATCAATATCCTACTCACATCCTACTCACTCATACCTACAGGATCGGGTAGTGAGTATCGGTGTCTCTTTGGGAATGGGCCTATTGGTTCGTGTACTGCCGCCTATTTAATCCAGTCTAAATCAGCACAACAGTCATATTTGGAGCTATCATGTTCAATCAAATAATTATATTAGTGTTATATGATTATAGATACAACGTTTGTTTATATATTAGACATGAAGCTATATTTTTAAAAAGGTGGTGGACGCAATCCACAGTATGCAGGTAAAAACGCAAAACCCATCCACGAGGGCGTTCACTCAATTGGTCAACGTACATCAGCACGAGAGGTGAAGAAAGCAGAGGAGCAACAAAGTAAAGTATCTTAAGCAGGAGCGTGAAATTGAAAAGGAGAAACTAGATTCGAAAAAAAGACGTTCTGACAGCTGAACTAAGGCTAACATAACTGCGTGCAAAGGCTCCCCCTGATTTGCGCCTAACGCCCATTCGACTGCCCTCGCTCCCGTGCATCTCTTGGAGGGTCTTCTCGGCATCTCTTTCTGTCTCTCTTCTCGCCCTTCTTTCGCCTATCACTCTCCACTACCCCGTGCCCCTCCGGTTTCCGGAGCTGTCAGTTAGGCGCTGGGACAATAACAACTTCCTGCTTGAAACAAAATGACTGCTGGGGCCTATGCCCCAACTTGTCCATCATGCGGGGACTATGGTATTCTTTTCATCTTGAAAATGAGATGAAAAAATGAGTGCAATGACTCAATTCCAAGTACTCTCAACTTACGCCATTAGGGAATTCATGCACAAAGTGACGGTCATGTCTACAGTCCACTTGCTATAATACTGATATATCTAGATGCTAGTTATCATTATAATACTTTTCAAGTTGCAAAATGTTTGAAGGATCCTCGATGGAAGATATCTCTCTAATAATTTACAGCTTAATTGCACGGTATACATAGAATAATATAACTCACACTATTGCTTTAGGGCTACGAGAGGAACATCTCGAAGCCAGATTTAGCATGAGATGATGGGCCTAAGTCTATATTTTTTGACAATATGATTGTTCCAGAGGTGGAATCAAATGGTGTGGTAGATAAATGGCTGTTTCACTACTAGATACTTTTCCTTGCTTTGCAGAAACTCCTGTTACGCATCATATTGCATGCGTGTAAAGTAAAGTAAAGCTTATTCTCCGAGAC
Source organism: Parhyale hawaiensis (assembly GCA_001587735.2). Classification (NCBI taxonomy): domain Eukaryota; kingdom Metazoa; phylum Arthropoda; class Malacostraca; order Amphipoda; family Hyalidae; genus Parhyale; species Parhyale hawaiensis. Next base: position 21,499,003 of record LQNS02278143.1, on the reverse strand, counting down.
GCTAACCGAAAGTTTATTTATTCCACGAAACTATTATTTGCAGTAAATACTATGTAGTAAGGTGCATGTATAAAATAATGGGAGTAAAAAGTTGTGAGGTGTCTACCCTCTACCCTGCGGGCCGCAGCAATTCAGACATCGAGGTCTTCGCATTACCGAGCCGGGTTTGCTCGGTTGTAGACAGGATGCAAACCTAAACCCTAAAACGAGGTCGCTCCTCGACATCGCCATATTCATCTACGTATTTACGACTCTGTCATGTCCGGCTTATTGTAGTCCCGCATGGGTGAGAGCAGTTGTCTCAATTTTATTTACTATCTGTGAGGCACAAATGCACCTCAACACTATTTAGTGCCAGCTGTCATAAAATATCCTGACTGGTTCTCTTTTCCTTTGTTTGAGTAATTCACTTGCGATTGAATCTATATTGTATTATGACATAACAAAGTCAATCATGTCCGATTAGCTATGATTTCTCGAACCAGGATTAACTTGACTGGTACCTATGCGAAGGTCTGCAACACAGAATAAGAATATACCAAGTCGAAACCAACTCATAGACACAAGTCTGCCTATTCAAATGTAATATTTAATAACTCCTTTTTTTTAGTTTGATATTCTAATCTTTTCCAGGGTATCAGTCCAATGTTCCGTTCTGGACCTGAATCTCTATCTTATCCGGAATGGCTCTTGCCCTTAATCTAGCAAAGGTGAAATGACAACACTTAATTACGTTTTTAGTCTCACGACTGAATAATTTTTTGTTTTATTCAAGCGAAATGATCGTACAAGATATGTGATTGGTAGCGTTGAAGACGCTACCCGAGTAGTTCAATCGAAAACATCGAATAATTATTCACTTACAGAAGGACTGACAAGTTCATATAAGGACAAGGTATAAATGACTGAATTCTATTTCGGGTGACGGCTACAATTCAACGCATGAGACATAAACTGAAAACTTTCTAAGCAAACACAACTATAAGAACAAGCTAAAACTAGCACAAATAACTCAAAACTCTAAGATCAGACGATCTCAGGCAACTAGGATCCGTGCACTACTGCGAGTGCCCCTCGACAGGGATAATCAAAAATATCAATGTAAAAGCAACACAAATCTAAACTATGCAAACTCAAAACTCAGAAACACTAAAGCGATTAAATACTGAACAGGAGCCCTGAGATTATTCGAGGTAGATATTTCGAACAGCACTAACAACTGCTCAATAAGTGCGGCAAGTCCTACTCTAATTTTCCACAAATTATACTCAACCTTGTCAGAATTGGTGTAGTGTGCGACCACAGAGCTAAGAGGGTGAGAGTGATATTCCGTCGCAGCTAGTGTGCATCGCGTTTTTATAGCTGTTACGTGCTGACTTAATCATGGTTGAGATCGCTGAGTGACCACGAAACTGCTCCGTGGTATTCCCCTGTTGGTTTTTCCCCCAAGGTTACATGTCGCTGATGCAAGAGCCCCGACACGCACAAAGCACGTGATGGGAATTCTTGTCTCTTCATATGTCGCGTGTCGACGACCAGTTCAGGCGTAAACACGAGTGCGAGTTTCCTGTCCACTTGTTATTGGGTTTTGCCCTGCGCTGATAACTGCCGAGGCCTCATTTCCGGAGACCGGAAACTACGACGAACTTGGCTCAGGGCGATGGAACCGATTTCCTGTTTGTCCGCTACTACGTATTTCCCCTGCCGGGGGTGCGCATACCTCGTGTGTGTGAGGCCAGATGCACCTGGTTTCCGGGCCGAAAATGTTTTCGCTGCTGTGACGACCAGCTTAGTGGAGCGCAAGGGAGCAGATTTCCTGTCCCTCCGCTGTTGGGTCTTTCCCTTTTGCTAGCTTGGCGAGCTGGCTTCCTGACCGGATATTTGTTTGGCTGCGGGGTGGCTCGCTACACCTAAAACCACCGTTGTCTCTCTCGTCTTCAGGGAGTTAGCTTTTTAACATGAAACGTGTTTTTAAACATTGAATGTTCTATTATTACTGCAGGCTCCATTTAGTTCAACATAAATAAACACCAAGCGTAAATGATTACTTAAGTAAGACTATATCTTCAGACATGCTAGAGCATGTTCTTCTCAATGTATTGTTTCATTAAAAAGGACTCAGACCAGAATAAAGAGGTGTTCAAGGGAAGAGCTGAAAATAATAATTACTTTATATAGGAAAGAACGTAAGCAAGAGATAGGTTGTTGAGCTATTTGAGAAGAGTTTGCTATCCACCGAGCTGAATCCCTAGGTGGTTTTACATCCTAATGCACACGTAATAAACACCAGGTTAATATTCAAATAATGATATTGATAGAGAGAGCTTAGGTTGAGAGTAAGCGTAAGAACAGTGATGAAAACATTAAATACACAGTTTATAGCGAAGTAACGATAGACACAGGTGAAGTAAATTATTTTCATGTGAAAGGAAATAGATAAACATAATATTATTCAGTGGAATCTGGTGACTGCTTTTAAAGTTCGGGTGAGTACTTCATTGGCTGAAGGCCGTATTAACACAGTGCTACGCTTAGCTGAGGGCCGCGCGAGCACACCAGCGATAATTACCTAAAGAGGATAAATTGTAAGCTTGTATCACGGGGAATTAAGGTCACTGTTTAAAATTGAATCACAAACATATAAAAAGAACTGTAACGGGACTTTTACCCAGCCCAGTGCTATTTTTAGTAATTTCATCATGTGCTATTGTGATGTGCGAAATTGATGTGAAATTACCTAATTTGTGGCTAAAACAGGCATTTTTTAATGCTCACAAGGTTTGTTTACATATTTGCTATTGACAATCCCTTAGCTTTTATGTACGCACTGCACACATATAGCACGTGAACTGTCAGTGGGTTGTCATTCCAAGTTTAGGTCTGACAGTTTCAGAAACTAATTATCTCCGCGAAGGAGGTTATGTTTTCGTCGGGTTTGTCTGCCTCTCTGCCACCAAAATAACCGAAAAAGCTATGGGCGGATTTCGACAAATTTACAGGGATTGTTAGGTATATTAGGAGGAACAGATGGTTAACTTTTGGTGAAGATCCGTTCATCCTTTTGTTTGTTTGTTTGTCTGCCTCATTTTTCTCAATGCCATGACTCAAAAAGTTGTGGATGAATTTTTAGGAAAGTTACATGAGTAGGTATATCACGAAGAGTAAATGACCAATTTTTTGTGATGATCTGTTTGTTCGTTAGTTTGTCACTGTTTTTAATTTTATGCTTGTTAGCACAACAACTAAAAAAATTGTGAATGGGTCTTTATGAAATTTATCGGAACTGTTATTAATGCTAAAAGAATGAAATGATTCAATTGGTGATGATTGGTTGGTCCGTTTGTGAGTTTGACTATTGGTTGTCGGAATGTTTGTTAGCAGCATAACCCAAAAAATTTTGAACGGATCTTCAAAAAAATTACTGAAGCTGTTGAAGGGCACAAATGATTAAATTTTAGTATTGATGCAAAGAAAATCATGGTCTCAGAACCAATTTAAATTTTTCGTAACCGTTGCCTTGCTTAGCGGAGGTATGCGCTCTGAGAGTGCTGTAGTTGGCATTGGCAATGGATGTACACTGAACAGCACCTTCCTTCTACACCGCAGGTACTTCCCTAAGCTTCGCTTTGACAACGCTGATACCAACCCTAACAGGCGAATCGTGCCCGACCTCAACCCCAATGCCATGTTCTGGGGAGGTCGCCAAGACAACACTTTGTTGACGGTCAGTTATAATTACAACACATGAATCTAAAAGGGCATCCCAGGGTATGAGTGTATCTCTTAGTAGCTAAAAGTTGCGCCAGAACCCTATAGTTGCCTCTCCTAAGTGTTGTATCGCATGAATAAGGATGCGACGAGCACATAGTAGGGTTAGATCGGATATTTCGTGTTGTTGGATTTTAAAATGAGAACATAGTTGACTCAAATCCTACATCAACAATATTCCATTGTTTCTCAGTTAAATTTCTACATGATTATACCAAGCAATTCAAAGGAGACTTTTTCAAACATCCGGATTCTTTGAGCAGAACTACACCCGTCCCATCGCCTACAACCCGGTAGATGTCGCCCAGATGGAAATGTGGCGGAGCAGGATCCTGGACGGTATCCACCAGGGCTTCTTCATTGATGTAAGTGGGGTATGATCCTGGATGGCATCCACTCGGGTTTCTACAATATGAGTGGAGTATGATCTCGGACGGTATCCATCCGGGTTTCGTGATCAATATGAGTGGCTTACGTTGCTGGACGGTATTCTTAAGGGCTTCTTTATTGATGTGAATGTGGTACGATCCTAGACGATATTCACCAGGGCTTCTTCATAGCTGGCAGTAGGGTATAATCCTTGACGGTATCCACCAGGGCTTCTTCATTAATGTCTGTACATGGAGTAAAATTCTGGATGGTATCCACTAGGATTTTTCCCATCGTATTGTAGAAATAAGTTTGATTCACTGGGAATCTGATTTTTAGGATAAAAACAAACACCAGAGTGATCACAAACATCATTAAAAGCAGACATTTTGGATTACTGAATATCCATTATCAGTGTTTTGAAGATCACAAAATTCCGGATTATACCGTAAAAACTAGTTAAGAACAAAATCATAAATAATCAATAAAATTATAGAGAGCTTTACAGCTGTTGTACATTCGTTCAGCTCCGGCCCAAGTTTTGAAATGTACAGGAGGCTGGAAGTGAATTGGGTTACGCCTAAAATAGAAAAAAATAATTACTCCTAAAACATGATAACCGTTGACACTGTGGTCACGTGGACACGAATGGAAGACATTTCTGGTTTTGATAAAAGCTTGCATCTTCAAAAAGAAGTTCCTTTGTGTTAGGGGCACGCACTTCACAAATAACTGGAGAGCAGTACTCCTAATAAACGAGCGCTCGCAGCGCTCGTTTATGCGAACGGTGAATGAGGCAGGATACTGGGCGGTGTCCACCAGCACGTCTCCCTTGTCATTCATGGGGCAGAATATTGGACGGTATCCAACAGGGCTTCTTCACGGATGTGAGTGGAGTATAATGTTGGGAAGGTATCCACAAGGTCTTCAGCATTCATGTGAATGGGGTAAGATACAGAACAGTATCCAACAGGAGTTCTTAATTTGTGTGAGTGGATTGACTGGAACAGGACACTGGACTGTATCCATTACGGCTTGTTTATTGATGTGAGTGAGAGAAGACACTAGACGATATCCAATAGAGCTTTATTGGAGTAAGTATCAATGGATACGAGGCGGTTTTATCGGGGCTTCTCTATTGATGTCAATGAGGCAGGATTCAAACAGTTTCCATCAAGGCTTGTTTTTTGATGTAAGTGGAGCAGGATACTATAATTATGGTCTCCATCAGGGCTTGTGTACTGAAGTGAGTGAGGCAAAATATGAAACGATATCCGTAGGTGGTTCTTCATTGATGTGAGTGCACGGTATTCTGCAGGGCTTTTTCATCATTGTGCGGTGCAGGATAGTGGACGGTATTCATCAGGACTTGTCCATTGATTCGAATGAGGGAAGGTACTGCTGAGCAGTGGGCATATGTTTGCTTGCTTGAATGTCACCATGTACACAATCTTCGCTAAATACGGTACGTAGTTAATAAGCTGCGAGAAGCTCGAAAATTTCGAAGTAATAATGCTTCAACTTGTTATATCAGTTCATCATTCACATAGCTCTGTTACCACCGTGTCCTGGAGACGTCTCGGCTGTACTCTCACTCCAGAAAAATTTTAGTCTCTCTATATTTTGGAATGACAGAGAAGAAAGTTAATTGTAATATAGGTTCCTCGTGACTCAGTTGGTTTCGGGCAATCGAGGAGAGTATAATATTCTCTCCCTCCGGGACCTATGAATACTTCACGGTTATCTACAGTTTTCTCTTTCCACAGTCAGTTGGTTGCTTGCTGGGTCGGTTAGTCTCTCTCAGACTCCATGTCCATTTCTTAACGGATAGTTAGGAGCAATTTAGCTGCTGAATCCCAAGGGATGAGATAGGAGGAAATCTGAGCTACAAATTAGGAGCAAATAAGCGTCTTGAATATACTGAAAATACTGCATTTTCTCAAGTCCACTTCGCTCAAAAAAGTAGCTGTTCTTGGTGTATTTCTCTTGAGCTTGGGAGATAAGAGGCCTTATTTTGTAAATATGACTGGTTGCACCCGATGCTCCGTGACATGTTCTGAACACATTTAGAAGCACCAGATGCATCACTTCAGTTGGCCTCCATTTAATTTTTTTCCCATCCTCCTCAACCTTCTTTCTTCGATTATAAAACGTTTTCACAAGAGATAATGCTATAAACGTAAACTCTAGAAAAATTCAAGATTCACGCTACTCGACCAATTTCGACCAATGATTTACCAATTTTAATAGCCACGATACCATTCCCATTAAATTAATGTCGCTTCCTGATTCTTTTTCGCCTCGTTGTTTGACTATCAGAAGAATGAGGAGAGTGCTCATTATATTCCATCTTTATGATGGTTGGGTGCTGTAGTAAAGAAATAAAAACGGTCGATTTATAACTGATGCGCCGCGAAGCATGTGGTTATTAGGTAGAAAATATGAGTGATGTGCGACTTAGGTGAGTAGTGTAAGTAAAAAAGTAGACCAGAACTATTGCAAAATGGCTGCTGTTTTATGAAGTGCAGTATATGAGCGTATGAGTACTACTAGCATTTTGACAACATCTAGCTACGTTACCGTTACGGAGTCACCGTTGAAAGGAGGCAACTGTGGTAGTGATTGTAAGCCAGCGTAAATAGACAGAGCATGTGCTCTCAGGTGGTAAATAAAATACTATGTAACGTGTGACGTCACAGCTTGTCCCCACCACGAGATGGCTACTTTTCAGAATGGTTGTGATGTCATGCATTGCTTTGTTAAGGTTTGAAGAAGTACGTTACAGGATTACTGTCTTAGGTCAAAAGGAAGTAGGTGAAAACATTGACTAACCGTGGAATTTCCACGGGTCCCGCTAGTAAAATATTATTTATATTCACACGGAAAGAAGAAGTGTTTATCTTATACTGCTACTATTCAGTTCATACGTTTTCTGCCTGTCTCGGAATATTTTTTCGCACTTCATAGCCTCGGGTTTGGTTCGGACGTCAAGGGAGAGAGATACTTGAGCTATATTGTACATGAAAATGAGTTTTTTTTAATTTAAATGATACGAAGGACCACGGGCAGCTTATAGTTTTAACAATCGCGTTTCCTAATCTTATCAGGACGAAGGCAACCGCGTGCAGCTGAGCGACGAAGTGGACGTCACTGACGGTAGCCAGAAACGCGGTGTGGAGATTGTCGGGAACGCCCTGGAGGCAGACCGGGTCCTCAGCGCCCACTACAACTACTACGGAGACTTCCATAACTACGGCCACGTGCTTATTGGATCCTGTCATGATCCTGACGGCACGCAT
>LQNS02278143.1:21470128-21482654 GCA_001587735.2 Parhyale hawaiensis | reverse complement strand
TTACCCCTCACACTTGGTTGTGACGGCCAATGTTACCCCTCACACTTGGCTGTGACGGCCAATGTTACCCCTCACACTTGGCTGTGACGGCCAATGTTACCCCTCACACTTGCTGTGACGGCCAATGTTACCCCTCACACTTGGTTGTGACGGCCAATGTTACCCCTCACACTTGGTTGTGAGGGCCAAAAATCCTAGTTCATAACGTGATCTGTTAGCCCAAAGAATCAAGAGCTTCTAATTGAGTTATTTTAATACATTCTTCATGTGTGCCATTTTAAGAATGCAAACGATCTATTTTGGTCCTTCCAACATACTTATCGCTTGGTCATTTTCTTGAGTAACATTGTCTAGTGAAGGCCCTGTGGGCAGGAAGCCTTCAATTGGGTATGTCACTAAACTGGCAATACTTACGAGTCCTGCTTCTACGGATGCCCTCCTCCAGGTCCCTGAAGGTGAGCTCGCCGGGAATAGTGACGGTCGATTCGGTGGAGGGGCGCTTGATGTGGTTCAGACCGGGCTTTACTGAAACTCGGAACGTTTTATAATATTTAAATGCGTAGAGCTCCTTAGTTAATTCATATTTACAAATTCCGTCACTTATAACTGATGGCAAACCCGTGGCTTCTTTCTGGGCGTCCGGCACTAAATATTCAAACCGTCAACTGTGCCACCGCTCTCGAGCATAAAATACCTCAGAGTAGCTCATTACTGAAGCGGTAATGTCACTAACGCAGAACATGATGGCGCCAAGAACTACAAGCCCTCTTGCTAATGGCATCCGAAGTTTAACGGTCAAACAAAGTATCCACAGGACATGTAGTACTCAAATAAGCCCCGGAGGGCAATGAACTTAGCCTCCTAATGATCAGTGACGATGCAACGTAATGGTAATTTGCGGTCTCTCCGCTTTGCTTCTAAATGATACACGCATCTGAACCGTGGTACAGTCACTGGTAGACATTCGCACTGTCCTGTTTGATTGAACCAGTGGTTTTAAGTGCTTTCGTAATAATAAGATAATCATCAACGTAGCAAGATTTGAACTCTTACAATACGGAAAAAATCATTTCTGTTCGAATTAATAACCTACAAAACGAGTGATGGGAGCGAAATCGTAAGCATAAGCATCTTAAGAGACAAGATAATATTACTGTTGCCTAAGCTATAACCCTTGGAAAGAAATGGTTTGGATGGGTGCTGCGGAATTCTTCATCACGGCAGGTGAACATTTCGCTCACATTATGGAAACAACTGATATCGACCAAGATAGAGTCCTGCTCGCCTCGTTGGAAGCCAAGCAAACGAAAAGATCTAACGAGTCTTGAAGTTCCTGAATATCATTCACTGCTAAAATAGAGGGCATACAAGAATTTCAACTGTCACGAAAGACTTGCCCACCTCCAACTGTACTCAGTTCAACAGAGATGCGAACGCTTTACAATCATATAGGTTTGAAAAATGTTAGAAGGAATTATTGTAAATGTGAATAAGCGGAGACTCAGACCGTACTGGCAACACTTGTGGAATGCGCGTCGCTATCATATTCGAAACGCCACTTTACTAACGTGAAGTTAAAACCTTACTAGACTCGTGCTTGCTGAAACAGCCTGATATACCAGCTGTAAGCGTTAACGTGCAATGTACGGATAACTCGCTGCTAGCCCTCCCGCTGGTCCCGCAATGCAGCATCACCTCTGTACAAGATGGAGGCGTGCATAATGCCACCTGGACCTTGTCCGAAGAATTTTCAAGGTTTCCACAGGTATGGGAATCAGAATAGCTAAACAATTGCCCTTCCAATATTAAACCAATATTCTACTGTCGATATAATACTTTTATAATATTTTAACACCATGCTCATGCTGACAGTTTTTTTCAAGTCTAACCTCACAGCGTCTAGCAATTAAATATAAAGGCGAAGTTGAGAATAATATTAAGCTAAGCCTCGACACGTGTAACTATCGGAAAAGAAGGTCACCATCTCACTTATCTGTTTTCCTTATAAGACGTTTACCGTTCTTGGCATACAATACTACTCATTTGACCCGCTCATTTCCAAGCTAATGTGATACGATTTCATAAGGAACTACTTTCCATCTCTTTTGATTGAGACAGTATTAGAAAAACTGGGAAAGATTTACAATAGGAAACCACATCCTCCCAACAATTGAACGTAAAGCTACATATTTAAAATATTCCTACTCTGAATTTCATAGTTATGATATGAAAAAAAATTGAGTTTGTAAGAAACAAGTTTGACCCACAAATCAATGTGACATAGCCACATTGCGACACGTAGAAAAAATGAAAGTGAGAATTTTACAGCATCAGGGAGTTCAATATCGTACCGGGCAGAGATGTTACTAGTTAACCAGTATTTTTTACCATTAGGGGACACGGGCCATTGAGTTTTATTTAGTAATTTCAACATTCTGTCAAAATGCAATAACAGTGATTTGAGGTTATTCGAGTCTATATTTCTTCATCAGTTATTTCTGAGCTCAAAGATCAAACAATTTTGCCGAACCTTTCATTTTAAAAAATTCAACGGAGCACATGTACTGCACTGCACGGCATCTTATTCTCCCCAAATGGGTTATCAGCACTAGTTATCCTCTAGGATAGAAAACATGCATTTCTCTAATGAAACTGTACAATGTGAGCCGTTCATTTTATCCATGAGTCGCTATTGCTTCACATGGTAGCTCACTACGTACATCTATGGTACCCATTTGACGGTTGTGAGATTCATTCAAAAGCCTTCAGACTTCTATGATGGTCAGTTATTCACTACGTATCATATATTCTAATACAATAATCTACTCACCTAGCGTAGCAACAGAAATTGAAGATGAGATGCGACAACACTTACGAGTGAAGACGAACTTGTCCATCTCGCACCACAGCAGCCGCTGCTCGTTCAGCTGCATGGGCTCGTCGGTGCCGTTCTGGCTGAACTTTGGTGCCATGAAGACGCGCACGTACACCTGCTTGGGGGATCCCGTCGTGTTGTTCGCCTGAAGGTGGGAAATTCAGAGGTAACGCAACTGGGCGGGGTGTAACCAAACTGTAGCGGGGATCTAGAATCTGGAACACGCGCACGTGGGGCTGTGCGGAGAGTGGTTGGGAGCTGGTTGAAAGTGATTTGGGACAACAGTTTATTGATTGCTAAGAAACACTAAGTAAAGTGCTCTGCAAATGACTTTACTCCTTTTTCCGCAAGGCAATAGGAGAAGAAAGTAATTTGCACTATCATCTGTACAGTCGTGGATATGTGCATGACGGTCGCTCCACAGCAGTGAGCATTTACAGTGGTAGTTCTCTTCCTTACGTAGCGCCCACTCTGTCTACTTACTCTGAAGTGAGTTATCGCTATGGTAGAGTGCTCAAATTTATCAGGATAAATACAAGATAGACACAATTACCACTGGTAAGTTAATTTAAGAAGTTGAAGCAAGTAACATGCGACGAGCTCTCTCACTGACTGTGCCCATAAGAGTAATGAATAAAGTTTTGCATCTAGAATTACAAGCGAGTTCATAGACAGTGTCTCTCTCAGACTGCGGGGATGTTGTAAGTGATAACACAGTAAGTCTTTGCAATATTTACACGTTAGTAATCTGGGCCTTCGATTATGATTTGAAGAAATAATGTATAGATATAGAGATGTAAATTGTACATTGCAAAACCGGTATTGAGCCATTCGATTTCCATTGGGAAGAAAAATCGGGACCGCACTCTCAACAGGACTGCAAGCTGGGGTAACATCAGAATTGGCCATCGCATAACAGAGAATTTCAACATGTAGTTCATTTCGTGTTAAGACTTAGATAATAACAACTTTCTCTAATGACTGCTTCTCTATCTCTTGCAGTGAATAACACCAACAGGGTGAAAGCACGTAAGACATTGACGCACATAAGAAATAATCACTATTGCTGTTCTCATAAGTTACAGAACATGCACTGCATATGGGAGAAAAATTGCTGAAAGCATAGGGATAAGCTTACAAGGATATGGTAATTGAAGTCCATGTGGTCCAAGTGCTGGATGTTGACCCTCACTGCACGGGATGTTCCGAGATCGACTCCACGGGACGCTTCAAACTCGCGAGTGTTCCATCCAGTGTGGATCTCATCAGCCATATTGCCGGAAGCCACTCCGACCCTCTCCACTGACACTCCAGGCAACTCCAGCTGCAGCGGAGACCAGAGAGCGTTAGTGAGGTGACCGTGCAGCAGCCAACTAGCTGATTACCTAATAATACAAGGTGTAGGACTAGCAGTACCTACTGGTCGGTGTAGGACTGTCACTATCTGTTGCTGGGTGTACAGCCCTCTCTACCTGTGCTCGGTGTAGAACTGTCACTCAGGGTTACGGAGTCGGACGTTTCCAGTTCGACTTCCACTTTTGTTTTTTCCGACTCTTGGTCCTGACCCTAGGGATCTTCCGAGTCCGACCCTTTGATACAGTTAACATTTTATTTAATGCAGCCAGTAACTTTGTCCAACCGCTTTTTTACCAAAATATACACACATATTAAACTAAAGAGAGTAGTTTAGTAACATTTAGAACATCTGGCATCAATTAAGATTATATATTTACATATCTTAACATTTCATTAATAATTATCATCCAGAAAAATTGTTTATACTGGTTAAGTGCTCACTACCAAAAATATACACCAGCTTAAGCTTAAAAAAAAATATTTAGTTGGTATTTGAAAAGGAATCCTTTATTATTTGCACAATTTGTGACTGAAAATAGCACATTAGTTTATAAAAAAAATAAATGGTTGGGATAAATCAGCATGAGGCGAAACTCTGCTTAGACCATTTAAGTACTCCACTGCCAATGGTAAACACTTGGATTAACCCTAAAACACTATTTGTCCTCATTAAGAAAAAAAATAGATGTTTCTTACAAATTAAAACGAAAAATTCCGAAAAAATTGAGGTATTTTATAACGTAGTTCACCAGAGTCGGGCTCTAAATACAGACTAGGATTCTTAGAGCAAGTAGCTATCTTCCAGCTCCGATTAATCCTCAAATTCTTAAATTCTGCAACACTGCCGTCACTACCTTCTGGTCGATGTAGGACTGTCACTATCTGCTGCACGATATAAAACTGTCACATCCCGCTGATCGGTATAAGATTGTCGCTACTTGCTGGTCGGTCGTACATCGGTGTAGGACTGTCACTATCTGTTGGTCGATGCAGGACTGCAACTATCTGCTGCACGATATAAAACTGTCGATACCTGCTGCAGGGCATCGAACTGTCACTACCTGCTGGACGGTGTAGGTGGGCTGAGCAGCCTTGTACTGCTGGAACACCCAGTCGATGTACTTATGGTAGCGGTAGAACACCGGGTCTCTCATGGCCACGGCGGGATCGGACATCACGCCCAAGTTCTCCTGTAATCATCAGACACATCATTCTTCGAAGCAAAACATATTATTACCTAATAGGAAAATGGACTCAAGTCCACAAGACGACTAATACAACTGCAGTTGCCCGTAATAACACCCAGGAACCAAATGAGTTGCGCTGCAGATGGCAGAAGCAACCTGACTACTTTTAGCCAGCCGGCAGAAAAGGCAACTTCACGGAACAAACCTGAGTTTTGAAATTCGCAACGGTAATAATTTAAGAGCACTTACTTGAAAATTTTAATACCACAGGCTGAAACCAGGGCACCTGTCTGAAGTTCCAAAGAATGTCAAGCCACGTAGGCCTAATTTCAGGGCCCTTGATTTCAGTATTATAATAATTCTAAACATGTCTTGCTTTGTTGATTGATCAACGTTTATTAATGTTTAAAAGTACACTGCGCTTCCTTAGTACAATAGCGTGCCAGACTCCAGCTCAAGTGAAATGTGAAGTAAGTAAGGAGGTGCTAGTGGATAAACTTAATAAGGTGTATATCAGTCGATTTTGACGAGGATCGGGGGTCCAGAATCATCTATGATAGCATTCCTCCCAAAGGACGAACCCACTGTATCCGGCTCGTGAGCACACGTTATTGGCAAAGCAAACAATTTAGTTGTGTTTGAGCTGCCCGACGTAGAGTTATCGAAATCTGTACAACAAGGGATACTTTCAGGTTATACACTGAGTGCGTATATGTGGTAGCAGGAATCTATGTCGTCATACCTCGCAGCTAGAAAGACGCTGCAATAAAGCGACGACGAGCTTTATGTTATTTCACCCTCAAGTTAAATCCAATTAGGTGCCTACGTCAATACAAAATTAATCGTATACTATGCACAGAGGAGCAGAATGCAGCTTAGTGTTGAGCAGACATGAAGTTTATTGATTTTCTACTTGCCATGTTGGAGGGGCAACTGGATTCTGGACCTTTTTGTATTCACCAGCCGATTTAGTTGAAACTTTGTATGATATGTAAATTTTGATTGTAAAAAAACCTTTATTCATGACATTTTCTTGAAAAAGTGACTATTTTTTTAGTAATGGACTTTTTTACTTGAGTTTTTCCAAAATCCTAAAAAAGTTTTAGTCTTTGTTCAATTTTATTGTCCAATGTCTGAAATTGTAGATTATGGTATTGCAAATGATTTGCAAAAAAAGTTTTGATAAGTTTTGTAAAACATCAGAATTTCTACATTTTCTGACATTTTTAGAGGGGGTGGGGGTTTCGTTTAAAATTCGAAGTTTTCGTTGGACAGCTGTCGACACAGTCTTACTGAACAAATTGTTGCAAACTGCACAAAAAAATACTAATAACTGTAGAAGTTATAGCATTTTGACTGTGGAAAGAACGTCTCCAGATATCGCTCAGATGCTGCAAATTCACTGATAACACTATTGACATTGAAACACGTTCAGTGGCTCTTTTTCTGTAAACATCGAAGACGACCATTCTAATACTTTTATATGGTGGACTAGGTTATGCTGAACACGTTGACGATGAAAAATAAAATTCTATTTTTATTTTTCCGAATTTTTCATCATTTGTCCTTCTTAACGAAGCATGTAAAGTTAGACTTCGGCGCAAGAGATGTAACTAAATACTTTCTACATGTGCAGTTGCAGCAAAAGTCTCATTCTTAGCTATCGCAAAATTCTTAGTTTCCTTAAGCCAACACAATGCCAGGACAGTTACAGACAGAATGTAAAAGATTGAGCGAGATGTGGGGTTCGGACAATTTGATAGAGCAGTAGTTAGTCACTATTCAGTCTGTCGTAATCAGGGAAGGATCCCCTCACGCAGCACTCTGCTCACCTCGAGTGTGCCGTGAGGATCAGAGCAAAATCCCCACACCCAGCACCGTACACGCCCCTGCTTCCCTTAAGGATCATGGCTGGAAACCCGCAATTTACATCTCTGTTGGCCGTAAAGATAGTGACAGGATCCAAACGCACGGCACCTCACTCACCCTTGCATGCTTTCAGGAACATGATAGGATCCCCACACCCGCCACGTTACTCACACCTGCGTGCTTCCAGGACCCTCGCAACAATACCGTACTCACCCAAAGCGTGCCGTCAGGGTTAACAAAGAATCCCCACTCCAAGCACCTTGTTGTGGCTGTTGTCGTGGCGCCTAGCTATGAACACCGTCCAGAGAGGGATGAGGAAAAGGAGGGAACTTAACAAAGGAAGGGTGAGAAGAGAGGAAGATAGAGATGCCGTGGAGGTTCACCTGGAGATGCACGGGAGTGAGGGCTGTCGGAAACGCGTTACACACATATCGGTGAGAGCCTGTTTGCTCTTCCGCACGACAAAGAGGGCACTGCGGAGTGGCCAAAATCCCGGTCTTATGTTTGTAGGAGGCCAGGGTACACAGAAGCTCGAACGCAACTGCGAAAGTGAAGTGAAAAAAGGGAGGACTATGGTTGACTCGGATGGGGAAATAGCGGAGGGTCGGGTGCCGAGCACTTCGTTGACATCTAGCCTCGCAATTTTGTGGTCAGACGCAAAATTCGCCTTTTTGGAATGGAGACCGGAATGACGTCACCAACCAGAAGGTACGATAAGAAGGCCGGTACTCTGACGCCAGTGTATATTTCATATCAAGAAGGTCCTTGGAATCGGTGACCGGGCCGTGCGGCGGATGGCCGGGAACCAAAGCCTACAGTAAATACTGTCTGCTGAGGAAGTGAAAGAACTCATAAACTAAGAGTATCTGTGACCCGTGGTGATGACTGCAAGACGCCATACGGTGTGATTCTGACGCTACTCGTAGGGGGGGGGGGGAATCAATGAGCCTTGGGGAATGTCACAATGTAAGCGACGGAAGGGTGAGGTGGCCGACCCAAAGCGGCAGCAGGGCGCTCTACCTCACAAGTAGAAGTGCAGACAACGTACTACGCTGTGATTAAGTGTAGAAGTCTCGACTAGCTCAGGAAGTTTGTTGAGACCGACAGTGTCGGAGACCTTGGTGAAATTCACGGTTAACGCATCAGTCCGCATGGAAGGCTTTTTCTTGTTAAAGCTAACTGCAATAGCTCGTAGCAGAGGCAGTAGGGCCTATATTGTAGATCTGCTGGACTTGAAAACATATCGATGGTCCGAAGTAGGCAGGGCCGCGGATTGTTGAAGAAGGAGAGGCCCCTCAAGAAGCATAGCAGCCTGGTACAGCTGGGAGAAGGGCGGGAGGAGCCGCCTTCGTCTATGGGCTTGCCCGGTTTAAGAAGCACGATGATGACGGCCAGGGACCAGATGGGTGGGACACTGGCTTCTTATAAGGATAAATTGAGGATTTGGCACATAAATGTAGACCACTGGTCCTAAGGCTCCTCAGGTGAAAAATGGTGAGGTCATCACTGCCAGTGGCAGTGGAACTTCCGCCCCAAAACAGCGCCTTATCATCTGCGCCTGTGAACGAGTTATACGATCTGTTTAGGGGTGATACTGGCGGATATGACCACGCAGTCAAAAGGAAGAGATCAGGTGAGGCTGGAGAGCCGTAGATAGGAGTCGAGTGGGGAGACTCACATTAAGGATAACTAGCTGACGAGATAAAGCCCACAAAGAGCCTCGCCTCTACCGGTGATTATCAGGCGAGGAGCAAGAAGGATAGTGGACATTAAAATCTCCTCAGACCAGCACGTTGAAGGACTGGAGAGAGTTTAGAACTAGAAATCTGGGCATTAATCGGTGGAACAGAAGGAGCATAAGAGGGAAAAAATATCATAAATATGCATGTAGCTGCCGGCGGAGCAACCCTTTCTTCCTGGATGTCAAGGACCTCATCATTTGGGAGAAAGCCACGGGTGTTCAAAGAGGCTTCGGACAGGAATTGGTGAACAAGGATGATTAGGCCCCATCTCCAAACGGGAGAAGCCTCTCCAGTATGACAGTAGGGGTGTGGGCAAAATTGAGGAATTTAAAGCGAACGGATAACTTCGTCTCCTGAAAGCAGGCAACCGAAAGCCGCTAGCGTGTAAGAACGCTCTCTTTGCCTTGTATGTCATTGCAGTTTAGCTAGAGAACGCTCCTTACAGAGGCGAGGGATAGGGGGTTACAGAGAAGAAGAGGCAGCAGCGAAAGTAGAGAGAAGGGACGGACACGGCTTTGAAGAAGGGGGAGACCACGAGAGCGCGGATTGTGCAGCGAGAAAAGGAGGCAGAGGTGGAGTTTTTTCGGGGTTGGGAAAAGGAGACCCAGGTAGGCGGAGGCAAGTCCAATTGGTTGACCAGCTCAAGGCTCTGCGGAGGCCCGAGCACTGCTAAAAGAATTCAGCTGTAGGGTCAAAGTTGGGATTGATCCCGGCCCTCAGCAGGAGTAACACAAGGAGACGGCCTTCGGGTGTTCTGTATTAGAGGGCATGAGGAGGTTGGCACAGAGTATGCAGGGACCGGGTGAACCTACTCGGCCCTCATATGAAAGAAAAAGGATGGAGGAAGCAAAGAAAGTAGACACCGGGGGGAAGAATGAGGCGGAAGAGGGGGAGAAGGTCACAGGGTTGCAGATTGGAACCCCGTTTGGCTCTCCACAAGATACCGAAGAGAAGAGGAGACCCATGGGCGAGATTGAGGGCTCTTCGGGTTATTATAATTATTCATTATTATTATTAAAAGTTGACGCTTGAGATCCCACGGACAGGTAATACAATCCAAATAAAACATCTTGCAACACCGGTAAGCTCAAAACTCTGCTAAAGGTAATCCAGCAAAAAAAAACATCAGCAGCTGACTTAAACGCCTGCAGGCCACTACAACCAAACGCCGATGCCGGCTACAAATTCCAAACCTTAGCCGACCAGGGCACGAACCACCGACAGAACTGATTAGTTCGATATACGACAGCCTCCAGAGTGAAAGAGTGCGCTCCGCACGATTTTCTCTGCCAAAAAACCTTGAGGGCAGGGAGAGCAGACTACAACCAATGCCTCTCATTAATATACACCTTATAAAGTATACAAAGCTCTGCTACTCTTCTCCTGTGGTACAGGTTCACTAGATCCTTATCAGCGCACAACCTGCTGGCTGAACTGACAAGTCGGTCCAACAGACGTAAGTAAGTGTCAGCAGCTGAAGACCAGACCGGTGAGCAATACTCTAACACAGGCAGCAAAAACGTATAAAAATATCTGCAGGCAACCTGTCACCAAACACAGAATTCACCTTACGCAGGAGCCCAATCTTAGTGGAAGCACGTGACACCAACCTCCTAATATGCGGCCCATAAGTAATTTTCTCATCAAAGACAACACCAAGAATCTACAAGGAGCTAGACTCTTGAAGCAGAGTGCCATCTATCTCCAGTTGGAGATGCTGAGATACAAGTGTCCGAGACCGACTGATAATCATCGACTTGGTCTTCCTAGCATTCAGCTTCATACTCCAAGCCGAGTACCATGCACTAATGCGTGACAAATTCTTATTCAGAGACTGAGCGACAGCATCACGAAGGCGAGGATCAGGTATTTCTGCCATCAAGGTGGAATCGTCGGCATAGTTGACCATCGTGTTTTCAAGCGTGAAGAAAACATGTCCCTTGTATAGAGAACGAACAACAGTGGTCAAGCACACTGCCCTGAGGGACGCCAGACACAACCCCGACTGAGGCGCTCAAAACGCCGTCAACAGACATACTCTCCGTTCGCTCAGAAACAAAATCGTGAATGATTTATGGAACCCTACCACCCACACCAAAGGACTCAAGCTTGTATAATAGACCCCTGTGGTTAACTGTGTCAAACGCTGCGCTAAAGTCCAACTGGACATGGCGTTCTGACCTACAACCCAGCGCAGACTGCAAATGGTGTGACACCGACAACAGAGCGTCACAACAACCCAAGCCAATTCTGTGCGCAAACTGTCCAGCAGGCAGCAACCCCGTAACTTCAGCGAAACGACCAAGCTTACCAGCGATCAACTTCTCAAACACTTTCGACAAAATGGGAGTCAGTGTGATGGGCCGATAGCTGGCAGCATAGGGTGACACCGGACCCTTGGGAATAGGAGTAATATTCCCATTACGCCAACAACGAGGAAAATTTCCTAGCCGCATCAGGCGCCGGAAGATCACTGCAAGCTTTGGGCGAGAACGTCAGCCAGCTGCTTATAAAACAAAGGAAACATGCCCACCGGATCCACACCTCCATAAGAATCAAGGCCCTCAAGCAGCACCTTGATTGTACCAGATTCGAACGTCAAAGAGTCAAGCGAGGTTCAGGGTGGCATCCATGAGGCAATGCAATAACATCTCTGCTCTGCTTCCCGTCGAATTGAGCCGACAAAAGCTCCGCCTTTGCCAAGGGATCGGTATTGATGCCCCCACCTGAACCAACAAGGGACGGCAACGAATGATCAGCACCGAACACTGAACCCCTTACCTCACTCCACCAACGATGTGAATGGAGACTCCCTGGAGCGCTGCCTCAGACGACGCTGGGCCTCCTCATACACACGCTTAGCCTCGGCCTTACGATTAACATAGGTCTGCACAATGTGCGGTCACGCGAACGCCGCAATGACCGATACGCCGCTTGTTTATCTTCGAAAGCTAACCGACACTGGTCGTCAAACGAAGGCTTATCCCAAAACCTTGCAAGAATAGTCCTCATAGGGACAAGCTTCTCCAAAATTGATACAGTTAAGTCGTTAAGCTCAGAGACAGGATCCTCACTGTGAATAATATATGGCGCCAAGGTAACGTTCTTACTGCCCGAGTAATAGCCACCCAGTTAGCCAAAACCACGTTCAACGTTCACCTAAAAATCGGCTTTTCACAAGTAGACTATTACGACAGGATCTCCACACCAACACGTTACAGATCCCTGCGTGTCGTCAGGTTCATGGCAGGATCACCATACCCAGGACCTCACTGACCAACAGGTACCATCAAATTCGTAGCAGGATCGCAACACCAAGCATCATACTTACCCACGCATGCTATTAGGATCATGACACGATCTCCACCCCCAGCACCTTACTGACCCCATGCGTGCCGTCAGGATCATGACAGGATCCAATAAGCACGTGGCCGTAGTTATGGAAGTCTCCGTAGTAGTTGTAGTGGGCGCTGAGGACCCGGTCTGCCTCCAGGGCG
>LQNS02278143.1:21458910-21469985 GCA_001587735.2 Parhyale hawaiensis | reverse complement strand
GTGCCGTCAGGATCATGACAGGATCCAATAAGCACGTGGCCGTAGTTATGGAAGTCTCCGTAGTAGTTGTAGTGGGCGCTGAGGACCCGGTCTGCCTCCAGGGCGTTCCCGACAATCTCCACACCGCGGTTCTGGCTACCGTCAGTGACGTCCACTTCGTCGCTCAGGTGCACGCGGTTGCCTTCGTCCTGACAAGATTAGGAAACGCGATTGTTGAAACTATAAGTTGCCCGTGGTCCTTCGTATCATTTAAATAAAAAAAAAACTAATTTTCATATACAATATAGCTCAAGTGTCTCTCTCCCTTGACGTCCGAGCCAACACCGAGGCTATGAAGTGTGAAAAAAAGTTCTGAGCGAGGAAGAAAACGTTTGAACTGGGTAGTAGCTGTATAAGATAGACACATTTTATTTCCGTCAGTATATCAATAATATTTTTACTAGCGGGACCAGTGGAAATTCCACTGTTTATTAATGTTCTCACCTACTTTCTTTTGACCTAAGGTAGTGCTCCTGTAACCAACCTCGTCAAACCTAAACAAAGCAATGTACTGTATGACATGACAACTATTCTAAAAAGTAGCCATCTCGCGGTAGGGACGAGTTGAAGGGCGGTTGGCTGCGACGTCACACGTTACATAGCATTTTATTTACCACCTGCGAGCACATGCTCTATCTATTTACTCTGGCTTACAATCACTACCACAGTTGCCCTCCTTTCAACGGTGACTCCGCAACCGTAACGTAGCTAGATGCTGCCAAAAATGCTAGTAGTACTTATCTGCTCATATACTGCGCTTCAGAAAACAGCAGCCATTTCGCATTAGTTCATGTCTACTTTTTTCACTTACACTGCTGACCTACGTCGCACATCACTCATATTTTTTTAGCTAATAGCTACATGCTTCACGACGCATCAGTTATATATGACCATTTATTATTTCTTTACTAGAGCACCCAGCCATCATAAAGATGGAGTATAATGAGCGCTCACCTCATTGCTCCTGATAGTCAAACACCAAAGCGAAAAAAAATCAGGAAGCGACAGAAATTCAATGGGAATGGTATCGTGGCTATCAAAATTGGTAAATCATTGGTCGAAATTGGTCGCGTAGTGTCAATTTTGAATTTTTCTAGAGTTTACGTTGATAGCATTATCTCTTGTGAAAACGTTTTATAATCGAAGAAAGAAGGTTGAGGAGAATGGAAATAAAATTAAATGGAAGTCAACGGAAGTAATACATCTGGTGCTTTTAAATGTGTTCAGAACATGTCAAGGAGCATCGGACGCAACAGGTCATTCACAAAAAAAGGCCTCTCATCTCCCAAGCTCAAGAGAAATACACCAAGAAGAACAGCTACTTTTTTGAGCGAAGTGGACTTGAGAAAATGCAGTATTTGCTCCTAATTTGTAGCTCGAATTTCCTTCTATCTCATCCCCTTGGGATTCAGAAGCTAAATTTCTCTTAACTATTCGTTAAGAAATAGAGAAAGAGAGACTAAGCAACCCGGCAAGCAACCAACTGGCTGTAGAAAGAGAAAACCGTGGATAACCGCGGAATATTCCATACGTCCCGCAAGGAGAGAATATTATACTCTCCTAGATTGCCCTAACCCACTGAGTGACGAGGAACCTATAATACCTTTTATAATCCGGACTTTTGTCATCTTTAAAACACTGATGAAGGATATTAGTAATCCAAAATATCTGTTTTTAATGATGTTTGTGATCACTCTGGTGTTTGTTCTTATCCCAAATATCAGATTTCCAATGGATCAAAGCTATCGCTACAAAACAATGAAGAAACCCTAGTGGATACCATCCAATATTTTACTCCATGTACATACATTAATGAAGAAGCCCCTGTGGATTCCATCAAGGATTATATTCTACTCACAGCTATGGAGAAGCCTCGGTGAATACCGTCCAGGATCGTAACCCATTCACATCAATAAAGAAGCCGTTAACAATACCGTCCAGCAACGTAAGCCACTCACATTGATCACGAAACCTGATCATACTGCCCTCATATTGGAGGAGCCCGGGTGGATGCCATCCAGGATCATACCAGACTTACATCAATAAAGAAGCCCTGGTGGATACCGTCCAGGATCCTGCTCCTCCACATCTCCATCAGGGCGACATCTACCGGGTTGTAGGCGATGGGACGGGTGTAGTTCTGCTCAAAGAATCCGGATATTTGAAGAAGTCTCCTTTGAATATCTTGGTATAATCAAGTAGGAATTTAACTGAGAAACAATGGAATATTCTTGATGTAGGATTTGAGTCAATTATGTTCTCATTTTAACTTCCAACAACAGGAAATATGCGATCTAACACTACTAAACTAGCGGGCAAAATAAGCGAACGATTTTTATATATTGAAAATAAAGTTTAGCCATGTAGAGCAGGCTAATGAATCTTTTGATGGGGCCTTAAGGAATGTACTTAACATATTTCTACAAAATATCTGAAAAAAACATAACTATATTTAACACATTAGAGCAATCTAACAAACATTAACAAAAATTGAACAGTGCAAAATAAGAGAACGATCGTCCATAAAGCGTTTTCACATTTACCCCGGTCATCAGGCAACATTCAGTTTCGTGTACATGACTTCTAGATCTGCCACTCTTACGATTATACCATTCTAGAAACACGGCACCTCACGTGAAAGTTACTCTTGAGCAGCGGGAAGAAATTGTTAAGCTCAGGTCATCAGGAATGACTTTCGGCCATATCAAGAGAAGTAAACCGATCCAAGAGCGTTTTTTCCCGTGCTTTGAAGCTCTACGATGAAAAAGAAACAGCTTGAATCACCGGTATCTGCAGGCCGCCCTCGAAAAACCACCGTAAGACTTGATAGGATTATGAAACGCTATGCCCAGAAGGATCCTTTCGAAACTGCAGCGGGCATTTCCAGAAAGCTGAAGGTCAATAACAACATAGAAGTGTCTCGCTATACAGTTTCTCGTCGCCTCAATGCATGTGGGTTAAAGGCACGCAGTCCTGCCACTAAACCAGTAATCAGTAAGAAGAATAAGAAAGCAAGGCTTGAATATGCGGAAAGGCACATCGTTTGGAGAGATGAAGATTGGGAAAGAGTGCATTTCAGCGACGAAAGTAAATTTAATTTGGTTGGATCTGATGGCAGACGCTATGTTTGACGTGCAACAGGTGACAGGCTGAACCCGAAATGTGTCAAAAATCCGTGAAGCATGGGGGAGGTAGCGTAACAGTGTGGAGCATGTTTTCATTTGAAGGAGTTGGACCGTTGGTGGCCACTAAAGAAACTGTCAATACTAATGTGTATCTCAATCTTGTACAGCAATATGTTATCCCATCTCTACGATCATCACCAAACCAGCTAGCAATTTTTATGCAGGGCAATGCCCCGTGCCATACTGCAAAGAAAGTGAAGGAATATTTTGCGGAAGAGAATATCGAAGTCATGAAGTGGCCTGCCCAGAGCCCGGACCTTAACCCTATTGAAAATTTATGGAAAATTATAGGTGACAATGTAAGAGAACGACAACCATCAACAGTAAAGAATCTGTACACTAAAATTGAAGAAGAATGGGAAAAAATAACTCCAGAGTTTTGTAAAAAACTTGTGATGTCGTGTAATCGTCGTTGTGCTAAAGTTATTGAAAATTAAGGTTTTAGTACTCCATACTAATTGTTCTAAACCTAAAATTGATCATTGTTCCATGTTATTTGTTTGTAAAATTGTATTTAGAGACGATCTTTCTAATATTTTGCACAGTTCAATTTTTGTTATTGTTTGTTAGATTGCTCTAATGTATTAAATATAGTTATGTTTTTCCTTACATTTCGTAGAAATATGTTAAATACATTCCTTAGGGCCCCATCAAAAGATTCATTAACTTACTGTACATGGTTAACCTTTATTTAAAAAAAATAAAAATCGTTTTCTTATGTTGCCCGCTAATGTATTTGCTCGTCGCATCCTATTATTCATGCGATGCAACACTTAGGAGAGACAACTATGTACAGGGTTCTGGTGCCCCTTTTGTTACCAGGAGATACACTCCTACCCTGCGATGCTCTTTTAGATTCATGTGTTGTAATTATAACTGACCGTCAACAAAGTGTTGTCCTGGCGACCTCCCCAGAACATGGCATTGGGGTTGAGGTCGGGCACGATTCGCCTGTTAGGGTTGGTGTCAGCGTTGTCAAAGCGGAGCTTAGGGAAGTACCTGCGGAGTAGGACGAAGTTGCTGTACTTCCATTGCAAATGCTAACTACAGCACTCTCAGAGCGTATACCTCCGCTAAGCAAGGCAATGGTTACGAAAAACGTAAAATGGGTCTGAGACCATGATTTGCTTTGCATCAGTATTAAAATTTAATCATTTGTGCCCTCCAACTGTGTTAACAGTTTCAGTAATTTTTTTGAAGATCCGTTCAAAATTTTTTAAGTAATGCTGCTAACAAACATTCTGACAAACATTAGTCAAAGTCACAAACGGACCTACCAATCATCACCAATTGCATCATTTCAGTCTCTTAACATTACTAACAGTTCCTATAAATTTCATAAAGATCCATTTACAACTTTTTTTAGTTATTGTGCTAACAAGCATAAAATTAAAAACAGTGATAAACCAACGAACGAACAAATAAACAGATCATCACAAAAATTTGGTAATTCACTCTTTGTGATATAGCTGCCTACTCATTTAACTTTCATAAAAATCCATCCGCAACTTCTTGAATCATCGCAGTGAGAAAAATGAGACAGACAAACAAATAGACGGATGAACGGATCTTCACCAGAAAGTAATCCAATGTTCCTCCTAATATAACTAAAAATCCTTGTAAATTTTGTCTAAATCCGTCCATAGCTTTTTCAGTTATCTTGGTGACAGAGAGGCAGACAAACAGCCAGACAGACAAACCCGACAAAAACATAACCTCCTTCGCGGAGGTAATTAGTTTCTGCAACTATCAGACCGAAACTTGTTGGAATGCCAGCCCACTTACTGCCCACGTGCTATAAGTGTGCAGTGCGTACGCGAAATCTAAGGGATTGTCTACAGCAAATCTGAGAACAAACCTCGCCAGTATTTTAAAAAATGCCGGTTTTAGCCACGAATTAGATAATTTCACTTCAGTTTCGCACATCACAACAACACATAAGGAAATTACTAAACATAGCACTGGGCTTGGTAAAAGTCCTGTTACAGTTCACATTATATGTTTGTTATTCAGTTTTAAACAGTAAACTTCTTAATTCTCCGTGAGAGAAACTTACAATTTATCCTCTTTAGGCAACTATCGCTGGCACTAAATAGTTTTGAAGTGCATTTGTGCCTCTAGGCAGTAAATAGAATTGAGACATCTGCTCTCACCTAAGCGGGACTACAACAAGCCGGACATGACAGAGTCGTAAATACGTAATGAATGTGGCGATGTCAAGGATCGACCTCGTTTTAGGGTTTAGGTTTGCATCATGTCTACAACCGAGCAACTTGGTTCGGTAACGCGAAGGCCTCGATGTCTGAATTGCTGCGGCCCGCAGGGTAGAGGGTAGACACCTCACAACTTTTTCCTTCCATTATTTTATAGATCCACCTTACTACATAGTATTTACTGCAAATAAAAGTTTCGTGGAAAGAATAAACTTTCGGTTAGCGTCTCGGAGAAGAAGCTTTACTATCTAAGGTTAATCACACACGTGCAATATGATGCGTATCAGCAGTTTCTGCAAAGCCAGGAAGCCAGGAAAAGTATATAGTAGTGAAACGGCGATTTAGCTAGCACACCATTTGTTTCCATCTCTGGTGGAGCTTATGGAACAAGCATATTGTCAAAAAATATAGACTTAATCCCATCATCTCATGCTAAAACTGGCGTCGCTATATTCCTCTCGTAGCCCTAAAGCAATAGTGTGAGTTATATAATACTGTGTATACCGTGTAATTAAGATGTAAAGTATTTAAGAGATATCTTCCTTCGAGGATCCTTCAAATATTTTGCAACATGAAAAGTATTATAATGATAAGGAGCATCTAGATATACCAGTATTATAGCAAGTGGACTGTAGACATGACCGTCACTTTGTGCATGAGTTCCCTAAAGGCGTTAGCGTTGAGAGCTACTTGGGAATGAGTTATTCAACTGATTCTTTCATTTCACTTTCAAGATTAAAAGAATAGCATAGTCCCCGCATGATGGACAGGTTGGGCCGTAGGCCGCAGCACTTTGCCGCCTATTGATTCAAGCAGGAAGTTGTTATTGTCCTAGCGCCTAACTGACAACTCCTGAAACTGGAGGGGCACGGGGTGGTGGAGGGCGATAGGCGAAGGAAGGGCGAGAAGAGAGACAGAAAGAGATGCCGAGAAGGCTCTCCAAGCGATGCACAAGAGCGAGGGTAGTCGAAAAGCGCGTTACGCGCAAAGGAGTGGGAGCCTTTACGCACAAGTTGTGTTAGCAATAGTTCAGCTGTCAGAACATCTTTATTTCGTATCCAGTTTTCTCGTTTTCAATTTCACGCTCCTGCCGATGATACTTTACTTTGTTGCTCCTTTACTTTCTTCACCTCTCGTGCCAATGTGCGTTGACCAATTGAGTGAACGCCCTCGGGGATGGGTTTTGCATTTCTACCTGCATACTGTGGATTCCGTCTACCAACTTTTTAAAAACATAGCTTTGTGTCTAATATATAAAAAAATGTTGTATCTATAATTACATAACACTATTATCATTGTCTGATTCAACTTGGTAGCTCCAAATATGACTGTTGTGCTAATTTAGACCCGGCGGCGGCAGTAGACCAACCAAAGAGACACCGATACTCACTACCCGGTCCTCTATTAGTGAGAAGGATATTGAAGACTGCGGTAGAAAAAAGAGAAAAAACGGCTAAGAAAGCTCAGTCAAAGAGATGATAATGCACTCACGCAAGCACAATCAATAGCTGATAATATGCTGAGCTTAGAGACGTCTATCTTTGTAGTTGGAGCGGAAAAGAGAAAAGATGGATTAAGGTGGCCTCAAAAGCTTTGTCCGTTAACAGTTTGCGACTCATGGAGGAGGAGTTCTTAGCTATGGAGGCTGTCTCTCCCAATGTTTGTCAAGACGATTTTTAAACGCGTTGATGGTCACCGCACAAACAACGTCGGAAGGGAGTCTATTAAAAATACTTACTATATGAAATACGGAAATAACTGATGACTTAAGGTTGTTCTTCGAGCTTTGTACTTGAGCTCTTGACCGTTGTTACGTAGGTGATAATTAGCGTCTCTTTCAAAAAGTCCCGCTGTCGGTGAATCGTTGAAACCATACAAATATTTGAATGTTTCTATTAGTTGCCTCCGTGAGCTGTCTTTACTCGAGAGAGATCAAACCCAGTTCTTTTAGGCGACACTACTGTGGCTTGTTCACAGCCGAGGTATCAGTTTCGTTGCCCTGCGTTGGACTCTTTCCATCTTATCGACATCTTTACACAGATGTGGCGACCAGAATCGACAAGCAAATTCTAAGTGTGGCCGCCCTAAGGCCTTGTACAAGGGAATGATGATGTCTTTCTACTTGCATTCGAAATTTCTGGTGATGAAACCCAGTACTCTGCTTGCCATTTTCACACTCTTGTTAACTTGCTGACTGTGTTGTAGCTTGTTTGTAATAGTTATTCCCAAATCACGTTGTTGGGTGACAGCAGCCAATACCGTCCTATTCATTTTCAATTGGGTTGGGGGTTTTCCACCCTACGTGCATTGCAATTGCCGTCCTTGTTGCTCAAGGATGTCATACATTGAAAAAATAAATATGAGGCAATTGGCTTTGACACAATCTCGGAATACAAGAGCTGTAATGAAATGTCAAAACTATTGTAATTTTTCAACGTTCAACGATCTATAAGTTAAAAAAAAATCTGTTAGCTGCACTTCTCTTGCAAGCGTTTGCCACTTCCTTAGGGATGGCAACATACGCTTGTCTGCATGGGATGACAGCACTCACCCACCAGGGATGGCAAACTCGCTACTCAGGAATACCAACACTCCCCGTCGCAGACAGCGAAATTTACATCTCGGGAATGGCCACACTCACCCCTCAGGGATAGGCTCACGTAAGTTGTCCAGCTTTACCACCCGTGGCAGCCCGACGCTCATGCGCTCCACGTCGTACCTGTTGTGGCAAAATTACAATATGCATTGTTCAGTAATGACAAGCAAGAGCAGTGTTGGTTTGGCAGATAATTGTTCACTGACAGTGTAACTGTTATAAGTACCAGCTGTTTTGCAGGCTATAATATAAATGAAAACTTTATATGGGTTTCGAATTATCTGTATTATGCAGTCCAGCGACCCAACTTGATTGATGCACAAGCTCACCGCGCCACGATCTGCGAGTGCATGTAGTAGAAAAGCTCCCCTTTCCTGTCGGGGAACGTCTCGCCCTGGAGCAGGTTGTTGGCGTACACGATGTGCCAGTGCCAGTGGTGGGCGCTGAGGCCGTAGTCCTCCCGCCAGNATCTGCGAGTGCATGTAGTAGAAAAGCTCCCCTTTCCTGTCGGGGAACGTCTCGCCCTGGAGCAGGTTGTTGGCGTACACGATGTGCCAGTGCCAGTGGTGGGCGCTGAGGCCGTAGTCCTCCCGCCAGTACGACACGCGCTTCTCCAGACGCTTGCGCAGGCCAGAGAAGTCCTGGTTCAGGTGGACCACCACGGGCTCCGTCTGGGCCGCATAACAAAACTGATATTAAAATTGCGGCTCAAAATTATTACCTCCGCCAAGGAGGTTATGTTTTCGTCGTGTTTGTCTCTCTGTCTGTCTCTTTGTCTGTCACCAAGATAACTCAAAAAGTTATGAACCTATTTGGATGAAATTTACAGGGATTGTTAGGTATGTTAGGAGGAACAGATGTTCAACTTTTGGTGAAGATATGTCTATCCGTTTGTTTCTTTGTCTGCCTCATTTTTCTCAGTGCCATAACTCGCAAAGCTATGGATGGCATTTTATGAAATTAACATGAGTTGTTAGGTACATAATAAAGAGTAAATGACCAAATTTTGGTAATGATCCGTTTGTTCGTCCGTTCGTTTGTCATTATTCTTATTTTTATGCTTGTTAGCACAATAACTCAAAATATAATGAATATATCTTCATGAAAGTTATATTGGTTGTTAGTAATGTCAAAAGATATAAATGATTAAATTTTGATGCATATCGGTTCGTTTGTTTGTATGTTTGACTCATGTATGTTATAACGGTTGTTAGCAGCATAACTCAAAAAGTTATGAACGGTTCTTCAAAAAAATTGCACAAGCTGTTTTTACTATCAAGAGCCACAAATGATCAGATTTTGGAGTGGAAACAAAGAAAATTATGGTTTCAGAGCCAATTTGAATTTTTTGCTATCGTTGTCCCGCTTGGCGGAGGTACGCGCTCTCAGAGTGCTCTAGTTATAAAAGGCGACATCCTTTATAGACCATTTGTGATATGTGAAACCAGAGAATTTTTCCCGGAAAGATCAAAACATTCACTTGCGATTATCTACAATGAGCAAGGGTCTCTAGCCTACCAAGCAACACCATCAAGAACAATACATTAGGCACCACCAGTAACTACGGAACGACTTTTTTCATCTAAGGCCCCGTTCTCACATGTCTCACACCACACGATGCAACACCACTCAATACGTTTGCTTGTAGACAAGACTCGACATACGCTGCAACAAGGTTCGACACGGTGCCACAAGACAGAGATCTTGCTCAGTGTTATATTTTCTTATACAGATTTACAAATAAATATATATATATATATATATATTTTGTAAGTCTGTCCACCCAAAAAGTGGTCGAAGGAGTTAAGTAATTTTTTAAATATTTTGTAGGGAGTTTGGTGGGTTGACCTAGATGCGACCCATGCCAAAAAACTAGGATTAGCTGGCCATAAAAAATGACGGCAGTGAAATTTGCTCTTTACCCAGAAACAGGTAGAAGGAGTTGAACTATGTTCATGATTTTTTGCTTGGAGTCTGGTGTGCTGTTCTCGATTTGACCACGCCAAAGAACTAGGATTAGCCGGCTATCAAAAATGATGGCAATGAAATTTTCTCCCACCGCGGGTGATGGTCATGTGACACGAGGCGTTCTAGTTTATTAAATCTGTACATCATAAACCAAAGGAGAAAGCAATTTTGATGTAAAAGAAGCATAAGTAATAAATATCAGACTCCACGGGAACGGCAAGAGAAGCTGGAAGACCAAGAATTGCGCTCAATGTCATTAATGATAGGTACCGTACATTATTCCAAATTTAGCCTTCTTCTGTAATATCGTCAAATTAAGCCCCATTCAGACTACCACTCATAGGAGCGAAAAACGCTTGCGCTATTTCGTAGAACGGAGCGAAAATCCCGCAGCAGTGTCCACACTGTCGCACGGCGCATTGTAGCGACGCTTGACTACTGAGCGCAGATGTTCAGCGAAACTTCGGTGCTCACGCGCCTTGGTCGCAAGAAGCTCCAGTTTTTGCTACTACTAATAACTTATTTTACTTCTAGTATTGACACAACTATGAATAAGTAATGTTCTAAATGCAGATACTACTTTAAA
Source organism: Parhyale hawaiensis (assembly GCA_001587735.2). NCBI lineage: Eukaryota > Metazoa > Arthropoda > Malacostraca > Amphipoda > Hyalidae > Parhyale > Parhyale hawaiensis. The sequence goes on along the minus strand of LQNS02278143.1, from coordinate 21,459,398 downwards.
GCGTTCTTCTGCAAAACTCATGCTGACAACTGAGCTTGGGTTGACATTTTCAGACTTTTCTTTACCGCTCGTTATTATTTTCGAGGTTCTCAAGTAAATAAATTTTCAGGTGGGGTTCCTTGACAATTTATGTTCCCCATACGTAGTGCAAAGTGTTCGGATAATTCATTTTGTCTCTTAAACCGAACTGTCTAACGTCGATAAAATGTTTACCGTCAACTCAATTTTTGAAACAAGTGTCGCAACTGCAGTGAAGTTTCATATTTCTCGTCAAATTTGCTGTGAATTAGAGCTCAGAGGAGCTTAACCCTATCCGTTACCAATTTTTTTCAGCCGCTTGAGCGCCATAGGGAGAAAAACTTGTACCTCCTACAATGAAAAGAGCCGAGCTCCAACAAGACCTTGACCACCTCATGGAATGGAGCGCAACGTGGCAGATGAACTTTAATGTCGACAAATGCTCAGTAATGCACGTAGGGCTGGTGAAC
>LQNS02278143.1:21431407-21458117 GCA_001587735.2 Parhyale hawaiensis | reverse complement strand
ACATAATGGCAATAGCTCATAGAGGATCGGGGTGTAAGTCCCGGTGTCTTTTTGGGAATGGGCCTTTTGGTTCGTCTACTGCCGCCTATCTAATCTAATCTAATCTACCGCCTACTTAAATCGCTTATAACAACATCACCAATACGCGAGTTATATATAGTTCTGTTTAGTCTCAAAATCATTCATTAAACTATTCTTTTGCTTATTTAATTCAAAAATAATATCTAAGAGTAGTTTTAATGTCAATTAAATTTGAATAGAAGAAAATTTCACCTGAAAGTACAAGGTGAATGCTCCGTCAGCACATCTGCAGCAGTTTTCATACTTTCACGGTAACTGCAGAAACTGTAAATAACTGCAAAGTGACACTACACTGATAACTGCAGTAGAGAACAGTTAGAATGGGTCAAACTTCAACTAAGCCTACTTTCTTTTAGATATGTTTGGGCTAATTGTACACTAAACTAGGATTTCAGTTTTACTTCGTCTGTGACAGCGAGTTACTTCTATAGCAGCGACAGTGCTGTTATCTATACTTCTGCTCCTACAACCTACTGCGTGATGTAAATTTAGATCATGATATTTTTACTCCAACCAGCTGAGCGTGTTGTCGCTTCTTTTTTTTCATTTTTAACCTTGTTGCAGTCTTCTAGTGATTTTAATTTTTTTCCCCTCTTTCATAAAGAAATTTACGAATGCACACCATTCAAGCAGAAAGGAGTGTTTCTGTGCCACAGGACCATAGTAATTGTTTACAAGTGTGTGACTAACAAGGCATAGCTGCTGCTGTTATGCTGCCTGACGTTGGTTCAGAAGCGCACTTTCAGAGAATTGTTATCACTTAATATTCTAAAATATTTATATTTATTAGGATTTTTGGCTAAAATCAGCGGTTATATTAGAATTTTATTGATATTCATGAGAAATTAGGAAATGTCACTGAAGTATGGGCCCTGAAACTCACGATCAGTAAACGAAAAATGGAAGAGGGGCGGTACAATTTTGTCTCGCCTTGGAGCAGATAGGGTTAAGGCTTTTGAAATGTTTATAAAGAAGCAAGACAACCTCTTGTAACGCCCAATTTATTCGTATTGCGTTGGAAGAACAAAACACTTCAGAGAGAACCTGCCTTGTTCGCAGCCTAAATCGCGCGAAAATACCCAGCAATTAAGTTAGATGGTTGCGAAAACGCTCAAAGTGCGCGATTTGACGACAGCTTTTGGCGGAAGTTTGGACGGGACTTTATTGCCTACTGAAAGGGAACAGGATCACTAAAATCTCCAATGTGTGCGCCAAGAAATTCATATCACTTAAACTATTTCTGCAACCTGGACATCATTTTCCATAGAAACGAAACTTGAATAGAAACTTTGCAACCTGGCCTATTTTTCACCTATTTCCTTAAAAGCGGACACGAAATAGATAAATACACGAAGCGTTTATTACATAAGGATAAGACTGCATTTCCGAGCAAAGAGAAGCTGTAATATCGTTATTTTTTCGATTCCAAGAAGTGTTTCAAGCAGGAAGTACATTGAGGGAAAGGATTAAGGGGCCCACTTTCGCCATCTCCTTCAACCTGGTCATCGATCTCCATGGAAATGCAGCTTAATTACAAAATCTGCAACGTGGCCTATTTTCGCCCATCTATTTTGTTAAGAGGGGGACACGAAACATATAAATTTATAAACAGATAAATATGTAAGCAAATAAATACAGGATGGTATTTATTGTATTGTTTGATGCGCTTAATGGACGAAATTTGCAAATTACTACGATTTTTTGCAAATTAGTTAAAATAATTTTAGGCTGCTCAGCTAGCCTATAGCTGCATCGAAGTGACGCTAATGATGACGTCACTTTTGATGCTAATTTATAGTGAGTCCTCCCGTTATGCTCTCTGCTTCCTGATGGCGTAAGTTAAGATTGCTTCATGTTAAAAAGTGGGCACACTGACTAGCCGTGGAATTTCTACGGATGCCGTCAGTAATTCTTACATGCGTAGTTACATCACCATGTTTCTCCATCTATATTAGCAAGGGCTATGATGTACTCTCACATTCATGTCATACGGTAGCACAGTAAATAATTAACTTGTGGTTGACTTACTTCGCTGACGTTGCGGTTAGCGTTGGACCGGTTGACCTCAGCCCTGGCGGCGTCCAGCACGCTGCTGGAGATAAAGCGGTTCGGGAACGTCTCCAGGATGGACGGCACTCTGATGCCCCTGAACCTCTGCACGCAAGTGAGAGGCAGGCATCAGTATCAGCCTACGTATTATTTATACGCAAGGAACCTAAAATCAGTATTTATAACATTGTTCTGTTTGAGACTCCTCACGTATGTCCGTCCATGCGTCTGCACGCTACGTTTTTCAAGGGAAAATTAACTTCGAAGAAACTATTATTTTCCCTGGAATAATGTTCAACCATAGCGGTCTTCTTTAGCTTATTGAAGAAATATCAATCAGTTTCGAAGCAAAGACATGACCATCGTTTAACAGTTTCATATATACAGCTCTAAATTTTTTCCGTTGTATTATGTTCACTTTCCTGATGGCAGATGACTTTCCTCATAGGACCGGATGTGTAGGTAGCAACGGTAGGTGAGCACACAGCTGGTACTGTTGGATACGGTATGTGCGATACCTGAGGAAACACAGGCTTCACGAGAACAGAGCTTATGCTACTGTGACTGAATTGAAATTGGCCGAGTCAGTTGTGCTTTGTTGCGTAGCTATCATATCAAACAAAGCCGAAAAATCAACATTATCCACGGGTCCCGTAACAGTGCAAAGAAAATCGGATACGCTAACGAAAAATGGAAATGTGTGTAAGATTCCATAGTTATCAAGTTTAGTACCTACCGTAATTATTCAGCATCAGCTTACACCAATCTTCATAGTTTTCATCAAAATGTACATTAACACAAATAGACTTTCTAATGTTTATTCTTGCTAAAACTCTCCACTGGACCGTCGATGAGACACAACCAGTAAAATATTCGACGGAATTTAGACCTCTTATGATAAGGTCCCTCCAATTATCGGATTTAAGCAGCAATTTTCTATTTTAGTGACATTTTTCTATTATAATGATAATATTGATAAATTTTTCGTTCCATTAGGAAGCTATGCTTATACATTTGCGTTTGTTTCTTCTTTAACTGCGATACTTGGAAATTTAGTAGCGTTCTTTAGCATTCGTCAATACAAACTTCCATGTTTTTGCTCAAATGCCTACCAGGCTTAATCCATTAAACACATGCGACGCTAAAACCAAACAGTAGATTGAAACTCCAGCGGGATCTGTAACACCCTCGAGGCAACGAGCCCACCACACAGCACCTACAACGGGGACTGTAATGTGAACTCACATCTAGGGCCCAGGCTGGCGTCCTATATGTTATGAATAGCTGCTAATGCAAAGGAAACCAACTTAGCATGTGCGTCTCCTGTAGTAGGACTTGATACCGTACCTTGATGATACTTCGAATGAGGTCCATGTGGCGTTATGCACGCCACCCCTCTTGTGTAGCGTTGATGCTACAGGCCGTTACCCGCAGGAAGATTAACAGCGAGTTATCCTCACAGTTCACGTAGCCGCTTACAACAGGTTTATCTGGCACTTTCAGTATGTATGCGTCCAGTCAGTTTTTAAATTTCGCAGTCTCTGTACCGGTAACATATCGGATGTGAATTGACGTTTTGTTGAATAATCTCGCCCCTCGAACCTCGAAACTATTAGAATACTTTGTGGCCATTACATCACCACCAGCTTTCATCAGAATTCGCACTTCACAAGTGCGACCAACGCGGTCTGAGCGTCTTGTCTGGATTCGCCCATTGACGTTGGCAGTGTAATTCCTTCTAGAATTTTCCAAACATATATGATCATAAAGCGCTCGAATCTCCTTTGAATTAAGTACATTTAAAATTGAGCAAGTCTTTCGTGATGGTTTAAATCTTGCATGCCCCAGATTTTGTCAGTAAACAATCTCAGATAGCCTCAAGGCGCTTTAAGTCCTTCCGTTTGCTTGGCATCCAAAGAGGTGAACAGTATTCAATCCTCGGCTGTATTAGTTGTGTCCCTAAGGTGAGCACTGATCATTGTGTCTGCCTGTCGTGAAGAGAAAGTTTGAAGCACCCATCCGCTCCATTTCTTGCCAATAGTAACAACTCGAGCCATATGATCTTCAAAAGTGGCATTAACTTGTATTCTCACCCCAAGGTCTCTTAAAATTTGCGAAAACTTGCTTTCTCTCGATTTCGCTCTCATCTTTCGTCGTGTAGGACGTAGATTCAGTAAGGGAGAAGATTTTTTCTGTACCGTAATAGTGCTAATTTTGATTCGTTGAAGGTCATCTTGTTAACCAATGTCCAATGAAAGATGTTGGTTAAATCTAATTGCACAATCCGTACGTCTGCCATTGATTGTATCGCTGCTAATATCCGTGTCATCAGCGAACGATGGGAACGGCAAACTTCCTTTGGGGCCCCATATCATTTATCATCAAGAGAAAGACCAAGGACGGTGCCTTGTGGGACGCTACAGAGTACTGGCGGTCGTTTGGACACTATTATTTATAATTGCAATTTGGGTTCGGTTTTTCAGGAAAGCTTCGATCCATCTAAGACATTTTCCATGGATGCCCATGCTGAAGAGCTTGAGTAATAGTATTTCAGGATCTTCTTTATCGAAGGCTTTGGCAAAATCTAAATATATTACGTCCACATTTTTGCCATGGCATAGTAGGTCTAGAATAGAGTGATAATACTCAAAAAACTGCGAAGTGGTTGAACGTTTATAGCGAAAGCCATGTTGATTTGACGTAAGCAGGTTATTGCTCACCGAATGATGTACAAGATGTTTCCTAAAGATCTACCAAACGTCTTCACTACGGGGCTAGTTAGGGAGGCAGGACTATAGTTCGCTGAATCCCAGCTATTACCAGCTTTAGGAATAGGTGAAATAATTGCGTGCTTATAGGTTAGTGGAACTACTCCATCTTCCATCGATTTTCGCCACATAAGGTATGGAGGGTAAGAGATACGTAGCTTGCACATTTTAAGAATTTTTGCAGGCACATCATCTGGTCCCGCTGCACTGTTGCCACTGCTAAGTTCGTCAATGGCTAGTTCAATGCTTAGTTTTGTGAACTCGAAGTCCGTTAGGTATTTTGTTGTTAAATCAATTCTTGGGACTTCCGGATTTGGAATTTTGTTAAAAAAGACTTTTTGATATTGACGGCTTAGTATTTCACTCATTTCCTGGCCATTATCAACGATAGATCCTGTATCATTCACCAGTGGCCCAATTTTCGATTTTACTGAAGAATGATGTGATGCATAGGTAAAAAAAATATTTGCTATTGCTTTTTTTAAATGGCTTGCTTACCTTTTTTCTTTTTTTCTTCATCGTGTGATCTTGCAAGGTGACGTTCTATCTCATCTATCTTATTTTTGCACTGGGTTTGCCGCTGTAGTAGCTTAACTTTGGTGATTTCTGGCATATGATGAGTTTTGTACGTTTCTTAAGTTGTCCTGGCACTACATCAGCAAACGCAGGATCGTCCTTTAAGCCATACTATTCAAAAACATTGGACAGGCATCCTATGCAAACACAATGAAGGTGCGTATCTCCAGCTGTAGGGTGAAAACTTGTTTTTGAGGTATTGAATTTTCTCCGATCTAAATCCTTAACTGCTTGATGGAGGGAAAGACGAGCCAAAGAGCAAGCAGGCCTGGAGCTAGTCCACGGCAAACAATCAACAAATGTGTATTATAATATGGTGAATTGCTTTAAGAGTGACCCATTCCCTGATGTAACCTACTGCGGGAGATGCACACATTTTAACATTTGGCACAACGATAGACCTTACCCTCAACTAACTATCCACAAGCAGAGAAAGCCGCGAAATCGAAGGCTGCATCTCCAAGACAATCAAGCCATTCAGAGCCCAACCATTGGGCTCTGATTCGACCATTGGACCATTGGACTAATTGTCACCCAAGTGACAATTAGTATCACCCATAAAAGAAAAAGTAGAACGCCTATCCAATGACTGAATCCTAGCCATTACATCTAAAAGACAATCAAACTCTTATCATCACCAGACGTCCTACGATACACTGAAAACAAATTCTGCCTAGACACAACACTTTTACGAACATAAGCAGACAAAACCCTTGATCCAAGGCACGAGGCTCGCAACCGCAGTTAATATAATATCGGCTTTCAAAAATTCGGGATCGTCAACCCGGAAACATCACGATAGCTCGCGGTGTAAGACATCACCAGCGGTGCAGGACAAATTCAACGCCGTCATTTTTGATGGTGAGTTTAATTTAGAGTTTTGGCATTTTTCACCTCTAGGTTAACCCCCCTGACTCCTTGCAAAAAAATTATGAACATTGCTCAACTCCTCCCTCTTTTTTGGGTGGGCAGACATACATATATGTGTACTTAAATCCTAAACGAAAACGTTATCACCGCTTTAGCTTAGCTCGCGGGGGATATTCATAATTAGCAGAGGCTGCAGAGAGTGCGGCTATATTACCATAGAGATCACGAACAGTACCGCACAATAGGCGGCAAGAAAGAACACTAGTACCACAAGAATCAGGGATAACTTCCATGTCCGGCTAGCGAACTATCAAACATACAAAAAAAGTAAAATCGAGTACCATGAAAGAGTGGACGATAACAATCAGAAAAAGAACAGAACAAGCTGACAGTCACAATAGGTACGAAAGAAAAGAAGAGAAAAAACACCAGGTTATGCTCCCTGGTTCTATGGAAAGACATTTCATGTCTGAGCAGAGAAACAGTTAAATCTTTCGTACGTTGAACAGGCTGAACGGGAAAACTCAAAATCTTTTGACATTTTTCATAGCATATATGAGGTTACTGGAAATATCAACGTAGGCTAACGAATATATATATATATATATTCAAATGCGGTTCTATGTTAGTAGAAAAATACCGAAAAATTCAATCAGAGGTTAGTGAACCAGGAATAAATGATGGAACATCTAAGGCATAAAGAATTTTAGAAAATATCGTATCGTGCTGGTGCAGTTATAAAACCAATGTCAACGGTGATTGGGTGTGAGTATGATGGATCATGCAGGACTTGACTGTGCGCTAATACATATCCGAGTATTGATAAAACTGACATTAAAAATGGATCCTAATATGATTGGTCACTCAGAGGTATAAAAGTGTATTGATTCAAGTGATTTGTTCTAACCTTTCACTATTTGAATGAGTCAATTTGAAAATATTAATATAATTTATTGTGAAGACGTTCGGCGGTAGCATTACAACTATTTTTTTATGTGATAGGCAAAACTGCAGATCATGAATTAGGAGAAAAATTCCGTAAGTGCATCGATCATTAACAGTGGTTGTTATCAACTGTTAGCTGTTACACAAAGCTGCTAGAAATTAAAACATTAAATAATATCTGAAAAGTAACATTTGAGACAATGATACAAGTTTTGGATCATAATGGATTTGAAGGCACTGAACATGAAGGATATTGAACTGAGCATGAACGCATGAGTCCAACAAGCGTTTCCAAGGAAAAAACACAGTCTCAGATACCAATAGAGAAAAATTAAGGAAGGTAAAATCCCAAGAACCTCAAGCATACTAACGCATGAAAGGAATCGCAGTACCCGGAAGTCAAGTGCTAAGAACGTTCCTCCGAAAATAAAGTCTTTTCAGACACCACAAACCAGAATAACAAGAAGTAAGGCTAACTCGGCGGAAAACGACCTATTGTCCGCCAAATAGCTGCGGACATAAAACAATTTGACAACTGTCAAGCCGACCTGCAAAACTCTTCCCTTGCGCACCTACAGACAGGCGCTCTCTCCGCTACTGCCAATACTCCTGCTGATCTCACGCCCCATTCTTTTGCCAATAATCGGACACTTCAGGCGTACCAGTGACTCGTAGAAGCATTGTGAACACTAGGGTCAAATTCTTATTTGGTAATGTTGAAAGCATGACAAAGAAAATGAATGAACTGCAAGCTATAGCAGTAACTCTGGCGTATGATGTTAACTTATCCAGAGGTCGGCATCTCCGATTATGTTGCGATGGCAAAATCGATGGTACGATGACCATCGCTCCAACGGCATCGGAACCAAAAATCGCTAATATTCTCCAGCTATGACCTACGATGAAATAACCGTAGGCAATGGCCATCGTAGGGCGTCAGAATCGGCGATGGGCCATCACATTAACGAATTTAAAAATACAAACATCTCAGGCCACAAACGTCGAATAAAAGCAGCATCTCTTACAACCTCGCCCTGTGTGCGATTTTCAAACCAGTAATACTATTTCTAAGGTGTGAAATGTAAGGCCCAGGTTATTATTTGATATTGCCCGACCTGGGAAATATATTAGGGTAAACTTTGTACCTCTGCTTTGCTTTGATATTACTAAAGGCTGTTTTTCTGTAGTGATCACCAGCATTTAAGCTTGCGACTTTTGTTATACACTTTTTCTCTAAAACTTTTGGACTGAATTTCAATGATTTTCATCTCAATAAATTTCTAGTTTTTAGCTCTACCCGTGATACCCATTATATTAACCTTAGGAACCCTTACAACCCTGTCAGGCTTAAAAAAACTGGGTCAACAACGCTTGTCCCACTCCCCATTTCTTTAGTATTGGGCCAATCAACCCAATTTTTTTTAAACCTGTGTCTTAACCCTGTCGAGTGGCAAACGCTATTTGTTTTCCCATAAGTTTAACCATAACCCTGTCAGAGCTAATTAACCTTTTCACCCTGGGCACTTTTATACATATACGGAGCTGTTCCACTTTTTTTCGAAAACTACTGGACCAATTTCGATGATTTTGTCTAAAAAAAATTCATACTTTTTAGCTCTTCCCGTGGGATCTAATATTTTAACCCTTGAAACTCCTACAACCCAGTCAGGGTTAAAAAGTGAGGTCAGAAACGCTTGTCCCACTCGCCATCTTTTGATAGTGGGCCCGTCAAGCAATTTTCTTTTGATACCCTGTATCTTCTCAATGCCAAGTCCATTCGTTTTCCCAAAAGTTCAACCATAACCCTGTCAGAGCTAATCAACCTTTTTACCCTGGGCACTTATATATATGGACCTGTCCCACTTTCTGCTCGAAAACTACTGGACCGATTTTGATGACTTGGTCTCAAAAAATTTCAATTTTTATATCTACCCGTGTGACCCAATATTTCAACTTTAGGAAAGCCTACAACCCTGTCAGGGTTAAAAAAAAATGGTCTGAAACGCTTGTCCCACTCGCAATTTTTTTTCTTTTTTTTTTTAATATCTGGCCAACTCGATTTTCTTTTAAAACCCTGTATCCTAACCCTGTCGAGTGGAAAACAACATTTGTTTTTTTTGAAAAGTTCAATAATAACACTGTCAAAGGTAATTAACCTTGCGACCCTAAGCACTGTTATGTAAATACTGAGCTGTCCCACTTTTTTCTCGAAAACTACCTTTTACCGATTTTGATGATTTTGGTCTAGAAATTTCTATTTTTTAGCTCTACCCGTGGGACTCTTTATTTTAAGCCTAGGCACCCTTACAGGGTTATAGAGGTGCCTAGGGTTATAATAATGAGTCACACGGGTTGAACTAAAAATTAGAATTTTTTTTAGACCAAAATCATCGAAATTGGTCCAGTAGTTTTCGAAAAAAAAGTGGGAAACAAAAAGACGCAAGGTGAAATGCTGGTGTAGTTTTAGCTTTATTCTATCGGCATCGGAAGTACAACCGAGGACGATGCCCATCGTATGCCATCGCCGATGGCATGTTCAGTCATTTCACCGGACCATTTCGTCCACAAAACACCATAGGGCATAGGCAATGGAGAAAATGGCCATCGCCGATTGTTGATACGATTTCCATCAGACCATCGCTATCGCCGATGGATTTTTCGGGATATTCCATCGTAACATTGTAGTTTTCCGATGGCGATGGTCTACACACCATCCATCGTATAATCTGCGATGGCCATTGTGCCAGGCTCTGATATTAGCACACTCAATGAAACATTGGTCAACATTTCAAACAAGAGTCTGGAAGCGGAAGTTGCATTGAAAGGCTAAAAGCTGTTCAACATAGACCAACCAACAAAAACTGCCAGAGGAGGGGGCCCATTCATATATATATATATGTGTGTGGGGTGGGGGCGTGGCCTAGATGGCGTGTGGTGATACGTGTATTCTTCCACCCCACTTTTATTGCTTCAATGACGAATAAATTACCCATGTTCAATATCGTTCATGACCGAATAGCTTCACTCTAGATATTTTATTGTATACTTTTTTTCTTTTTCTTTTTTGTACTATCCTTTCTGTACCAAGTAATTCACAGAAATCTAGGAAAGTTTCGAAACCGGTCACTTTTGTCTTTTATTCTTGTAGAAATTGCTAGTTGGCAACCTTGAACGCGTTTTAACTTGTGAGGCAAGTACTTAGGACACAGACAGTATGCGCATGACTATGATCGAGTAATGTTCGAAACGTAGCGCTCTTACAATATGACACCCACTGGTATTTTAATGACATGGCTTTCTTTTATTATTCTGCGTGTCTGCACTCCCGAAGTAAAAGCGAAATTTCGTGAAGTTGAAAAAGAAGCCGTAAAGCTCTCTAAACTCCAGAGTCATCGTCGTTTTAATGAAACGTGCATTTATAATGACCTGCTGCCCCGATATACTAATATATATATATATATAAAGGTTTCACAGCAACTAAAGAATATTCATTTAAGGAATTTTTCACTACCCCTGCTCGTAGAAGGATTCGACAGCCGTGAAATATTATACTCGACTATATAAGCCCTCGCAGTACCGTGAAATTGATGCAACACTTAACAACAAGACCGAAAATGCACTGAATACGCAGAATGAAACAATTATAATGGGAGACTTCAATCTCCCTGAAACTGATTGGAATACCTTGTGCAGCCCAGCCCCAGGCAGTAAACTGCTCGGAATCCTCAGCTACAGCCACCTGACCCAGCACTTTAATGAACCCACGAGATACGGTAATACTCTAGATCTGGTTCTCTCCACTCCTGATTGGTAAATAGTTGACCCAGCCATCCTAGACCGGCTTGGAGACCACAACATGATTGAATTTACTCTCAAAACTAGCAACAAATTTACCACCTATGTATATCGTCTCTAACTGTCAAACTATCGACGAACTAACTTTCAGGGAATGGCAACTGAAAGAGGAACAACTGACTTCGAAACCCCGATGGGAGACGCCTGTGTTGAACAATGCTCACATATTTGAAGACGAGCATCCTGAGAGCAGCTGAACGATAGCTACATCCCAAATAAACGAGTTCGTATCAGCAATGATCCCCTCTGAATGAATCAGACTGTTGAACGCTGCATTGCAAGGCGACAAGTGCGCTACAAAGCCTGGAAGCGTAATCCAACAGAGGAGAACAGGTCGAGTTACATAAGGGCATGTCGGGATGTAAAGAAATAGTCAGGACCACAAAAAGGAAAAAAGAAATATGGCAAAAGCAACCCAAGGGGATTTATAAATATCCTCCATTTAACCAGATACACTCCATCTGCCGTACCTAACATACCTTATCTAACCTTTTTCAGAATTCTGATTGCTTCGGTGATTATTTAATATGTTCTCTCAGTAAAGAATTAGTGCTTTCAATTTGATAAAAACATAGAGACACAAAGATGCGTCTAGAATTGTTGTTCTCCCATGTATTCGAATGTCGTTTCTAAGCTCCGTTTTCCACAGTTTTTAGCATAGACCACACCATACATTGACTGGCTACCTCAAACAAAGATTAATTTCTTCGTCGTACCATATAGAGTAGAGAATCTAAATTCACAATCATATATCTTGGTCATTTCGCTGAGGTTACGGGGTTACTGCCTGCTGGTCAGTTTGCGTACAGAATTGGCTTGGGTTGTTGTGATGCTCTCTTGTCGGTGTCACACCATTTACAGTCTGCACTGGATTGTAGGTAGGAGGCACGCCTTGTCCAGTTGGATTTTAGCGATGCGTTTGACAGGGTTAACCACAGGGGTCTATTATACAAGCTGGAATCCTTTGGTATGGGTGGTAGAGTTTTGTCAATCATTCGCGATTTGTTTCTGAGCGGACGCAGAGTGTGTCTGTTGACAGCGTTTTGAGCGCCTCAGTCGGGGTTGTGTCTAGTGTCCCTCAGGGTAGTGTGTTTGACCCGCTGTCATTTGTTCTCTATACTAGTGACATGTGCTCTTCGCTTGAAAACACGTTGATCAACTATGCCGACGATTCCACTTTGATGGCAGTGATACCTGCTCCTCGCCCGCGTGATGCTGTAGCTCAGTCTCTGAATATGGATTTGTCACGCATTAGTGCATGGTGCTCGGCCTGGAGTATGAAGCTGAATGCTAGTAAGACCAAGTCCATGATTATCAGTAGGTCTCGGACACTTGTATCGCGGCATCCCCAACAGGATATTGATGACACTTTGTTTCAGGAGTCTGGCTCCTTGGAGATTCTTGGTGTTGTCTTTGCGGAGAACCTTACTTTTGAGCCCATATTAGAAGGTTGGTGTCACGCGCTTCCACTTAGATTGGACTCCTGCGTAAGGTGAATTCCGTGTTTGGTGATAGCCAGGTTACCCGTAGATGTTTTTATGCGTTTTTGCTGCCTGTGTTGGAGTATTGCTCACCGGTCTCGGCTTCAGCTGCTGACACTCACTCGCGTCTGTTAGAATGACTTGTTAGTTCAGCCAGCGTGCGGAGCGGCATCGGCTTATGGCCGTATTGGCCTGTAGGCGTTTAATTCAGCTGTTATTGGTTTTTTGCTTGATTTCCTTTAGCGGCGTTTTGGGCTTCCCGGTGTTGCAAGATGCTTCATTTGGGTTGTATTACCTGTCTGTGGGAGCTCAAGCGTGAAGCTTAAATAATAATAATAAGTAGGCGATATATATCATTCCTTCGGACGCTAAGAATAATTGGAAATTCATCATATTTTTTGAGAACATTACAATTTTGTTGAAAAATTGTCACATACTATTGAGTTTTTTCCAACGACGGATTTGAAACAATAACCTCGGAAAGTGATGTATGTAGAGCTTTCGGCAGAGCTCATCTCTATCGCCGCAAGGAAAGGAAGGTTGAGAAATGGCAGTGATACTGAAAAATCTTGCTAAAACCACAGTAATACCACAGAATGGAGCCACATTACGGGCCATGAATTAAAATGCATAATTAACCATCATATGATACCAGGACAGCCGTTAAAACTAATAAAAGACAATAAAATGACATTTTGGTGCTGATACAACTCTTCATCACTGGAACCATCTACAATTGCCCCATGTCATTTCACATTACTACCTAGGAATACCACGCCACTTTGTGGTTGCCTACGCTACATTGCTTCATGGTTGCTTATGTTACATCACTTAATGTTTGCTTAAGTTGAATCACTTCCATGGTTGCATAAGTTGAATCATTCTATGGCTGCCTAAGTTGAATGACATCGTAGCTCTTTCCTACATTACATCACGTCATGGTTGTCTGCGCTATATCACTTCATGTTGTATATATTTTACTGGTATACATCTCATCATGGTTGCCTACATTACAAGATTAAATGAATTGCTATGTTACATCACTTCATAGTTGTCGGAGTTAAGTTACTCTTTGGTGGCCTACATTACATGACTTTTCAGATGTCAATGTTACATCACTTCACAGGAGCCAATGTTAGATCACTTCACTGGTGCCAATGCTACATCACTTCACAGCTGCCAATGTTAAACAACTCTAAGCCTGCCAATGCTACATCATTTCATTGTTGAAGATGCTTGCTTATTTCACTGCTACCAATGCTTTATCACATCGCGGCTATCATGCTGTATCACTTTGCGGCTACCAATGCTGCAACACTTTGCAGCAACCAATGCTGTATCACTTAGCAGCTACCAATGCTGTATCACTTCACTGCTGTTAATGTTCAGTGCTACACCTCTTCATGGCGGCCAGTACTTCATCATTCAGATCACTTCACGGCCGCCAATACTATATAACTTCACTGCTGCCATTACTATATCACTGCACTACTTCCAATGATAGATCGTTTCACTGCTTTCAATGCTAGATCACTTCATGGCGGCCAGTGCTTTATCACTTCACTGCAGCCTGGGCTTCATCACTTCATATCTGGAAGCTGCTCCGACTCACCCTTCAGCTCTGCTGTCTATTTTGATCGTCTCGCTTAGCTCGTATACCAAATAAATTTCATTAACATTTTCATCAGCTGTTTACTTGGCCTTTCAATAAATATTGAGCACAGTCAGCATTCCGCAAATTTCTTAAACTTCTGCTTTACAAAATGAGACTGTTTATTTCACAAACTATTGCAAAATAGCTTTACTTTACTGCAAATATCAAAGAATGTTGTAAACAGTTACTCTACGTAATTACACTTCAAGCCTTAGGATATATACATTGTTTTTTTTTTAATTTGTTGCGTATAAAAGTTTTAGAAGTATTTACAGGTTTGATAGTTATTACTGAACTGGTGCAACAAAATTAAGCATCAAAATGAGGAGAGTGCTAATGAAAGCTCAAGATATCTTCAGTGCTGGGATTTCAACTTCGGTAATGCAAAAAGTGCATTCAGACATAAGGTCGCCCTAAAATTTGCCATAGAATCGATGTATGGAGCATGCAATGTTCTTACAAATCAGACAAAGCCTGCTATGTCTTCATCGTTAGAATTTCAACTGTCACTGATTGAGATACGTTTGCCATCATCTGGAACCTGTCCTGTTTTCTACCGATCAGTTTTCAATGGAACTTGATAGGAAAATCAGAGCCTTCAACCTTGGCTAATTTCCGCCTGTCTGTTCTGCTAAAGCGTGACTGAAAATGTCACTGCACTACTTCCAATGATAGATCGTTTCACTGCTTTCAATGCTAG
Organism: Parhyale hawaiensis; assembly: GCA_001587735.2. Lineage (NCBI taxonomy): Eukaryota > Metazoa > Arthropoda > Malacostraca > Amphipoda > Hyalidae > Parhyale > Parhyale hawaiensis. The sequence goes on along the minus strand of LQNS02278143.1, from coordinate 21,443,138 downwards.
ATCACTTCATGGCGGCTAGTGCTTTATCACTTCACTGCCAATAAATACTCATCGATCTTTATTTTATTGTAGATTTAGCCTTTCATAATCGTAAATATTTTAGTTTTTGTGTGCATTCGATTTTTTTTTTTTTTGCGCTACAGTATTACGGATCCCGTGGATATTGCACGGTAAACCTACATCTTTTGGTGTGCTTGGATGCTATAGCTATAGAACAATGTACAACGGACTCTGAAAATTTTCTTCAGTCACAGCAGCGTAACTCGCTGTTCTCAAGATGCCATTACATTTCGTTAGACATCGCACGTTTGCTTCAAAATATGCTGTATTATAGAGTCGAGATGTTCAGAACTACCTGCTTTCTGCTCCGGTACGGTATGCTAGTTACGCATCCCACCCTATTAAACATATTAGAGCCACCAGTAAGATGGACATAATATGGCGTGAGAAAACTATGACTTTCGATTGATATGATGCATGTAAAATGATCCTCATATCAATTTTTCGTAACTGGTTGAAAATTTATTTAAAAAGCAGAAAAACACAGCTGTGGTTGAAAGTCTGTCCAGCCAAGATCGGAGTTTCTTGTAAATTGAATTTTTCTCTATCAAATACTAAACGTACAGACGAATGGACGGACGACCGGAAGACTGGACCTGCGTATGTATAGTACCACAAGCAGAATAATATGTCAGACTAGAATACCCGAGACCCGTTGGAATACGAAAAACTGTCATAATACTTCATCTTCTTCTGCTCGATTCGTGGACTTGGAGTAGGTTATGTCAGATTTTAAGTACCAAAATACAGAGAAACGAATATTTTCTGCATTAAAAGTACTGCCGAAGCCTCGATGCATGCTGATATTCCTTTTAGCTTTAAAAACTTTAGACTTGTGCTGTTCTTCAGCCGTTTTAGCCACTGATGCGGCTAAAGGCAAAATTGCAGATCATGAATAAGGAGAAAAACTCCCTAAAAGTATCTCCAGTGAGCAAGAACTTGGAAAGATCCGACTTCAGTGGTACTCAATGCATGGTCTGGTCTATTCGCTAGTACTGTATGTCTTGCTAGCTACCAGCAGCCAGGGTCATGCGGATAAGACACCTCCAGTACACTGCTGAAAGTTATATTAAAAGACATAAAAGACCGATGAGAGGTGTACTGCCATGTTTCAGGACATAAATAAACATGTAACGGCCGATTTTAATATTATGCAAAGTATTGTGACCATCCTAGACTTCACCATACTTGATGAGCTTACAATAGGAGGTAAACTTCTTGATGGGCATACATTAGGAGATAAATTGCTAAACAAATTTGATTAATGCCACTTTAGAGCAAAATTATTTTATGGCCACGTCAAAATTTCAAGTTTTTAGTGCACTCGACATATATAGCAATCGCTTTCCAAGCTACGACGGTCTTTAGGGGTCCGTCTCGTCTTGACTCCAAATCGACCATGTTTTGCCAGCACGTTCCTCCAACTCGTTTGTGCTTGAATAAGTGGTTAGTGTGATGATGCAGGCCACACAACTAAGTCTATTTTACCTAAAGCAACTACAGGAACTGAGCTCGTCAGGAACCTGCCTCAGAAAGCCACCATAAAAAGGGCATCGTAAACTTTTTTGTACCAATGCAGAGGGCTTATGTCGTCACCCGCAATACGTCCTCTGAGAGGTAACTGGTCCGTATGAGTTAAGGTGTAGCCAGAGCCCAGTCCTAAATTTTGGACATAAAACCGCAATGCCACATATCCATTTAGGCTTCCAAACTATACATAATAGCGAAAACTGTGTGCACGGTGACATAAAAGAGCGCAAAATTATCAAAGTTTTATCAAGATATAGATTATTAGCGGGACCTGTAGAAATTCTACGAATAATTGCTATCTTTGTTTTATAAAATATACCATACCCAAGCTATGCTGCTACAGTTTGTCTTAGGCTCGCCTAAGACGGTTCCTCTAACATGACGCACCACGAATAAGCTATAAAACCTGTCACTCAAGGGGACCGTACTGGCAAAAAACCGTGAAATTTTCATAATCCTTTACTTCTCTGTTAACAGTAGCTATACATCAGACGGACTCTGAGGCAAAATTTTAGGCTGTCAGTGTAACTTTAACTGGGTGAAATAGGGGGTTGGGGCGGGGGTGAGGTTTTTTGTAACATTTAATTTTTGACATCAAAAACTTTTTCATTATCCTCCTGATCTTCATAAAACTTGGTAGAGAGATGTAAAATCGAAAATAAACGTGGTTTTTAACCATGTAATTTTTTTCTTTTTTCGCCATAAGAAACGAGTTTTTAAAGAAAACTGTTTTCTCCGACAAAAAAATTTTCTTCCAATAACTCGTTTTCTATGGCAAAAATTGAAAACAGTACATAAGTATAACGTACATTTTTTCTTAATTTTACATGTCTGTACCAAGTTTCATCTAAATCGGAACCTAAATAAAGAAACCAAATTTGAACTGTTGGCGGACATTTTCATAGGGAAACACGAGGATATAACTTTCCACAGAAAAGGGCTATCATCTGTTCCGATTTGAATGAAACTTGGTCCATTTTTGTAAAACCTTCAAAGAATGTGGGATAGACTCCTGTACTTTTCCTATTTTCACCAGAGAAAATGAGTTATTCAAAACAATCAAGAATTTGGCTACTCCCCCTCTCCTGAAAAGTTGATTTTTTGACTTCAAAATGCTTCTCCTCCTACAGTTTTCGAGCTACAAAAACGATTTTTGTATCACACAAAACTGAATTTAATCCTCCATCAAGGAATCTGTCGGTGGTATCGATTTCCAAATTAGTAAAATCTTTGGAGTGAATTTTTTTAAAAACAACTAACACAAAAAATTCACTTTTTAAAAAAATTCAAAAAAAGTTTTCAATATCAAAACTTCCGATAGATTCCTTTATAGGGCAACGAATTTCCCTACTTTTGAACCAGAAACCAGCTCTCTAGCTGAAAAACCCTAGGAGGAGATGCATTTTTGCCTAACCCTATTTTTTGTACAGATATGCAAGAACTAAAAAACTATACAGATAAAAAGATTTTCTTTTTAGATTTTGCATATAGGAGACAAGTTTCAGCTAAACCGTTTGACAAATAAAAAAGTTTTGTTTTTTGCCAGTACGGTCCCTTCAGCCTCCCGGACTCTATCTAATAAAACAGACTTCGTCTACCCTCGTATACATCGTCTAAGCAAACGCCAGTCGAGAATCCCAATACTCGATACCTATTTGAAGCGACTCGTGCAACCTAACGCTCATATCTAACCTAACGCTCCAGTAACGTGCACTGGTGAAAAGTACGGCAAATTTATTTAACTGAGGACTGAAAACGGCCCTAGCAATAAATAAAACATGTTCATGTATTGTAGACTTTAAAAAGTTGTAATTACAGTGTGTGCGTATGGAATTCATGAACAGGTTAAACCTTCTACAACACTGAAAGCGTAATCAGCTGTATCTATTGAGACTGAAAAATACACCCTTTCATATAAACAGAAATAGCGATTTCTGTGATGTGGTGGTCTCATGGCAATAGACTGAAAAAGTCAATAGCCTGTATAATGACATTCAAAACACTTCCAGAATGAGTGAGCAATGCCCTCCAATCGATACAAAGTAAATACAAATGGTTAACCAATGTAACCGGAAAAGGCTACAATAGGAACCGAAAAGGCCGCATAGCCACAAGCGTAGACTGTTTTGGTGGCGCTGAACCGGCGGCAGTAGATCACTCGCGCACAGCAGCTGAGGCCAGGAACTATACCTCGGGCGGGAGCTGGGCACCTGCGGCCTTTTTGCCCATTTACGTGCATTACTTCCTGCTTACTCTCACATGACGTAAACACGGCCGCGAGTGACGCCACAGCCCGGCACAACCAATCGCGCTTCTCTACGTTCTTCGCAGCGAGAAGACCAATTACGGTACTGTGCATAGCGTAACGACAAGCATGGCTTTGTATTGGTTATGCGAAAATACACTGTTTTCTGTCGAATATCCAGCGGTAACTACGCGTGAACACAGGATTTGACACTCACCTTGTTCTTGGTGAGAACGAAGGACAGAGAGAACACGAAGAGCGTCTCGTTGATTGTGTCCCTGATGGACGCCGCCGTGTCCCTCAGCTCGGCCACCGTCTGCGCCCCTGCGGGACCAAAATCAGTCGTCAGAAATCTAGCGGCAAGTGTGCTAGAGCGACAGCAAATATAAACTGTCACGTATACTGTGCTCTCATATCTGCCGGAGTTGCCTGTAACATACGGCTAACTGATTTTTACCTCCGCCAAGGAGGTTATGTTTTCGTCGGGTGTGTTTATCTGTCTGTCACCAACATAACTAAAAAAGTTATGGACGGATTTTGACAAAAATGTCAGGGATTATTAGGTATGTTAGGAGAAACAGATGATTAACTTTTGGTGAAGATCCGTCCATCCATTTTTTGTTTGTTTGTCTGCCTCATTTTTCTCAGTGCCATAACTCAAAAAGTTATGAGCGGATTTTTATGAAATTCATATGAGTTGTTAAGTATTTTACAAAGATTGAATGACTAAATTTTTGTGATAATCCGTTTGTTCGTTCGTTTGTTTGTCATCGTTTTTAATTTTATGATTGTTAGCCCAGTAACTCAAAAAATAAAGAATTCATCTCTATGAAATATATAGGGTTTGTTAGGATTGTTAAAAGACATACATGATTAAATTTTGGTGCAGATCGGTTCATTCGTTTGCATGTTTGACTAATGTTTGTCACAACGTTTGTTAGCAGCATAGCTCAAAAAGTTATGAACGGATCTTCAAAAGAATTGCACAAGCTGTTATTACTATCAAAAGGCACAAATGATTAGATTTTGGAGTTTATACAAAGAAAGTAAGGGTTTCAGAGCCAATTTGAATTTTATGCCACCGTTGCCTCTCTTAGCGGAGGTATGCGCTCTCAGAGTGTTCTAGTTTAATATACACGAGTTTGGAAGCTCAAAAATAAGGCAATTTTAAAAAGACTGTTTGCGTGCAATAGCTACAACTAAAACAATATAAATATTATAACCTCCGCCAAGGAGGATATGTTTTCTTCGGGTTAGTCTGTCTCTTTGCCTGTCTGTCTGTCACCAGGATAACTCAAAAAATTAAGGACGGATATTGACGAAAATTACAGGGATTGTTAGGTAACTTAGGAGAAACAGATGATTAACTTTGCTGAAGATCAGTCCATCCGTTTGTTTGTTTGTCTGCCTCATTTTCCTCAATGTCATAACTCAAAAAGTTATGGATGCATTTTATAAAATCAACATGAGTTGTTAGGTATATCGCAAACAGTAAATGACCAAATTTTTGTAATGATCCGTTTGTTCATTCGTTTGTCATAAATGACTAAATTTTGGTGCAGATCGGTTCGTGCGTATGTATGTTTGACTCATGTTTGTCATACCGTTTGCTAGCAGCATAACTTAAAAAGTTATGAACGGATCTTGAAAAAAATAGCGCAAGCTGTTATTGCTATCAAAAAGCACAAATGATTAGATTTTGAAGTTGATACAAAGATAATAATGGTTTCAGAGCCAATCTGAATGTTTGTTACTCGTGCCTCGCTTGACGGAGGCATGCACTCTCAGAGTGCTCTAGGTTTTTATTATGTTTATACAAAAAATGCTAAACGGATGTTTCTGATTTGATATAAATATGTCTACGGCTAAAAATCATAACAATAGAAGTTGTTTTACAGAATGTATTAATTTCTGGCTTAAAAATATTCCATTAATTTTTCTGGCTTAATCGATTGTATTTTGTCGTAGGGGTCCACAGGTGAAAAACTGACGGGAAAAGAGGGAATACAACGGGACAAAAATGGTTGGGGGGAGCTGATGTCCTATGCCTTCAGATAGTCCCTGAGGTGTTTGGGAAGCAGCCGGTGTGCCAATACTTACTGTTCAGAATGTCAATGACGGCCTGGGCAGCCTGCCGGTGCTGCAGGAGGTTCGTGGAGAAGACCCCACCTCGCGGGATGGAGGTCACCAGCTCAGGCAGGGAGGAGGCCAGGGAGCCGTCGATCGTGACGTCGATGATTTCTTCGACGCTGCTCCCAGTCCGAGGAGCAAAGTTGGCGGGCTGAGGGAAAAATGATCGCTATTACTTCTCATTAAAGCAAACTAGGCTGTAAAAAGATAATGAAAAACCATGCGCATAGCTGCGTCTTTATTATTCATAGCTCGGATCATGATTTAGTTACGAAAGATGCATTACTGCTGCCAACTTTAATAATGGAAAGAGAATAGCGCGGTCACCAACATTTCGGCGGGGCATCACTATGTTCCCTCCCGTTCTGCAGCTAAACCCGTGCATGAAAATAATTCCTCTAGTAGATTCAGATGTCACCGTGAAAATATAGGTATTTGATCGCTGTATTCAGACGGGTTGTGATTTATTCCAGTCTTTTTACGACGATGTCAATTAAGAATGGTTACGTTGGAAAGAGGATATTCTGCTGCGAAAGGAAAGCTGCATGGATCACAAATAACGGTAATGGAAGTTCCAGGCAGCACACGCATGTACTCCTGCTTGTTTAGTTACCTACTTTCAAGACTAGTAACTTAATAAACTTGCTCTAAATAATACAGTACGTGTCAGACTCAGATATTTTGCCTCTAAGCTATAACTAAGAAGGACGTCTTCGCTAACAATGCACTAAAATGTTACATCAATTTTATTCCGTAAGCAGATGTGACCTAAGACTGTTCAACGCGGTCCGCTACACTAAAAGAGAATGTAGGGCGCCTTTTTCTGGCCACCCTTAAGACAGTTCCTGGTAAAAACTACACTAAGGCAAAGAGTATAATCAGTACTATATAATAATTCACGCCGTGTTTTTATTTATTTATTTATTTATTTATTTATTTATTTACTTATTTATATATTTATATCTTTCCTGTCACGCTGTATTTGAATATGATAGAAGAAAATTCAAATTTCAAAATGTAAAAAAAAGTGGGGTACCTTGGAATCTTTTTCTTCAGTATAAGATAGGGGAAAAATAGAACTAATAAGATAGGAGAATATTCAGATTTCAAAAGGCGAAAAAAAGTTGGGTACCTTGGAATCTTTTTCTTCAGTATTAGATAGGAGAAAGATGAGGAAGCCCAAAAGACGGCGGGGGTTTTGGTGAAGTATTAATTTTTTACCGTCATTTATAATGACGGCACGGGCCACTAGTGTTAAATAAAAGTCGACAAAATTAAAATTTAACGCGTGGGGATACAAATGACATCTTCAGATAAAACCTCTGAACTAACAAGCAATCAATAAAAATTTCCTTTATTTGCAAATCGATAAGGGGAGCATGGATGTTGTCGGGGAGAGGTCTAAAATGTGAATGGACATAAGTAGCTATAGGGGCCGGATGTCAGCTCCTGTACAGTCTGCAGATGTGAGGCTAGGTGTGAACAGTGTGCAGTGGTACAGCTGAGGTTATAATGTTAAGGCTAGGTCTAGTTCTGTGGACGTGGAGGGACTCTAATGTTGTGACCTCGATGAAATTGGAAGAATCTATGATGGAAAAGTCATTCCTGCTGATGGGATGGTTGTTTTGCTCGGAATGTAGGCGGAGGGCTGACTGTGAGGGTTTCGCAAGTGGTAAACCGGTACGAATGGATACACCTAAATGTTGGTCAATACAGGCTTTGAAATGTTGTCCAGTGCTACCGATGTATGAAGCGCTGCAGTCCTTGCACCGGTAACGGTAGATGACACTGGAAAAACGTGGTGTGGGGGGTTGTCTTTAAATTTGAAGTAGGACCCTATGGTGCATGTGTTTTTGTATGAAAATTTGAAGTTGATATGTGGGTAGACAGCACAGGGACGTTTTCAAAGTGTCCACTGCATTGACAGATGCTTGTTGTCGAACGGAAGCGAGTGAAAGAAGTCAAATTTACTGACCGAGGGGTTGCTAATACTGGGATCGAACAGTTTGTCTAGGAACAATTTGCAGTAGTGGTCTAGAAAATGGTGCGGATAACCGTAATTTTTAAAGTATGCTCGGAGAAAGTCAACTACGTTTGAAAATGCAAGGTATGAGGAAGACAAATGGTACGCTCGAAATAGTAAAGTTTTTATGATCGTTGCAGTGACTGGAAAAACTTGTCTCCAGCCCTGAGAATGTGGGTTTTCTGTAAATTCCAGTGGTCAGTGTTGAGTCTTGGTTGGTTATTAAAACGTTGAGAAAAGCTAAAGAATTATTTGATAGATTTTCGGCAGTGAATTTGATATTTGGATGTTTCTTATTTAAATATTGCAATACTTGGATGTTTACAATTCAAACATTGCAATATTTGAATAGTCAATAAGTAATTTAAAAGCAAAGACTATAGTTAAAAATGATATCATATTAAGACGTTTCTCAAATCAAGAAGTTTCTATCAGAAATGTACTCCCCTGATGCATCCCATAATCAGGATGGCCTACGCCTGCTTTACTGCTCATTGCCATACTTTGGATACCCTGCTGAGAAATTAAGAGAAGTGCTTGTGTCACTTTTTACTCAATATTTTAATACTGTTAAACTCTGTCCAATACTGGTTAATAATTTTTAAATTGCTACATTTTTTCGGTACAAGTATGCTCTTCCCACACGGCTACCGTCTTCTCTGGTAGATAAATTTAGTTGTGGGCGGTGCCCATCGGTGTACGTCGGAATGACGTCACGTTGCCTATTCACCAGAGTCGCTGAGCACGGTGGGAGGAGTTTTCGTACGAGAAACATATTGGGTAATCCTCCTCATTCGTCAGTCCGCCACCATACTGAACAGTGTGGTGCACCTGTGTCCTTAGATAGGTTTAGTGTTTTAAAGACTGCCAATAGTGATATAGAATTAAAAATTTTAGAATCCCTTTTCATCCACAAACTGAAACCCGACCTCAATAGCACCAATAGTTCCTATCCCTTGAAGTATAGTGAATAGATAATTTTTATTTTTTTGTCAACCTCATCAACCCTGTTTTGTATAGTTTGTTGCATAAGTTTTTACCCCTGATTTTGCATTTTTCAGAACTGAAGATAGAGCAGGTCTCCGAAACGTCTTAATATGATATAATTTTTAACTATAGTCTTTGCTTTTACATTCCTTATTAATTTGCAATTAAAGCAACAAAATGACTTTCTTGAATAGTCAAGGTATGGTGCAGGTAAGATGTAGTCTGCTACAGCAAAAATTTATAAATGGACAGATTTGGCTGTTTATTACATACATTAATTTTAGTTTTGATTTGCTAAGGGTGTAAAATTGAAATACTGCAGTCCTTAAACTTCTAGCTTGGAAATGTTCCACTCCTTGCAGAGGCCACCTTGCTGACGCAGTAGTGGTTAAGGTTACATTAGATTAGGTAAGTTTGGGCAAGGTAAGGCTAGGTTACGTAAGCCTGGATATAGTTTAGTAAGACAGGGTTAAGTTCTGTTTGCATCAGTACTAATACGCCGAGTACACCTCGGTTATAAATTCCTCGTCCGAACACAAGTCCCTTGCTTTTCTTTGAACTAGTAATTGGCGAACGCTAAAAAGTAGGGTCAATTAGTAAAGTTATTTTAAATAAAAAATTGTTTACGTGTTAGCTTATTACCTGCATTATTATTTGTATTTAAATACATTTCTGCCTTTGATAACAGAGCCTTTAATGATTTGAATAGTTTGTATACAAGAAATACTAATTGTGTCGAGAATTCGTGGATGCAAATCATGTTTTAAGTGATGCTTGACTGCTGGCTGAAGATGCTTTTTCGCTGTATATTACATGAACAGAACAGAAGGTTGCATATGCTGCTCAGCAGAAGTGAAATCAATGCAGCGCATGATTCATCAGTAAATCAGTAACGCGTGTATGCATGGAACAGCTCTCGTTTCGTAAAAAAAATTAAACTCTTGACTGGAATTATTAATAAAAATTCAGCTTATCTTTTCTATCTTCTTAGAATTCTTCCATTGTTTTCAACCTAAAAGATAAACTAGAGCACTCTGAAAGTGCAAATACTTCCGTCATGCACGGCAATGTTAATGAAAAATGCAAATTCGTCCTAAGACGACGATTTATTTTTGTTATCATCAACAAAATTCAGTCATTTGTGCTAATTTCAACGTTTTTAACTATTCCTACGAAGTTTATAAAGGTTCATTGTGAATTTTTTAGCTATGTTGCTGACAAACATATTGACAATCATCGGCCAAGCACACAAGCGGATGAGCCGATCATCACCATGTTTTGGTCATTTATGTATTTAACATTTCAAACAATTCCTACAAGTTTCATCAGGATCCGCTCATTACTTTTTAGTTATGTTGCTGAAAGAAGTAAAATCGAACACCGAGACAAATAAAACGGTAAATAAATTATCACAATTATCTGGTCATTTGCCCTTCACGACATACCTAGCCATTCGTGTAAATTTCATGAAAATCCGTCTATGACTTCTTGAGTTCTGGTACCTATAAAAATAGTCGGAGAAACAAACAAACAGTTGAACGGATATTCACCAATAGGTAACAATATTTTTTTTTACATTTCATAAAGAACCTTTCGTAAGTTTTTTTAGTTTTCTTGGTGACAGACAAACGTACAAACTCTGCAAGAACATAAACTTCTTGGTGGAGGTAATATAGGTTCAACTAAAAGTTAAATTTTAACGACGGACCAGTTTCACCACCAAGGCTAGTAGAGAATGAAGTTCGAAGCCCAACATTCAAATGTCTTAGAGTTCAAGGCTAAAACTATCAAAAGGAGATGAAAAGTTATTGCTTTTCAGCGTCACATGGTGATGCTATTGCTAGGAATGCTGCCTACCATAGCCAAGCCAGCGTAAGGAGTCCGATGGGCGTGGCTAAGAACGCAAAGCAACTTTGCCAAATCTCAATTAAGCGCGTGGTATATCTTGTGTCAATCGGTAAAATTATACTTACATTCGAAAACTAAACGCATTAGTTAATAGAGTAGATTTGGCACTGCTGCGTTCGATTGAGCCCAGCCCCTAGAGGACTGCTTACCCTCGTGTGACTACAGTGCGTTCTGAGGGGAACGGGAGCGCTGCGGTGTACAGAGCCGGTCAATAGGGATGCGGTTTGAGACGGCTGTCTGAGAGATGACCTGAGGCTTGAGGTCACTAATAAATGGGGATTGTATCCTTTGTCTTTGTAGCCAGTTGTGGGCTATTTCATTACGCGGCAATGTAGTATTAATGACTATGAGGATTCTTGCCAGTTCATTGTTATGATTATTTGTTGTACCCGGATACAAAACAACTGGTTAACAGAGGGTTACTATTATCTTAACCCACAATAGATGAAATATTGTTCTTTATCAAACATTCAGTCTTCATCAGTTAGTAATCATGCAAAATCTTACAATCATGAAAAATAATGTATTCATCGATATTACAACCCAGTTCTGTAGCTATGAATCAAGTGACTCAAACTATAATGGGCAAAATAACATAAATAGTCTACGAGATTTAAGGGGGTCGTTTACAATTTTTTTGAATTTTCTTTATTAGTGGTCCGATCTTACTGAAATTTTCACATAATATGTAAAATTAAAAAAAAAAAACACTTTTTATACGTGTAACTTTTTCCATTTAGGCCTTAGTTTTTTATATATATGTATATATATAATATATATATATATTAAAAGAATAGAACTGCCTCAATTTTTATGCTAGAATAAAAACAAAGACAGTTTTGGAATCC
>LQNS02278143.1:21387993-21398772 GCA_001587735.2 Parhyale hawaiensis | reverse complement strand
GAAGTGTTCATGCACCACTTGACTACTTTTCAACACTCCCTAGTCGGTACAGCCGAATGAAAGGCTTGTGTAAGCACAGAGCCTAACCGCTCGTTACTTGCTTTGGCGAGAGCGAGGGGCTAACACTATATGGCTGAGAGGAGCTTTCTGCCAGACGAAAACTTCAATATCCTCATGGTGACCGAAGTAAACACGAGCACGAGGAAAGATCCTTTACTAAGAGACAATTCTGAATGAACAGTACTCATGGATTTTTAGATATATTCGTTTAAAATATTAAACCTGTGGTTTTTATTATGGACATCTAGATTGATGGGTCGTTGCGACTGGTGACAAACTCTTCACCACATATCGACTAACGAGTAGGGTAGTCGCTGGACATAGTGAGAACGTCCAATTATACATCATTTTTGGTGGGTGTTCAGGAGATATATTAAAATTTATTTATTTATTTATTTATTTATTTTTTGCGGGTATTGGACATTTCTTGCAGCGTTCGGTCGCCGCGCCACAGCCTTCCTACCGCAAGTGCGTCTCCAATGGGCCAGTGCGTCTTTTTTGGGCCACTCACTCAATCTCGAGTTTTTTCACCGGGTGAAATGCTTTGCTATTAAGTGTCAAAATACAACAATTTTCTAAGGTAATAACTGAATACAGGTGATACTACTCATACCCATTGCATAACAACTCTTGAGTCGAAAAATGTTGAGCGTAAAAAGAGTTAATCCAGTGCCCCTGATAAGTTTCTAGCGTAAAGAAAACACACATGCAAAGACCCTGGGTTAGTATTTTAAAGTGGTTATAGCAGTCGTATATTCCGAAACACCACTAAATTTCTCACAGCCTCATTTACAAGGTTTCTTAGGTTTCATTTTATCACCATTAAAAATAAAGTAAACGTCCGAATGCAACTATTTGCAAGAGAAATACGATGGCAATTACCACAGAAGGTCGCACGTGGTAAACTTTGAAGATGAAGACAGCGTACATTGCAGACTATTGTGCCGCACTGTGGTTTACAGGAACAAAATATTTCTCCCTTTCTAGAAATTCGCAGAAGTTAATTGCGCATGTGGAGACTGTCGACTGTCTAGCGTTCATCCAGAAGGCAGCTATTTTATTAACATTAGTAATCTTGAAATGAAATAACTTCTGTCGCAAGGCGTCAAACGCGAAATATCCTGGTGAAGTCCAAACCGCTTACTAGACAAGCTACGACTTGTCTCTTAGTCAGAAAGTTTTAAACTTATTCATAATTTTGACAGGATTTAGCAGTAGCAACAGCAGACAGAGGGGCAACGAACTGCTGTAGAACGTTAAAGTAGCCGCTGTGGATTGATATTTTCGTCTCTCGGCGGGTATCCCGGATACGCTAAATAAGTTTCATTATATTGTGAAACAGTTCCCAGCCTTTTGCTCTGATAGCAGTTGTGGCATTTCCAACGAGAGGTCAAAGCCCCTTAAGTATTTGTTTTATTTGCAATTAGGAAACACTGATAAACAAAGTCAACAACTTAGCGGAAAATGTACTTTGAAGTTAACTTCAAGGCATTTTATAGACTGTAATTCTCAGGATTTCAACAGAACGGGGAAATCTCATAGACCACATAAGAACCAGCGTGCTTTACAAAGATTTCGAATTTGATGAGAAGGCATTTTATAGCATATTTAGGTTAGATAGGGAGCAGTAAACGAACCCATGGGGTCCATTCCCACAGAGACACCGGGGACTTACGCCCCAATCCTCAAAGAGCTATTAATTGCCATTATGTTAGCATTATTTAAGTGTCAGAGGAATAAAAATGAAAACATTTTTATCTCATCTAGAAGTCGTACATGCATGCACGCAAGTGCAATTTATAGCCGCGGATCTGCGGAGCTTAAGAGTCTGTGACTCCTGGGGGACGTGTTCTTAGTTATGAAGGATGGCTTTCCTTATGTTTGCCAAGACGATTTTTAAACGCGCTGACTGTCGCAGGTGAGTTTATTCCGACTGTTCGCTATATGATACGTCTTTTTCAAAATGTCCGTCCCGCTATAGCTACATCGTTGAAGCCAGTCTAGTTCGTGAATATTTCTAATAGTTGCCTCCTGAGTCATCTTTGTTCGAGAGATATTATGCCAAGTTCTTGTAGACGACATTCGTATGGCTTGTGTCGCAGCTGAGGCATCAATTTTGTAGCTCTGCATTGGATTTTTCCATGTTATCGATATTTTTGCACAGATGTGGCCACCAAAGTTGAACAGAAAATTTTAAGTGCGGACGCACTATATAGCGTCTTGTACAAGGCAATGATGATGTCCTCGAATTTGTATTAGAATTTCCTGCTGATGAATCTCAGTACTCCGCTTGCCAATTTCACACTGTTACCAACTTGTTGGCTGTGTTGTAATTTGTTTGGAATAGTTATTCCCAAGTCACGTTGTTGGGTGATAGCTGCCAATTCTGTCCCGTTCATTTTCAATTGGGTTGACGAGCTCTCCGGCCCTACGTGCAAAACTGAACATTTGTTAAATGTTGTACAAGCCATTCTTCCAGCCTCACGATACATGACGCGTCTTATTGAAACGAACAATTTAGCAGCAGTTAAGGGTTGAAACTGATGATCTATTGAAACAGTTATTATTACCCTTGAAGTATTTCGTCAATATCGACGAGACATTGCACTATACAAAAAAATCCGTAGCTATTGCTACTCACTAGCAGTCAAAACTGTGGGCAGGTTTTTGAATGGCAAGTTCTTTAATAATACGCTGCATAAATTCCAGTTGTTTTTGAAGATAAAAAACAAATATGGATTCTCTAATATTGTTAACCACATGGCCAAAAATCCGGGACATTTTAAACAGATCAGAAACATCATAGAATGAATTCCTCGTGAACAAGCCCTTACTTTCTTATGCACCAACACACCTCCTACCTACAGTTAGACTGTACAAGCTGAAGATATTATTAGTTTTAAGTACCTTTTACCCATTCCTCTTGAACTTTAAGTATAGGTAAATCGTCATTGTTTATTGTTTTCCGAGCCCTCTCACGCGTCCAATCTGCTAAAGGTTTTAATTTGAATTCAAACAGGACAATGGGGTGGCTGATCTATAATTTTCTCTTTCAGTTATGTAGTTAATTTTCAACTAAACCTTATGGCATGTGGTGTTACTTTGTATGAAAATAAGATGTCACATGTTAATTTTTTAGATTACTGGAATATGTTCATGTACATTTCTACATATAGTCCATTGTTCACACGCTTATAGGGAGAAATCCTCTCGCTAAGAAACATCCAAAACACCATGGCACTTGCTTCAAATTTAAATGTATTTTTAGAGACAGTCCAATCATTGAAAGAAAAACGTCAGGTATTCGCTTTTGGTAATATGTTTTTAGACTACCCACTTTATTGGCGGTTAAGACACGGCCAGTGTCCTAGTACAACAGTATACATACTTCGCGTATGACGACGTTCTCCTACAATTGCACACTTGCGGCGGGTTTTCGTGATGCTCTAATTTTGCTTACTCATTCCAGTATTTCATTACCTAATAGAGATATTAACTTTAAAGTTTGCAATGATGAAAGAGATAAACTGCTTATAAGATAAGGGAATTATTTTGAATTCTTTAAACGTAGAAAATAGGATGGGTGGCAAATTTTATTTCTACATAACTGAGCTTTTGTTTCCTGTCCCTTATGCTTTGCCATTGATTACTATTTTTATTATCATTGGTATTACAAATACAGCAGATTGGCAACGTGAAAACCGAGAAAACTCCAAAGGGTCATCAACCCCCACGCAACCAGTCCAGCAATAGAAGAAAGAAAGAGCAAGTTAAAGATCATATGGAGAATCCAATCTGTTTTACTAACTGTTTAAAGCTGCCAATGCCCGCACCAACAAAGGCAACGTCATAAAGAGTATTCCAAATATTTACACAAAATTAGACAGAGGAACTGGCTTGTACGACATTGTACAGGTTCCCAGACAAACTCATGAAGGGTAGTACGCCGAGTTAACTGCTCCCGAGCAAATGACTCCAGAAGAAAAGCCGTCAGTGGATGCTTTCGGTAATTACATATATATAACCCAAAATCCCACAAACTCTGTGCTTATGCGCCAAATGACAAGGCACAACACCATCCAGCATAAACGCGCATCGGCGAAACACTCAGTCAAGCAAACTCAGATGACAATCGGCTGCAGAGCCAAGACTGAGAAGCAGTCTTCAAAAAGAGGGATGACGTAGCAACTAAAGAAGCTCTTAAATTAGTCGGTTTCTTAAAAAAATGAAATTTATACAGTCTATTCAGAGTTACAATCAGCTATAAATCCAGTTGCTTATGTTTTCTATACAAAAACTATCTCATAGTTCATGGGCTGGTAGTAATTGTAGTACATTATATACCGTGCAGTACACATGAATAAAACAGAAGGACAATAGAAAAAGTTTCCGCTGTTCTCAGGGGAGTCGTAACTGTGTCGTAGATATTGCATGTGAATATATAATATATATATATGTATATAAATATATATATATATATATACTTAGCAAATTAGCAACTGAAAGAACAATTATGGCCACTGTAAAATGAATTACAACGAGACTAAGAAAAAAGCGTCCTGACGAGAACCCACAGCCCCCAGCTTACGACAGCCTCGCAAGACAAATTTGATCAGAATTGAACCACGAACAGACATTGCCCAGGGGTGCGGACACACGGTTAGAGGCTCACAATGTTGCCAGGGCACATTCACTTTCGTATCGGTAGAGTGAGTTGTGTCTAGACTCCCGCCAGTGCCCAAGTTTTAGTCGTCAACGACGCAAATTGTCGAAGTGAGCCACGTAGAAAAGTTACTCGTCAATGACGGGCAGAATTGCAGCCATCAATCAGTAGTGATATTGTTTCCCTTCGGTAGTTATTCGCGGCCCAGACAGGCACTGAACCATACATGTCACGGTGGGGACTGAAGCAGCCGAGCATTTACATTTATCATAAGGAGGTAGAACATCGGAGAGCAGGTGCCCTTTCATTTTGGCACGCTAACTACTGAAATAAACTGTCTCATAAATCGAGTTAGGTATGTAGTAGTAAACGGCAGTTTCACTACTGAAGACAAGGTAATAGTTTGGTACAAAATTAGATGCATGAAAATGGGATATATGTAGTCATGCAGCATACGCATCAGCTACTGGAGTATGGTAGATTTAAAATCAAACTTGGTTGCTGTGCTTTTAGTCTAGTTTATAGCAGCTACAGTACAAGTTCCTAGGCCTACGAGAATTATTGCTTTCGCATATCAAAATTAACATTGTTAACAGTATTTTTGTGACCTATAAGATTCTTTACTATTTTCAGGTTGCGACGGAAATTCAAATGTGCCACATATTCTCAATGACAAGTGCTTCACCTGACAAACTTTAGCGACATTTCTCACTGTATGGCAGTCTAATTGACGTCAGTATCTAGTGACCGAAATAGAAAATTTAATTATGCCTCTTTGCGAAGAAGCTACACCTGAGAATAAAATGGCTATATATCGACTGACATGTTTACTTGCGTCTTTGCTGGGCGTTGAAAATAAAAATGAGCAGCTAAGGCAAGAAGATAACTATCTGCTTAGACCATCATCCGGACAGATTATAGCGGAAACACAAGTAGAATGTAACTGAAACTGATCAAAAGTCCATTAAAAGTTAGATATGTATGAAACGAGTCTATCTAGACTCTCATACCAAATGAGGGATGCACCATCACTCGAACAGACAGATGCGGAAACACAGAAGGATACACAACAAACACACGCGCAGTTCCCTATCCAACCACACTTCTACGTACGCTACACAGGGCTGATCAATCGAAGATTAATTTTAGCTGAATGTCTGATATTAGGACAAGCGCTGCTAGACGTCGGATCTTTGTCTCGTATTTTCCGAAAAAATCAGTTGCCATGTTGAGAACAAAGTCTTGATGTCCTTCAAAGCATTTGGGTGAGCATTTCGATGCTATAACCGACAGAAGGATCAACAAGACATCACCAGTGCTCAAATAAGTATATGTTATTTTTCTGTGACTTTCAATACTTACTGCTCGATGATATCCATATTTATATATGATGTAAATAGATACAAGTACCTATTGCTGAAATATCGTACGTAGGTACACTATTCTGAATTCTTTTTCAACACTGAGACGTGTTGATAAAAAAATGTTGTATTTCCTGTGCTCCATATAAACTCGCTGCGCATTTCACCAACTTTTCTCGGAAACAAATGAAATGTTTACAATGAGTACGAACCCATATAGCTCTGAGGCTCGCGTTTAACTCACAATATTTCCATAGAATAAGGGACTCTCTTGACATAGCGGGGCCGATAAGTGAGGTCCGAGCAGCACCCGCATCCGCTACCCGGCGAGCTGTCGCACTCTGCACGTGGGTGCGGCACCAATTCTATTTTTAAAATGTTTACTTAATTCTCAATATTAGAAGGAATACTTTGGACGCCTGGGCGTAGTTCTTTTGCGCTGCAAAGCATTGATGATGGCATTGCGTGATCAAGGAATGAAAGATACTGAAACATTGCAAACACTGGTGAAGGGAATTTCGGAATTAAGCAACACGTGATACAACCGAAATGAACTCTGAGATTATTCAAGACAAGATATTGCTCAAGGGCTCTTAGAGACGAAGCAAGAAAATATATTTCTGATGGGTACTTCGAGGTGACTTAAGACAAGATATTACTGAAGGATGCTTTGTGATGAATTAAGCTAAATATTGTTAAAGGGTGCTGAACTAAGACAAGATATTAATTAAGGCTACTTCGAGATGAATGAAGATAAAATAATGTAAAGTATTTATACTAATATTTCCCCATTTCAAACAAGGTATTTTAGATAATTATACCAATCGATATTGATGCACTGAACAAGAAATTATAGTTCACAGCCGTCGGAAATACTTAGTTTTGGAGATACTCATATGTTACATTCCGGCTGATGCTTCAGGATTAAATCAGTACTGGCACTCATAGTTGGGCGGCAATTGTATGCAAACTGTTCGCCTAAGCTGTTATATCACGAGCAGAACCAGTCCGACGCTCCTAACCGTAAAAAGTACAGTATCGTTCAATATAAAACTAAAGGATATACCGCTCCAAATTGTCGATGATGCCATTCCCGGGGATAGGTTTAAAGTGGGAAGCGGGCACAGCCATTTTTACGAGTTAATTACGAAGTACCGGACCCGACACAGCTTAAACGATTACACTGGACCACCCGATCGAGCGCCGCAGTGGTTAATGTTCTTTCACCTGACCAAGCACTTGTACGATTTTCGTGCATTGTGCACAGACTTCAATTCAATATAACATTTTCAAAGCAACATGAGTTTGTTTGTGTATTCGTAGTGTTCTCTACTCGAAGCTTATTAGAATTACTTGATTAAGGCGCATCGTTATGCAAAGCCTAACCAATAATTGCGCTAGAGTTCTGATGCAATGCCAAGTTTAATAATTATTATTATTTCAAAAACTATTCTTTCCGCCAACTGTACCCTATATGCTCCTGTTCAGCGCATCAATATGTACCAGAGAAATGGTTTAAAATTGTTGAGTTTGTGTGTGGGGCTGTTATAGTAAAAAAATTACCCAAACTACTCTCTCGGAAAAGTCGAGCATAATATCCTGAAGAGTGACTTTGGAAGAATCAAGTGGGAGTATCCTTCCGGGATGAATTAAGACAGGATTTTGCTGATCCCTCATCCCAAAGACTTGGCAGCACGTGGGGATAAACCAAGGCAAGATATTGTTGCAGGGTACTCATATTACGTGAGAGACACACCCACAGCTATGAACACATCCTAGCTTAAGGAGTCACAAACTCTTAACGGCCAAAGCTTCGGAGGCCACCTTATTAAATATATTTTTCTCTTCCGTCCAAGCGAACGTAACGTCTCCAAGCTCCGCACATCTCCAGCTATAAATCGCGATTACAAGATCGTTTCTTTTGGCTGTGACACACGCTAGCCAAAAGCTGAGGAAACTCTCGTATACACGAAAAATTTTTTGCGCTAAAAAGCACCTCCATATTCACACGTGAGAATGGTCCGTTGGTCAAAAAACTTCGAGCTCCGCTCACCTAAACGACGTGGTCATGGGTACGGACTGAACACCATGACAAAAATACATCTAGCAAGCAGAATAAAATTAAATAATGAATCCTTATATAATAAAACGCTTCGTGTACTGATTTATTTCTGTTTTTAGTTATTTATTTATTTCGTTTCCGCTTTGAAGGAAATAGATAGGCAAAAATAAGCCAGATTGCAGATTTTGTAAATTGATGACCAGGTTGCAGAAGATGGCGACGGGCCGGCGGCTGATCTTTATCCCTTTTTCTGTAGACACTGCTTGCTTGAAACCACTCTTGAAATCGGAACACTATGTATGTAGCTTCTGGAGTCTTATGTTATAACTTTTTTTCTCTCAGGTCACTACGTATAAATTCGCAGATGGTCTACGAAGCGCTCCAGAGGGGTAATTTTTCACGTGCAGTAGACAACTATTTCTTCTAGATTGCTGTCTTTCACTTCTTCTTCTACAGCAGTATTTTTCCCGTTCAAGGGGTAGTCGCTGAAGCAGATCTTGCTAGTCCATGTATTTCTGTCTATTACAATGTGCTCCTCCAGCTCCATACCACGTACAGCGTCCCTCACACTGTCGTTCTCTGAAGGTGCGAATTATGTTTTAAAACCAAAATTTCAGTGAAGCAGATATTCAAGTTCGTATCTTGACTATGAAGCGCTGACATGCATACAAGCTGGCTTGATTTACATTCAAATTTATTGCAGTATTTTAGTCAAGATATTTTTTCTGCCTCTCACTATTGAAGACGCACGCCTAAGCAAGAAGGAAGGTAGGGAACGTATAAATGTAGCACGAGACTACTACAGTCGAAGACGTTCGACGAATGCATGGAAAGAGATGAATCGTCTATGATGAATCGTCTATACAATACAGTCAAGAAAGACTTGAAGCAGAAAGGTTAAAGTAGTGAATGAGAGCTGCTGAAAATTAGGAAACGACAATTCAGAGAAAAAAAAACCATAAGGTTGAAAGCACGACAAAGGGTCAATGAAAAAATGAAGCAAGTCAGAGAGGAGAAGATTCCGCAACGGCCTATATTAATAAAAAATGTCGATTATTGACTGAATTTTTTCACGCGCGGGTCCACTAGTAATATAATAGATGCAACCCAAAGCTTTCAAAAGTTATATTAAGTCCAACTCTATGATAAAATATCTTAAAAACAATATACCCGTTGCGGTTTCGAAAGATAACTGAACGCCCCACTCGCCGGTAGATGTCTCGAGTGGCGGTTTGTTGACAAAAATTCACGCGTTTGCCCAGTATTGATATGCTTTATTAGGTACACATAGGGACATGGTAAACAGGCGACACCTTGTTACTAAAGTTACATTAGATACTAAGATCAGGTAATAATACAAACTACCCTGTATTGCGGCCCATTATTTGCCCCCTACTTGAAAATAGTGTGCGCTGCCACCGGCTATACATGTTTGATAGTTTGTAGTCAGGACCGTAACTGATCACCTTGAGTAAGGCGTTGTCAAGCTTTTCTATCTTGCGCTGCATGGAGACTCAAAAAGCATTTTCTTGCCCTGACTTTGAGGCAGTATACTTTTGAGCAAATATCAAACTTGCACTAGTTGACCTTGGCACATTCATCAGGCGCCGAAATATGTCATTATAGGCAACACGTAGGCGTCCACTCGATTTCAGCATAAAGTTAGACCAAAGCGAGTTACAGTACTGGGGATAGCAGTAGCTTCGAAAGAGCTGGCCTTTAGCCTCATCCGAGCAGTGACCAAACTTTCTGATTAGCATGTTGCCCACTGAGTGGAGCTTTCTCATTTCTTTCTCTATATCCTGGTTATCACGAAAATCATTAATGATTTTATGACCCAAGTAAGAGAAGCTGTCCACATAAGTGAGATTGACACCATTAAGTCGAGTAAATTTATCGGAGGGCAGGTTACTTCTCCTAGGTTTAATGTACGTACAACAATTTTAACAGTATTACTAGACGACCCGTGACCCGTTGGGTCGTTATCACGATCATCTTGTCTGTCTTTCGTGCCCATTTTGCTTCCTTCTCACCAGTTACTTATACTGATCTTTCTTCCATCTACTTTTCCCCTTCTTTCCCGACTTGCTGTTCCCATGCGCGTTGATCCTGGGTGGGAACACCCTCGTGCATGGGTTCCACGTGTCTATTATCACACTACGTGTCCCTTCATTCTTCCTCGGTGACATCGCCTTTGTTGTGGAAACGGAGACTTAAACTTCTGAATATAATAATAATAGTCACGATTGTCTGTGCTTATTTATTTACCTGGTCGTAAACCACACGCTATTCGGCCGTTCTCACCTGCCTGTCAAGGAGCTGCACATACGGCTCACTGTCAACAGATTCTATGCTTGTCTAACGAAAGCAAATTCGATTTATATGTTACGTATTCCAGTCGTATTTTCAAGAGCAACTTTAAAATTATCGTGCCCGTTCTTGCAACCAAGGGGCAGGTTCCAAGTGCGTATCACAGATACAATCGAATTAAAGAACTAATCCATACCCCAGGGAAGAGTAGGCTATAGGCCATACCCGCAGAGGATCATGGAATTTATTCCCTATCTAAAAGTGAAGAAACTGTGTCAAACAAGATCACAAGTAAACAAGCAAGACACAAATAAACAAGCAAG
>LQNS02278143.1:21375702-21385718 GCA_001587735.2 Parhyale hawaiensis | reverse complement strand
TATTTTCCAGAGCAACTTTTAAATTATCGTGCCCGTTCTTGCAACCAAGTGGCAGGTTCCACGTGCGTATCACAGATACAATCGAATTAAAGAGCTAATCCATGCCCCATAGAATGGATAGGGTAGAGGAGTGAGTAGATCCATCGAATTTCTTCCCTATCTAAACGTGAAGAAGATGTGTCAAACAAGATGACAAGACACAAGCAAGACACAAGTAAACAAGCAAGACCGGTTCACAGACTTTTAGTATAATATAGATAGATAGATAGATAGATATTTGATACACAGTTTGCTGGCTTCGCTGTCGCAAATTAAGACCAATTTTTGCAGCCCACTAGAATGGGGAGAAACAATGACCATATCATCAGCATAACTGAGCGCATTTACTGCGTGACCATTAATGTGACACCTCACTCCACCAGCATTCAGATGGGTGTGGATGCTGGGAATGTTAAAGAGAATTGGAGATAGTAAGCCCCTTGTCGTATGCAATTAGTCATGCCGAACGCTGATGACGTTGCCGCTCCCCATTTCACATAGCATTTCTGAGTTTGAAACCCGTATTTTTAGCTTCTTAGCAATATAAGGAGGTATTTGCCTCTCAAGCATACACTTGGATAGAGAATAATGGTAAACTCGGTCAAACGCAGCCTTAGCATCGAGAAAGCACAAGTAAATGGGAGATCCACTGTCAATGAAACGATTTATGACCTGTTTGAGTGTGAATATAGCCATTTCTGTTCCATGTTCGGCTTAAAAGCCAAATTTATTATCTGCAGTCATCATGTACGGCGACATTCGTCTCTCATGCACTAGTTCTACCACTTTCGAGAGAGATGTTGCCACTGCGATAGGGCGATAGTTGCTCATGTCGGTCACACATTTTGCTTAGTTTTTACAATTGGTGTTATTATGACGCTCATCAAGTTCTCTGGGAGGAATCTCAAAGTAAAACACACGGTGAGCAGAATTGCAGGGAGTGTTACTAATGTAGGGGGGCTATATTTATAGGCCTCAGCTGGGATGCCGTCAGCGCCGGATGCTTTATTGTACTCCATTTTTTTTCAGCGCCTGACAAACCTCATCTTCAGATACGGTGCATCGTTCGTTAGTGGAAGCCAGATTATCAAGAATGCCATCAACTTAACCTTTATGATTGTCATCGGCAAAGCAGTTCATAATTCCAGCATAATGGGCTTTCCAAAATTGTGCAATATTACATTCCCCAGTGACTCCATTCACTGACTGCGAAACGGTGTGGACTTTAGGTTTAAGATTTTTTATTACTTTTCAAAAATCAGTGGATCTATTTTGCGTCAGCTTACTAGACAGCTTTTACGTTCTGATCTCATTTTCACGTCGACGCACTTGCTTGAGCGCAATACGACACAGATTGTGCAGCCTATTTTTTCCTGCTCTATGACGTTCTCTCCACGAGTAATACGCCAGTCTTCTGACAGTGTGAAGTTCGCAGACTTAGTCATTCCATCCCGGGACATTTGCCTTTGATTTTTTTTTTTTTCTTTTTTTGCGTCGCGTACCGAATATACGTGGTCCAGATTCGACATTGGCAACTTGTAAGTCCAACAAGAGTTGGATTAGCCCCACTTCAGAAGTTGTATCAATTTCATTGACAGTGTCTTCCAGGCAATTATTCAAGCAATCCTTATAAGCACGAACATGATTGATATCATTAAATTGCCATTTAACGTGTTCACCATTGTCACGTCTTCGTTGAACCTGCACTAGAATTTAACTTATACTAAACTTACGGTAAAGAGGCAAGTGGTCAGATAGTGGCGAATACTCTCCTAATTTACAATTAGTAACACTATGAAATAAATTCATTTAAATAGCTACGTGGTCAGGCCAGCTCACACCGTCTCTAGCGTTAATATGGGTAAACGTGTTAGATGGAAGCAAAAAAACATCTGCGAACGTAACACTATACTCTAGGAACATGTCGCGCAGTCTGCTGTACATAGTTGTGCCAGGGGAAGCATTGAAATCTCCTATGATGCAGAGCTGCGGTACTCTTGTGGCAGTTGTTGATCGACTCCATAGGATGAATCAGGAAAATACACGTTCAGAAACATATTTCAATTTCCCGGAGCCAGTATATCGAGCACAAAAGTGCTACATGCTCCATCACAGAATTTTGCGCATAAGCGAGAGTGTGCAGGTTTTTAGAAGTCGATATCGCCCGCAAAACTCATATACTCATTCATTTGGATAGCGTGTAGCATCGCCATTAGGTTGAGGTTGTTTTTTTTTTTTTCAGACATCTACTATAATTGATACTGGCTAAATGGCAATAGCTCATATAGAGGGCCATGGCGTAAGTTCTGGCGGCTCTCTGGGAATGGGGTTTTTGTCTGTCTACTACCGACAATCTAATCTAATAGATATTAAAATGCTTTTTTTCTCTTCGTTAGTTGGTACGACCGACATGCTTTCATCAGTATTAATTGAGGGAAATTAGAGCATACCCGAGTTATTCAGAATACGAACTGGGAAGAGATCAATAGGAAAAGGACTCAAGTTCAAATTTCAGCTACTGTTGCTAGCAGGGCTATCTTTGGTACAAGACTCACTGCCTGACTTGCGACATTTTTTCACCTTCGTGTGCATGATACGGGTCTGAAGGCTTTATTATTATTATTATTTTTTTTTTTTAAACTTCACGCCTGAGCTCCCACGGATAGGTAATACAACCCAAATGAAGCATCTTGCAACACCGGGAAGCCCAAAACGCTGTAAAGGAAATCCAGCAAAAAAACCATTAACAACTGACTTAAACGCCTGCAGGCCTATACGACCAAATGCCGATGCCGGCAACAAATTCCAAGCCTTAGCTGACCAGGGCATGAAACACCGACAGAACTGGTGAGTTCCACATCCGACAGACTCCAAAGTGAAAGAGTGCGCTCCGCACGCAGCACGAGTTTCTCTCCCAAAAACGTTGAAGGAAGTAAGAGAAGAATACAACAAATGCCTCTCATTATTGTACACCTTATAAAACATACATAGCTCGGCTACTCTTCTCCTGTGGGACAGGTTCACCAGATCATTATCAGCGCACACCGCACAGCCTTCTGGCTGAACTAATATGTCCAGGAAGCAAAGAATGCAACGGGAGGACTCAATAGGACTAAAATAAAACTTAACTGGGACCGCACGTAGCAAATTTACATCACATCGACGAGTCGAGGTTTTTGAGTGTGTGACTTCAGGCCTTCGTATGTAGTTTTCTTAAGCTTATCACCGTATTTTTAAACTTATTTCATTCACTTTCCCGCTCATGACTGGCCAGCTACTTGAGCTGCACAATATCGTAAAATGTTGTCGCCAAGTACAGAATATTCGAGCAATAGGCTAACTGTTACTGTGGTTTCTCTCGTTTACATAATTGGGTATAATGGTGCTTATATTTATTAGTAAGGAATAAATATGTTCGTGAAGAGCACTGTGAACTGAATATGAAGTGTAAATAAGGCTTTAATTAAGAAAAAGATGTTAAATCAGGTCGACAAAAGGGATCAAATTCGGCGCTAGTGTTCTGAAAGTTTCCACCAGCATGCACTGCAATTTTCTATAGATAATTGCGAAATTAGTGTATATTTTCTTAATTTATTTATACGCTAGAGATGAAATTCGCAATTTAAGACGGTTTTTCTGGTTAAATTAGATAAAATACTCTAGGCTGCTCAGCCGTAGATTCGTCGATGATGACGTCACTTTCTGGTGCTAATTTTTCGTGAGTCCTCCCGTTACGATCTTTGTTTCCTGAATAAGTCGGTCCAACAGACGCAAGTGCCTGTCAGCATCTGAAGCCCAGACCGATGAGCAATACTCCAACACAAGCAGTAAGAAAGCATAAAAACATCTGCGGACTAGCTCAGTGTCACCAAACACAGATTTCACCTTACGCGGGAGCCTAATTTTACTGGTAGCACGTGACACCAGTCGCCTAATATGCGGCTCAAAAGCAAGCTTCTCCTCGAAGACAACACCAAGAAACTCCAAGGAGCTAGACTCCTGAAGAAAAGTGTCATCAATCTCCAGTTGGGGATGCAGCGGTACAAGTGTCCGAGACCGACTGATAATCATCGACTTGGTCTTACTGGCATTAAGCTTCATACTCCAGGCCGAGCACCATGCACTAACGCGCGACAAATCCCTATTCAGAGACTGAGCGACAGCATCACGCAGGCGAGGAGCAAGTATCACTGCCATCAAAGTGGAATCGTCGGCATAGTTGATCATCGTGTTTTCAAGTGAAGAGAACATGTCATAAGTATAGAGAACGAACAACAGCGGGCCAAGCATACTGCACTGAGGGGAACAATTCTTTGGTTCTATTAGAATTTTCACAGGTTCCTTCAGTATAAGATAGGGGGAAATTAGGATCATGAGGGTCTGAGATATCACTAACGAACATTGCTTCTGTTCTGTAGCATTCCCAAAGTTTCTAGCCAAGAATTAGAAGCTCCTTGGTTTCAGCTTAGCTGCTAGTACATATTATAATTTTGCTTGTCCCTCCATTAGTTAATCACTGCGACTGTAAAACTTTCATGGAGGTTAGATAGGGGTAAAATTAGGACTTCCTTGGCGGATCCATGATACGACCTAGGAAGGAATCAATAGGAGTAAGAGTCAAATTCGAATTTAAGCTGTTGCTTCTCTCAGGTTTCAGAAGATTAACTGTCTGATTTCGAACATTTTTTTACCCTTCGTATGTAGGATACTGGCCCGTGGGCATCATAATTGAGGAACAATTCTTTTTTCTGAAGAATTTTTACAGGTTCCTTCAGTATTAACCCTTTGCCTCTTGAAATTCAGATAAGGTTTTTTTCACTTTTTTTGTTAAATTTTTGAAAAATGGGTTAGTTAAACACATATTTGAGAAAAAATTTAATTTTACTTGCAAAAAAACAGTATTTTTTTGCATCGGCTAATACAGAACCAGTCAGTGTCTTGGGTAATTTACATGATGCATAGGTTTTGTGTAAGAAAAATAGAGAGTGGCATCTGATGATGCCGTCAGGAGGCAAAAGGTTAAACAGGGGAAACAATGATGATATATGGGTCTAAGATATAACTGAAGAACATTGCTTCCGTTAATTCAGTGAAATTTCCACAGGTTCCAGCTGGTCTAATCTAATTTGAATGTTCTTGGAGGCTTCTCCGAGATGAATAAAGACAAGATGTTGTTGATGGATGCTCAGGATGTATCAAGAGAAAATATTAAAAAGGACATTTAGTCCAGATTCTGGCGGATGTGTGTGTATTTTTCTCTTTTACAGCTCTACCATGTGTTTTCCTATTCCATATGATGAGGATATTAAAAATAAGTTGGGTAGAACTTTCTCAACTGGTACATTTTTGAGGGGGGGCATGGGAGGGCCGAAATCTATCAAGTAGACTGATTGTTCTGAAACTTAGTGATACTTTGGGAGGCAACAGCTAGCATCTATTATATTATTCTGCTGGTCAGATGTGTTTTTCCCATGGTGTTCAGTCCGTCGTGTAGATGAACGGAGCTTGAAGTTTTTTGACCAACGGACCACTCTCACGTGTGAATAGGGAGGTGCTTTTTTGTGCAAAAATTTTGCGAGTTTGCGAGAGCTTCCTCAGCTTTTGGATAGCGTGTGTCACAGCCTTAACATTTAAAAGTTAAGCATCCTTGGAAGTAAATCTAATGAATTTTTTACTCGCAAACGGCAACAATGTCATTCGACAAGATAGTGTTAAAAGTATGGAGCTGCTTAGTTAAGTTTTTGTAGGTTATTTGGGATGCATCGGACGCGACAGTAATGGCACTTTATATATACAGATCACTACACTGGTCCATACGAGTGATCGATATTTTTTATCATTTTACCAATCCATAGTATAATTCTATGATTTCAGCGCGATTTAATTAAGTTAATACTGAAATAGTTTTTTATTTGCTATCAGAGTATCAAAGAAAACGGAGAATTTTTTTCAAATATTGTTTAAGGAGGTTAAAATTGCAAAAACAATTCCTTTTGTTTTAATAATAATTCACCGAATGTAAAAAGTTTGTTTTCACCAACCATTGTTGTTTAAATTAGGATAAAGTCAAGTACATTAGGCTTAAAAAGTTAAACCATTTCCGGATGAGACTTGAGTTTTCGGCCTGAGCCGGTTACGCTTAAAGCCTTAAACTCAAGTCAAAATGGAGAAAAGAACGATCTGAATTGACTTTGCGCTGGATTTAAGCTAATCAGCTTGATTTTATGTCCCAATTGAATGCGTCCTATGTGTAGCTTAAGAAAATGAACTACGCTCGTCTCAACAATACAGCCTTTACTTAAACCCTAGAGATTTTTTTTTTTTTTTTGTGCTAACTGCAAAGGAAAGCGAATGAAGTCACTATGTCTTAGTGCTGTGGTGGACGCTTGTTAATGTGCAATTTTAAGGTTTTAGCGAATTTTCTGTCAATAAAGATTTTAGAGGTTTTTAGCGGTTCCTCAGTCAACTTGGTGGCAGCAACGTGAGGTCCGCATTCTTCCTTAACTTTTATGCCGAACGGACGTGTGGCCAGGGACCCGTACCACATCACTGCTCTGTAAGTTTAACCTGTTAGGCTGCATAGATTCATAACCTGCGCTGTAAAGCTACACCCATCTTGTACCTGTACTTATTGTTATCGTATATTGATTTATATCGTGAGGTGCAGTTGTGGACACGAGGCATTCTACTGTGTAAGCTACAGTGTATAGGTTCAGTATTTTAATTAGACGTCTTATTTTTGTTACAGTCGACGTGTCGATCGTGTACGTGTGTTCATCGTGTGTACGAAGTCTGGCATCTGTATAATATGCAACGACGGCAAGAATAGTTTTATTTTGGTCGTGGGACCACTTGCCTTGACAGTACAATACAGCATTTCTCATGATTCTCCTGTCTAATACTGAAAGAGAACGTGCCCTGATGCATGGTTTGGATAGACAACCATAAGCACAATAACATTATAGATAACACTAGTGTGCCCGCGCTGTCATAAAATGACAGCGAATAATTTGTGCTGATCCTTCTTCATTAACCATGCTTTCCTTGATACAACTGCCAATAGTAATGATCATCCAGATGAGGGTTCACGGCATCCTAATTGTCCTAATTACTGAGCATCAAGACTCTTATTTTCTGACATGAAAATAATTCATTACTTTTGCTGTCAGTTCAGCAACACTGAAAAGAATTCATTCGATTTGGTATCATAGATACCCTAGTGTATCACATTTGTCCGATAGTCTCTTGGTTACTGAAAGCTGTTTCGTCGACAATTGTATCAAAGTTGGAAGGATAGCAGAAGCGACGAAATCGTCTGTGGGAAGAAACTACGAATCAAGGTGCATGAGAGTGCCAATGGAAGCTTCAGATACCTTCAATGCTGAGATTTCAACTTTGGTAATGCAAGAAGTGCATTTAGACTTGAGGCCGCCCGATACTTTGCCATAGATTCGATGTGTGGAGAAGATAATACTCGCCCGAATTAGATTATACTAAGCCTGCGATATTTTCATTTTGAAGTTCAACCGTCCGTAATTAAGATACGTTTGCCATCTACTGCAACCCGACCTATTTTCTACCTATCGGTTTTCAATGGAGCTTAAGAGAACGACCAGAGCCTCCAACCGGGACTAATTCCCACCTGTTTTGTTAAAGCGTGACAGAAAATGAATAAACAAACAGACAAATACACATCGGTCTTTATTATATAATATATAGTTATAAGCTTTAGTTGCACGTAAATGTAATCATTAACTTGTATTATTTACACGTGCAATATTTTCAGTAAGGGCGGATTCAATTGGTCCGTGTAATATACCCTTTGAGGCTTGACTTGTGCGAATCTTCAAGCAGGTGCTTTGGTTTTGACTTGTTGCTTCACGATTCAGGCGTTGACTCCTAATTACCTCCGCCAAGGAGGTTATGTTTTCGTCTGGTTTGTCTCTTTGGCTTCTTGTCTGTCTGTCACAAAGATAACTCAAAAAAATATGGACGGATTTTGACGAAATTTACAGGGATTGTTAGTTATGTTAGGAGGAATAAATTATTAACTTTTGGTAAAGATCCGTCCATCCGTTTGTTTGTTTGTTTGTTTGTTTCTCTGCCTTATTTTTCTTAATGCCATAACTCAAAAAGTTATTGACAGATTTTTATGAAATTTACATTAGTTGTTAGGTATATTATAAAGAGTAAATGACCAAATTTTTGTGATGATCTAATTGTTCGTTCGTATGTTTGTTGTTGTGTTTCATTTTATGTTTGTTAGCGAAAAATAACTCAAAAAGTTTTGTGTAAATCTTTATGAATCTTGCAGGAACTGTTTTGAATATTAAAAGACGTGAATGATGAAATTTTGGTGCAGATCGGCTGATTCGTTTCTATGATTGAGTTGTGTTTGTCATAATGTTTGTTACGCAATAACTCAAAAAGTGTTAAATGGATCTTTATGAAATTTACAGCAGCAGTTAATAATGTTAGAAGGCAAAAGTGGTTAAATTTTGCTGTAGATCGGCATTTTCGTTTCTATGTTTGAGTTGTACATGTTTGTCATAATTACCTCCGCCAAGGAGGTTATGTTTTCGTCGTGTTTGTCTGTCAGTCTCTTTGTCACCAAGATAACTCAATAAGTTATGAACCGATTTGGATGAAATTTACAGGGATTGTTAGGTATGTTAAGAGGAACAGATGATTAACTTTTGCTGAAGATATGTCTATCCGTTTGTTTGTTTGTCTGCGTCATTTTTTTCTCGATGCCATAACTCAAAAAGTTATGGATGGATTTTGATGAAACTATAACATGAGTTATTAGGTATATAACAAAGAGTAGATGACCAAGTTTTGGTAATGGTCCGTTTGTTTGTTCGTCACTGTTTTTAAGTTTATGCTTGTTAGCACAATAACTCAAAAAAATAGTGAATAGACCTTTATGTTTAAATATCCTCAACAATCATTATCATTTTCTGTATTTACTAGTTTAAAACCACGTCTAGCCAACCAAGCAAACATACAAACTGAGTATAAACAGTATTGCAAACAATTGTCATATTGACTTTTTCAATACTTGCCTAGTTCACAAAAATTAAACAAGCTGTTATTAATGTAAAAAGGCAAAAATGATTAGATTTTGGAGTTTATGCAAAGAAAATTATTGTTTCAGAGCCAATTTGAATTTTTGCTACCGTTGGCTCACTTGGCGGAGGTATGCGCTCTCAGAGTGCTCTAGTATTTGTTATGCAATAACTTGAAATGTTTTGAATGGATCTTTATGAAACTTGCAGGAGTTGTTAGCAATATTAGAAGGTACAAATGGTTAAATTCTGGTGCAGATCAATTGGTTTGATTGCATGCTTGACTTATGTTTGTCATAATGTTTGTTAGCAGCATAACTCAAATATGAAAGGATCTTCAAAAAATTGCAGAAACTCTTAATACTATTGAAAGGCACAAATGATTAGATTTTGGAGTTGATACAAAGGAAATAATGGTTTCCTAGCCAATTTGAATTTTTCATTACCGTTGCTTTACTTGACGGAGGTATGCGATCTCAGAGTGCTCGAGTTAATTACTTGTGAGACTTCCATTAACTTAGCTTCACTCCGTACACGAAAGCTAATCAGAATCGATCTGCAGCTAGCACCTGCAGCACGATTCACAGAGTTGACACTACATAAAGCTCCTTTCTGAATTTCTGGACACGCTAAGTGAAGAGGATTTGACTTAGATTGACACTAATTACCCACTTTCTGAATTTCTGGACACGTCAAGTGAAGAGGATTTGACTTAGATTGACATTAATTGCCCACTTTCTGAATTTCTGGACGCGTCAAGTGAAGAAGATTGGGCTTAGATTGATATTAATTACCCACTTTCTGAATTTCTGGACACGTCAAGTGAAGAGGATTGGGCTTAGATTGACATTAATTACCCACTTTCTGAATTTCTGGACACGTCAAGTGAAGAGGATTGGGCTTAGATTG
>LQNS02278143.1:21246131-21266305 GCA_001587735.2 Parhyale hawaiensis | reverse complement strand
AGGCCAGCGCAGCGTCTGCGTAGTTTAGAGTCACGGTTGCGCGGATAAATGGTGCATCCACAGTAGCGGCAGCGCAGTCACAGCGCAGATGCGACTCAAATGGCGACTCAAAGCTGCGCAGTGCGACCTTAACGCGACCCTGATTTTCAATTGGGCCAGTATACCAATAGGCTCACATATAGTCCTACCGTACCTCGAGCAATCAAAAGGAAATAGTACAGTGGGAAGACAGAGATACATCAGCTCACGCCTGCGTGCCTTGAATGGAAGCTTAGAGAAGTAGTAGGTAATGGGCAAATCAGCTACAGGTCATTCCGATCATGGAGGTCGTTGCCTACATAGAGAATCCTAACCCATCGCTGCTTGAGCGCCGAACTCTGATGAAGGAAATCGAGTCAACTGGTAAGATATTCTTGAGCGGTCAGTAGGCGCGTAAAAACCCCGATGGTTTTCTCAGCAGCAAATGACTTTCTCCACATTTTGGGTTCTCCTTTCAACAGAACAAGTTTTCTCTTGAGGAGAAAAATTTCCGAGTCCGAGTAATATGCCACCCTCGAATATCTTGAATATAGAGCTTAGTATTTGTTAGAAGCAATATCGACTGCGAGCAAAAGACATCGCTTTTTGCGTATCACCAAAAGAAAGCTTGGCTTTCTTCAGCCTTGCACGCTTATCTGTACGGTTCCCTAATTCAAGTTGGCAGTTGCGCAGCATCCTACACAAGGAAGTCAATAAGAGCCTTACATGTATAGAAGGGAGCTCAACCGTCTACCCTAAAAAGTTGATAACCTGAGAAATCATAAAGTGCATGTCCCGTCAACACGCGGTACTGCCGACACAGGGAGCTCCCTTCTATGCATGTAAGGCACTGCCTTAATATATTTGCGAAGATGCTACTGGCAACACAAGAAAGGGATCATCACAAATTCTTTGTTGTCATTATTGACAACGTGGGCACTCTAGTGGATTCATAATAAAGACCAGTGCATCAAAATTCTCACCGGGAATATAAAAAACCAGTCCAATAAAATACTCTATCTTGGCCCACACAAAGTCCTTTCGCTCCAATTGAAAATTATTAGAGCGAATTCGAAATAATTTTTACCGCAGGTATGAATACTCAGAAGAACTTGAGAATCATATATGTATGCATATAGAATTGCTGTTAAAATCCAGTGAACTAAAACTTGAAAATTGATATGATGTTCAATTATTCATACTTGATAGCTTTCCTAATAAGAAAATATGTTCGTTACCCAAATATCAATGTGAAAAATGCGATACGTGTAAAGAAGTTTCTAGTGGTATTTCGAAAGCCACGTGTACCTAGGTGCAGCAGCACACTCGCGGTATGACTAACTGATCCACCACGGAAGTTGCCACACACACCTGATCGCTTTCTATTATTAACTGGTAGCCTTGAGCTCCTAGCTCCTCATTGCCAAGGTATATGCAGTGGAATATTAGGAGAGTACTCAGGAACAGAAAAAAAGCGAAAAATCTAGGACAGCGAAAAGAAATCTTTAAGGCTTGACTTGTTTGTCTCTTCATGTAGGTGCCAAGGCTTGGACTCGTTGAGTAAAGTTTGAGGCGTTTATCCTCCATCGATTACCATCGATTCTTCTAAAATTCAATCCTACTATCTTACTCCGTAAAATAGACATTTCAGTCAGCTCAGCATAATCAGGTTGCTTCTAACACTCCAACACTATTCAGAGTCACAATACCAAAGTTTCTGTCGTTAGTTTCGGACCATTCAAGCCTAGAAGGCATCATTGCGCCCAACCTCGATCAAACATGCCACTTGCCACAGTCAAGTAGTTTAGACAAACTTAACACCAAGTTAACGGCAGATGCACACTAAAGCGAAAGTTGAACCTTCCACCCAACTTTCCACATTCTATTGGGTTGCGGCCAACAACCCTTTGGCTTGCTTATGACGGATATCTAAAATTATGAGTGTTTCTTGCAGTTTGTGCGTTATGACCAGGGGCAATGACTTGGTCAAGCTTTGGGGATTCTTCCTATTTCTGAGTTATGTAGTTTGAAGTTGCTAGACGTACAGTTTTAGTACGACACTCTAACGCCGGAAGTTGCAGTCGCCGCCGAACTGAACTGTTGAGTGACGGGACAACTTTTGCCTTAGTGTGAACCCGCCATTGCTATTATAGGAATATCTTTCTAGGCCGATGGCATCAGTAATACCCCGGAGCTTATACAGCAGTAATTTTGGGCATGTATATTTATCAATACTAATATATCAAACAAAAATATTTATGAGAAGATTATCTTTGAAAAGACATTAGTTCATATTCTTACGATATTTTCTGAAATTACTATGTAACCCTTTCAAACCCGAAACTCGTAAAAATCCCTATATACTCTCAGTCAATTTGCTAATAAATGTAAAATCTGTAAGCAGCATTAGAGCAAGCATCCACGCCAGTGGCTCACTCGTAACTCTTCCATACTGGCCCCCTGTCGGTGCCACGTGGGCTTCTATCGCCCACATTCCGTTCAAATGGATTAGCGAACAAACACATTTTTCGCATTTTAGTAGATAATGTCAATCACTCTACACACGACGGCCCACCCTCCCAATTAGGTTCTCGATTAAGTTATGAAATTCCAATAAAATCTTTTCCAATAAACACATCGAACTCGAAAGAAAAGAAAAAAGTGTAGAGAGGCACAATGATTGCAACTAGAGCCTTTGATTTTTAGCGAGCGCGATCGTTTTTGCGCACTAAAACGCGTTTTGAATGCATTAGAAGGAAACAAATAATAGCGCGCCTATCATTCCGTAAAAACAGACTTACAAGAATTATACCAAATCCACAAAGATCATCGCCCCCAGCTTGAAACAATTGCTCCAAATGCCCCTAATTAAGTCGTCTATCTACTGCTCCCTTTAAATTTATGGCCCCTATTACGTGAAAATCACTCACAGGAAGAAGGGGGGGGGGGGAGGCTGTATCATCCAAATTGGGAAATGATAATTTACATCATAAATAAAATAAATAAATAACTTTTATTAAGAACACAGTGGGTTCACCAAATCATAAATCTGTTCCACGCTGGTAGTGTGAAAGGCGGGACGCTTGAAAATGCTGCCACTTTTGTCATCTAACAATAATAAACTAGAGCACTCTGAGAGCGCATACCTCCGCCAAGCGAGGCAACGGTAGCAAAAAATTCAAATTAATTTGGGCTCTGAAACCATAATTTTCTTTGTATAAACTCCAAAATACAATCATTTGTGCCTTTTGATAGTACAAACAGTTTGTGAAATTTTCTTGAAGATCCGTTCATAACTTTTTGAGTTTTACTGCTAACAAACGTTATGACTAACATGAGTCAAACATACAAACGAACAAACCGATCTGCACCAAAATTTAATTAATCATGTCTTTCAACACTACTAACAACCCCTATAAATTTCACAAAGATCCATTCATTAGTTTGTGAGTTATTGTGCTAACAAGCATGAAAGTAAAAATAGTGACAAACGAATGAACGAACAAACGGATCATTACCAAAATTTGGTCATATAATCTTTGTTATGTACCTAAAAACTAATGTTAATTTCATCAAAATCCATTCATAACTTTTTGAGTTATAACACTGAGAAAAATGAAGGAGACAAACAAACAAACGGATCGACATATCTTCACCAAAACTTAATCATTTGTTCCTCCTAACATACCTAACAATTCCTGTAAATTTCGTCTAAATCGGTTCATTTGTTTTTGAGTCGTCTTGGTGACATACAGACAAACACACAAACAGACAGGAGACATACAAACACGACGAAAACATAACCTCTTTGGCGAGGGTAAAAATCTAATGCTAAGACAACAGCTTAGTTTTTCATGCTGAATATTTTTTCTTCTGCATGAAATTCTTATTTTTGGTATCTGCGTTGACTCCAGCCTATTTTATCAAATATTCCCCCGGAAATTGAGTGCTTAGTGTAAAAACCAGGTCTTTGGGGAAACAAGGTTTGTAGTTACTGTAGTTAGCGTTGAGTAGAAAAGTAGAAATGTGCTTCTATCAAAACTGAGGGCTGAAGCTGAAACTAGAACAGCACTTCATCTTCTCGTGGTGCTGAACAAATTTTGATAGGCTTCCCCTAAAAGCTGCACCGCCACCATCTGCTACTTTGCACTGTAGTTGCTGTTGTCTAGGGCCAAGGAGAAAATCGCACTAACAACGGAGGATTTAAAGCGTTTATTGAGTGAAATTGCAAGACTTAAGCTTCACAAATATAATAAAGTTGTTGACTTTGAATGTTCTACGCCTATTGCAGCAGTTGTTAAAAAAATTAATGACATGATGTCAGGGCTGTGTTATGAATATTTGAAAAATTTTCATATTGAGATGTAGGGAACGTATACAGTACTACTGAAGTTCAGGACAGTGTTTATAAAGGACCCATCGCAAAGTTATATACTCAACATATGGTCGGTATCATTCAGCACTGTACCTATGTTTCGACCATGCACAACTTATTTCGAAAGTACCTTGTTTCCCGGTGTTATGTTTCGCATAGTATTCTTATCCGATGTACAGTACATGCAAGAAGTAATGTTACCCTACTACCGGTACTGCGTAAAATGATTGATACCAGCGTAAAGAACCTTACATATGCGCTCAACAACATATCTATGTATGCATAAGGCACATAAAATATTTGTATTGTATACAAAACTATTTAGCACTTAAAACGGTATTCGAACTACATGGCAGCAATAAGTATTCATACCAAACGGATTTTAGTAGCTAATAATCAATTCTATACACTTTCTGTTGAATTGCAACAGTTGACGAAACAAATGGAAGCTCGTGGCATCCAAGGTGACCTTTCACATTTTATCGGTGTATGGCTCGCATATCGGCAAGACGGGTGAAACTTCAAGGAGTGACGAGCGACTTGATGCCTGTCTTCTCTGGCGTTCTTCTGAGTAGCGTGCTTAACTCACTCCTTTTCATAACATACAGTATATGGATGATCCTGATCTTAACACCCACAGTCACATTAGTAAGTTTATAGATGACTCTAAACTCTGTCATCGGACCATGTCGACCTGCGTTGCATGCTTTTTACAACACAAAGAAAACACGAAAGGAGAGGCAATCAAGAAGCAGAACACAACTGAGCATTCGCGTAACTGCTCGGTTTCCTTAATTTAGAATGTAATTTTTTGGTAACTGAACTAGAAGAGGAGGAAAAGTATTTTAACACAATTATAGTGAAAGGTTTACATTCACCGAAACGACTCAGCTAAACGATTAAAGCCCGGTGCTCACGAAACAGCTTTCGTTGCCGTTAGTAGCCTAGAGGCATCTCAACTAATCCGTTTACGTAGCCGCGGCATGGCTTCAGCTTGTGCAAAAACTAACTGTATAAAAAATTGTTGAAAATCTCAGTAGCTACGGCAATTTTTACACCATTGCAAGTGCAATGGTGAATTTTCAACTCTCGCTTCTAACTATGAGCTGTGTAAGTACACAAAGATTGACATTTTAAAAATTATTCCACGATGCTTAGAGACCTCATTCTGAATTCACAGCTACGACTACGAAGTCAGATAAGTTGACTTTGCTCTCGGCTGCTAGCCGCAGTGAAAGTTGTTACGTGGGCACCGGGTTCAAGAACGCAGTGCGAGAGTCCATTAATGCAATAAATTTATCCTCGTTGGTCACTACTGTAATTCCAGTGGAAGAGGGACGTCTCCTGAAATGATGTGATAGTACACTGACTACCTTGGAAGCTCTTCGTAAGACTTCCAGGTGGTTTTAACTTTCCAACCGTGCCATGCAGAGGTGCTACTGCAATCCATAACCAGTGACAGAGCCGGTAGCGCTATCTCAACAGAAGACGCAGCCGCTGACGGTTGCTTTGCGTGACACTTAGAAAGTAGGCACTCATAAAGTTTTTAACTTTCATAACTTAATTGCCTAGTGATACTGCAAATATGACGAGGCATTTTGCTCAACGTTGGCCCCAAACTCGATCTTCGACGAAATTTGAGAAGCAGTTGTTCGTCACTCAGACGGAAATGGGTCACCGGAAGCTTTCGCCTTGGCTCTACTATTTTCATCGTTCTTTGGCCAAAGTTGTACATACTTTTGAAAATACTAACGGGCGCCAGCCGCGTCCACGGGCCAGTTGCGCTGCGTCACTTGCTGTACGTCAAGGCCACCAGCCATGTACCGGTGCAGGAAATTAACTCTGTCTTTAATACCGTTGCATGTATCCTTCTTTTCCTATAGTGTAATTCGTGCGAGAAAAGGGAAATTATTCATTAAAGAAAGGGTTAATGGCGGATGTTGTTATTGCATGTAACTTACTTTTCA
Organism: Parhyale hawaiensis; assembly: GCA_001587735.2. Lineage (NCBI taxonomy): Eukaryota > Metazoa > Arthropoda > Malacostraca > Amphipoda > Hyalidae > Parhyale > Parhyale hawaiensis. The sequence goes on along the minus strand of LQNS02278143.1, from coordinate 21,259,945 downwards.
TATGGTGTAATTTGTGCGAGAAAAGGGAAGTTATTCATTAAAGAAAGGGTTAATGGTGGATGTTGTTATTGCATGTATCCTTCTTTTCCTATAGTGTAATTTGTGCGAGAAAAGGGAAATTATTCATGGAAGAAAGGGTTAATGGCGGATGTTGTTATTGCATGTATCCTACTTTTCACATAGTGTTATTCGTGCGAGAAAAGGGAAATTATTAATGGAAGAAAGGGTTAAAGGCGGATGTTGTTATTGCATGTATCCTACTTTTCATATAGTGTTATTCGTGCGAGAAAAGGGGTATTATTCATGGAAGAAAGGGTTAATGGCGGATGTTGTTATTGCATGTATCCTACTTTTCATATAATGTTATTCGGGCGAGAAAAGGGGTATTATTCATGGAAGAAAGGGTTAATGGCGGATGTTGTTAGTGCACCTGCACTTCGGAGGAGATCTGCGGCCAACAGCGGACATTTGTGCGAAACGGGGGTGTTACAGAAAAAGCCGACGGTCTGTGATTTCCGGATTATTTACTTGCTCTTCCGCAGAAGCGTAGAAGGGGCTTAGAGGGGTACATATCTACCCCAGGTGCAGCGCTTCGGGAAGGGTATAATTGAGACTGGCATGCAGGTACAACATAATGCAGTAATACCGAAATATCAAAAGAACGCGATCTCTTTATAGAATAAGATCTGGCTGCGTCCTGTAGATACTTATAGTTATCATGTTTTCATGAGTTGATAACTTTGGACTTCTGTTCCTGCGTTCAGTTTTACGGCTGTTTGCCCCATTTATATTAAGTTGAACCTTGAGTGCTGATTACCTTTCCTTTTTTATTCCTTTGAGGTTCTATATAAGAGGTCGAGGTGGCCTCATGCACTCCACTTCTCAAGCGCAGACGTGATGCTGCACTCGGTGATTAGCGGGGATGCCAGCGGTCAGTTATCGCTACCGAGCCACTAGGTGAGACTTGTATGTAGATTCAGAGAGAAACGTTGGTTTTGCCACTTTAATTGTATCGAGTGACATCCGTTAACCTTAAACCGATTAGCCCTGAGACAGAGGGATACTAAAACCTGCTCTTTCCAGTAAGGTTTTTAGTTCTCCGGTTGTTGCTTACACCAAAAACCCGATTCAATATGGCGGAATCAACGCCACTGTGAGAAATTGCGGATGAGTCACGCATAGTGGGTTTAACTTAACTCGACGTTGTCGTACCTACCGATGAGAGTTTTGACGTACAGTATTCAACTAGTAAAATCTACCCCGTGGTACGGTGGCACCGCAGACAACCATTCTATTACGAAATTGTTAAGTATTTGGTTGCTCTTCACTAGCCCATGCACTAACAGTACTCAGCACTATGTGCAAATGGGCTCCAAAGGTTCTGCTTAAATGAGTGAAGTTTCACTAACATTAAAAAAATTATGAGGATTCTGCAAATGAGCTGAGCACTCATAGTGTGATAGCTTTCTCCACAAAATGACTCTGTCGACTGAGGGATATATATGCATTATAATCGGCAATATATATGTTGCGCGCGTTTGGTGGATTTGCGCGATCGATCGATCGCGCTGCGCGTTTGGTGGATGTTGTAGGTATTAGGCCGTAATTTCGGGTAAGTTGGACTATATACGGGTTTAATGTCGGGTAGGTTAGGGGGAACAAGNCAAGGACTGGTTTTTTTGTTTTCCATTTAAAAATTTGAACGATCCACCAAACGCGCAGCGCGATCGATCGATCGCGCAAATCCACCAAACGCGCACAACATATATATATATATATTGTATTTACGCCTAGTTGGGCTCATTGTGGAAAATCATCGACAGCTGAACTACACCAGAGCATAATAACAGTATAGGGTAAGCCAGACAGAAGCCATTTACAGAATTGGTGGAACTTGGGTGGGGTGCGCAGTGACGTCATGAGGTCCTAGCCATTTTTTTCTACACCGCCTGAAACTCTATACTGTAAATTTCGATCATAATGCTATGAATTCGACATTCGAAATAAGTTAATTACCCCTGCAATGTACCTATCTTATTGGTAATAAGTTTACTATCGAGCGGCGAATTACAAAGAACCAGCTAAATGATACAATTTGAAGATTGACTATGGCACCATTTTGAGGTTGGCTGAGTCTTCACAAAACGAATGCGTAGCAGAGACTCTCGTCTTCCATTTCCCGTTTCCACCCGTCATTTAAAAGGTGTACACTAGTAGAAAAACAATAGCTCATATTAGTCTTCATATATGGTACAGGTGCCAGCACGGGTGCATAAGAAGAACTGAAAAATCAACGCCACATTACTTGCGACTGCGGTAAATGTATTTAGCACTTTCTATCGGTAAGCCATGAAGTTAATGCTATATACAGTATATTATCGGACGCATTTCGTTTATTATAATAACGAGCGCAGTAACTGCTTGAAAATTTTCGTTTATTTTGGTCACGACAACCAAAATCAATAATTGCCGGCATAGTAAAATGACTATGTAAATAAATATACTTTATTAGGTACACATAGGGACAGGGTATACAGGGTACAAATTATTTCTAGAGTTAGATCAGATACAAATATCGAGAAATACCATCATTACAAACAATACTACATTGTAGCCCATTGTTCGGCCCTGTTTGGCAATATGTACATAGTATGCGCTGCCATCGGCTCTACAAGTTAAATACCTAATTTGCTGCGAGAACTAATACAAATCACGTCGAACAAGATGTTAACAGATTTTTCTATCCTGAGCTGGAGAATGGGAGCGCATTTTCTTGTCCTGACTATGAGGCCATTAGCATACTTTTGTGCAAATACCATACGTGCACTAGAGTGAAAGCAGCGTAAGCAGTCCTTTAGGTCTATCTCTGTTACTCGTTGCTGTTACTCTACCCTGAAAATACACCAAGCCGTTTCTCATATTCAAGCCCTGCTGGGAAGATATTCTCAAAGTAGTGGGAGTTAAAGAGTTTATATTAAAGCAACAGCGTGAGTTTCTGTCCCTCATGTCGATATGGAAAGAAACTAGGTTTTCGAAGCTCTATAATGCGAAACTTTCTCATGGAGCACGGCCCTGGTCCCGCATAACCACATGGCGAAGCCAGCGGTTCAGACAACTCACTCTTCTCGCATCCACCGGAGGGCTACAGAAGTTTTCTTTCGCCTCTTTGAATCGTATAATGCCCGTTCAAATTATCCGTCGCTTCGTGTATTCACTTTTGCCAGATTGCATGCAGTCTGAGCAGTAATGTACATGCTGATTTGCATATCAATGGAATAGTATTCGTGAGTTTGAACAACAGATCAAACTCATACTACATATAAACTTTCTGGGATTATAACGAAATGACTTGGTGGTCTCGATTCCTGCCATGGAATGCTTAACTTAATTAACTGTCAAAGACGTTGCTAATCGAATAAACTGATGGATGATTTGGATTATAATTTAAGACGGCTTAACCCTATCCGTTACTATTTTTTTCAGTCGCTTGAGCGCCAAGCCGAGACAAATTTGTACCGTCAACCAAAAATACTCATAACTTCATTAATATCAGAGATTTTTTCTCTTCGGAGTCTCAAAGATATTTATTCAACAATTATTTTACACATTTAATTACAAAAATGATGGCTACGAGTAGTTTTACTGTAAATAAAAATTGAATATAAGAAAATTTCACCGGACAGTACAGGGTGAATGCTCCGGCAGCACACCTAGCTACAGCAGTTTTCACACTTTCACAATAAGTGCAGAAGCTGCAAAAAAACTGCACAGTGCCACTGCGCTCATAATTGTCGCAGAGAACGGTTCGAACCTGACTCAACCGGCAGTCCTCCAAGGACGAAACCCATAACAACGCCCCCGCTCGATCTTGCAGGTGGCTTGCACGTGCTAATATCTGGCTGCACCTGCAAATATTTTAAGTTCATAATGCCTTTGAGCTGCTTTCTTTTCTCTGTAGAAGCACATCCAGCGAAATAGAAGCATTGCTGCTAGGAATGCATGATACGGATATAACACGCGCGCAGTACCGACAATGGTCAAACCTTACTCCAATGGTAACTCTGCGTACGGATCTGTATTTGGCCGTTATGGAGGCTTACTTCCACAGTAGAACTGGCTATGTCCCAGGTATAGATAGTGGCTGTACACACTTTTCTAGGCACGCTATAAAGTCCTGCGTACTGTCGCTATTAATTTAAACTTGTAGAGCAGGCTGTTTCAACTTTTACAATATCTTGAGTCTAACCAGTTACATCACGGAGCACGTATGTGTTACATCAAGGTGTGTGTGTGTGCGCGCGAATGTACTGCATGTAATTTTTCTTTAAGAACAGTAACTGAGACTTACACAATCCAGTAAAAATGTTAGAAAAATAGCTATACGGTACAAGTGATTGTGGGCCACCGAAAATCTATCGGCGTTCATCACTCCTGCTGCTGGGTAGAAATGGCCGCTAGAGGCCGGAAGTGCCCTCCTAAGTGCAGATGCACTAGCAACTTGCGTCATTAGTTTCCAGCCCCGCCGCACAGCTGGTGGCTTTGGCATGCAGCAGGTGAAGCAGCGCAGCTGGTCTCTGCGGTCTGCTGCGCTCCCGTTAAATCTTTGAAAATTACGTACAACATTGGCTACAGAATGGTGAAAACTAGCGGGACCCGGGGTAATTCCACGGTTGATGAAAGCCTTTACTCTATAAAATGTACTAGAAGGCCCAGCCGTAAAAAATGGCGGGAATAATTTTGTTATTAAGCTATTTATTGTTCTGCTTCCCAGTATAGGTTTTGCTGTAAAATAGGTCTCAAATTTTACGAAAAAAAAAGCCTCCTGCAAGATAAGCGCGGATATCAGTTAGGAATTGGCTGAAGGTTGAGCAGCTCTAAGAAAATGTAGTGCAGTCAAAAGAATTCACAGGAAATGTTCAGTGCTCGCTGTTTTCAGCACATGAGCATCTTTTACAGATGATGATATCGCCAACAAGCTGTGTCGCTTTCTTACTAGCACAACAAATAAAGCTTAACTCTGAATCTCTGTTTCAGTTAAAGCACTAATATAAAGCCGTAGAACCAATAGTGAATGAAGTATTTTAGTTCTACATATTTAGATCTAGAATGAATACAATTCTGATCTAAATCATTCAACGCATGTTAGTTCTGCATGTTCTGATATACAAAGAATTGAAATTTGATCTAAACAATTCAGCGCATTGAAAATGCAATTAACAGCCTTTAGATGACCGATACTTCATCGAAATGGGTCTTGTGAAGATCACGTCGACAAATCCATTGAAAATGACATCGAACTTCAGCTACCTGCCTGTGTAAACTTCAACACTGGGTGTAACTTTGCCACCTTGCAGAAAATAGAAGCACCCTTTTTGAGTTGCGACAGACGGAAAACAATCAATAAACATAAAGTAAATTAGCAATTCGTCATTACTTTTAACCAAACCTGCATCAGAGAAAGTATGCAATAAAAGTTTTCAAAGACATAGCTACATGTAAACAAATATATGTAGACGCCATACGGGACGAAAACATGATCACTCTCTCACTTCGCTCGCGGGTGATGCTCATTTAGCAGCATAAGTTTCAACCGCTACAAAGAAATTCAGCTGAAAACGAATTAAGTAAAATGGTAGAAGAAATAGAAACTCATTCGATTGAGGGATGCGCAGCAAATCTACAAAAAAAAAAGCCTGAAGATCAGATTCTTCTGCAGAGCTTCAGGCTTGGTAAAGCCAGAACCGCCTTCGGTTTCGAAGTGCTCTTACTTTTGCCAGCATCTACTACTGCTCTTTAGTTTAAAACAAACAGATCAGAACGGTTCGAACCGTTCGAACCGAGTGAAGAGGGAGAGCCCAACCAAACAGGCAGGCCATCAACAAAATTGCAATTTGTTTTGTAGTGGAATTTTTAGTGCGTTGGAACGAAAATTTTTTTCTCGCCGACTTTGAGACATTATTCTGTTAATCTTTTTTTTCAGTTGAAAGCAGATTTTAACATTCAGTTTTTTATACTGTATTACTTCAGGATAGTACTGCATGTATATACCGATATTGAATTAAACCTCCAGAATTAGACTAGTTTCAACTGTACAGTTGAGCAGCACTATCCCGTTTTTTATCAATAAAATTATGATTTGCTTCTATGAGTGCCAGCACTTTTATGAAGCACTGATAACCAGGCTACTTTCTTCCTCAGAGAGCCGTAGTTCAAACTGAAATACGTCCATTTTATTTTATTTCCCCACTTCTTGATACGTATCATATTATAAGAGATATGAAATATCGCGCCTTGGAAAATGCACACCGCATTTTAAACTAGAGTAAGTCTAGTTTTAGTTTTTAAATTTCTCTGTTTTTATGGCAAATGGACTAAAAATGTTGAACAAAATCGCAAAAGAGAATTTCAATTAGGCTTGTAACCCCACATACAACGCACACCTACCTCAAAGTTTCAAAGAATATTATGTCTATATTAAGTTCTGTATTTTTTTTATCATATGTAGGACGAAACAGTATTAAAACTGAGCGTCAATCACAAATTGAGCTACTTGTTTCGTATCTCTGCTTCAAAATTCAGATTATAAAATATATCTATTTCAGGTTTTGCACTTTCACCTTAAAATGTATCGAATAAAAAAGTATTGAACATGCGTGTCCGTCAAAAGTTGTTCTACTTCTTTAGTTTATAATTGGTTAACACTGACTACCTGCGTGGGTAATTCCCCAAGTCTACAGTAAATCTTGTCCCATGTATTAGTTTTAAGGTTGTTACTTGTAAGAAAATCAATAGCTCAGGGTGCAGCGCCTTATTTTTTGGGCACTGCATCCATGTGAGAAAATACATTATGTTGGTTTGTATGCTCCGCCCCACTAGTCTGAGCAGCTGCGCGGAGGTCTTCGTCATTGTATGCTAGCTGCTGCTGTTGGCGGTTCTCAGATGACGTCAAGAACACGTGCACTTGTGAATTTAATCTCAAAGAAGCCTTTCACGAAAAATCAGAATTCTTTGCTGTACCGTTTCAGTGTTAAAAGTGTATATTTTCAAAATCATCTTGAAATTGATTGCTTACGTATACATTTATATACAGTACTGCCTGGGATGCTATCTCGTACAACTTAGAATGGCTAGTCGCACCCTACAGCATCCTGTCTCGCACCTCCAGAGATGTCATTTCATACCTAAGGTAAAAAATCACGGATTTATAGGTTCGTGTTGTTATAGGGAGATCCCGAGGGAGCTCTTTTTTTTAATAACCGTAGCCAGCCATCATTCTATGACTATCCATGACTATCTGCAGACCTCAAGCATCCACGTCTGATGCTACTGCAATCTTGAAGGTCCCCCGTTGCAAAAAGATGGATCACGTCATTATCAATATTGGAACGAATGATCTGCGAACTTATTCCGAAACTCAGCTGCAGCTCGTTAAAGACCTCATTACCGCGGCAAAAAAAAATCTGACTATGTCACTCTGACAAGTATTCTACCCCGCCTCAGGGCTGGTAACCGCCTATACTCTAGGATCCACTACATCAACAGACAAATTAAAAGAAATGCAGAGGACAATGGGCTCAAATTTATTAACCTATTTCCTTCGTTTGATGACGATTGGAGACTATTTCTACCCGATGGGGTTAACTTGAATGGTGCTGGACACCATGTCCTCGGAGAAATGCTGCTCGTTACAGCGGCTTCCTAGACCGCTGCTCTGGCCTTGCGCACAATTCCTAAGACCATTATTGAGCAGCCTCGCCACCCAGCCCCCTTTCACACTCTCCCAGCCAATTTGCCAGCAATGGACCAAACGGCTATCAATGTCCCTGCGATAGTCCCTTGTAATCCTCAGATATCATCCTTTAGTGGAATAAGGGTTGGGGATCCTAAAGGAAATGAGGGCACAATTATTATTACCTATTTGCTTGACACGTATGAGGAGGAAATCACTCCAACTCCAGACGCATCCGTGCAGATATCACGTCTAGGTCCTTCAGCTCAAATACCATCCATAGTCTCGAACCTCGTATCGATGAACAGCAATATGTCTAAGGCCACTGATGTACCACAACCTACCAATGCCCGCCAAATAGACCTTGACTCATCCATCACTGAAAGCGGGAGTCCAGCAAGTGTCTCTAAGGAAAAGCCACAGTCTCAGACACCTGTAGCGAAAAAGCGTGACCAATTACCAAGGATCTCCAGCCTACCAGCGAATGAAGGAAATCGCAGTACCCGAAAGTCAGGTGCTAGGAACAATCCTTCAAAGACGAAACCTTGTGAGCCACCACAAACCAGAATAACGAGAAGCAAGGCTACCTCGGCGGAAACGACCTATAGTCCGTCAAATAGCTACGGACGTAAACAATATGACATCTGTCTAACCGAAACACAAAAATATTCCCTTGCTCACCTACAGACAGGCGCTCTTGCCGCCACTGACAATGCTTTTGCTTATCTCACGCCCCCAATCTTTTCCCAGCAATCAGACGCTCCCAGCATATCAGTAACTCCGAGAAGCAATTTAAAAAACTAGTGTCAAATTCTTATTTGGAAACGTTCAGAGCATAACAAACAAAATGAATGAACTACAAGCCATTGCAGCCACTTTTGCGTATGATGTCATCGCACTCAATGAAACATGGATCAACCTTTCAAACAAGAATCTAGAAGCAGAAGTTGCACAGAAAGGCTACAAACTTTTGAACATGACCGACCTACATAAACTGGCAGAAGAGGGGATTCAATCATATGTATGAAGGAACACCTTTATCCCTTATGTAAAGATTTTGCAGCGACTAAAGAATATTATTATTATTATTATTAATACTTCACGCTTGGGCTCCCACGGACAGGTAATACAACCCAAATGAAGCATTTGCAACATCGGGAAGCCCAAAACGCTGCTAAAGGAAATCCAGCAAAAAAACATTAACAGCCGACTTAAAAGCCTGCAGGCCAACACGATCAAAAGCCGATGCACGCAACAAATTCCAAACTTTAGCCGACCAGGGCACGAAGCACCGACAGAACTGATTAGTTCGACATCTGACAGCCTCCAAAGTGAAAAAGTGCGCTCCGCACGCAGCACGAGTCTCTCTCCCAAAAACCTTGAGGGCNTATTGTACACTTTATAAAACATACATAGCTCAGCTACTCCTCTCCTGTGGGACAGGTTCACCAGATCATTATCAGCACACAGCCTGCTGGCTGAACTAACAAGTCAGTCCAACAGACGTAAGTGAATTTATCACTAACCATGCTCGGCTCGGCATTCGACAGTCGTTAAATATTATGCTCCCTTGTAAGAGCCCTCACAGTACCGCTGGAACTGATGCAGCACTTTACAACAAGATCGAAAATGTACTGAATACTTCGAATGAAACAATTCTAATGGGAGACTTCAACCTCCCACAAATTGATTGGAGTACCTTGTGCAGCCCATCCCCAGGTAGCAAACTGCTCGAACTCCTCAGCCACCACCACTTGACTCAGCACGTTAATGAACCTACGAGATACGGCAATATTCTAGATCTGGTATTCTCCACTGCTGATTATGAAATTGTTGACCTAGCCATCCTAGACCGGCTAGGAGACCACAGCATGATTATATTTACGCTCAAAAGTGGCAATGGATTCACCATTAATGCGAGTCATCTCAAGCTGCAAGACTATCGACGAGCGAATTTTCAGGAAATGGCTACTGAAATAGAAACAACTGACATAGAAAACCCCGATGAGAGATGCCAGTGTAGAACAATGCAAATATCTTTTGAAGACGAGCATACTGAGAGCAGCTGAAAGACACATCCCAACTAAACGAGTTCGTGTCAATTATGATCCCCTCTGGATGAATCAGACAGTCAAACGCTGCATTGCAAGGCGACAAGTGCGTTGCAAAGCCTGGAAGCATAATCCAACAGAGGAGAACAGGTCCAGTTACATAAGGGTTTGTCGGGATGTAAAGAAAATAGTCAGAACCACAAAAAAGGAGAAGGAAGTTTTCGTAGCCGCTATGGCGAATATGGCGAAACGCAACCCAAAGGCATTCTATAAATATGCAAATGAAAGACGACTCAAAAAAGAAACTCTAGGTCCGCTCAAACGACCTGACGGTGAAATTACCAATAGCCTAAGAGACAAAGCCACAATCCTGAACGACTGTTTCACCTCTGTATTTACTGTTGAAAATATTACGAATATTCCTGAACCAGCACCGATGCAAGTTACTCCAATTAACACCTGTGTTTTCACGGTAATCGAGATCCTTCAAGAACTCGCCCACCTAAATGTGTACAAATCCACTGGCCGAGATAATCATACTCCCCGTGTGCTACGGGAAATGGCTCCAGTCGTCGTGAAACCACTGCTCGAAATATTTAATCGATCTATAAGAACGGGAGAAGTTCCGCAGGATTGGAAACTAGCTAACGTGATACTGATACATAAGAAAGGAGATAAGAAAACCCCAACAACTATCGACCAATCAGTCTTACATCGGTCATCAGCAAAACCATCGAACGCCTATGGAAAAAAGCGCATCACTGATCACCTGAGGATGCAGCAGCTCATATCCGATACTCAACATGGCTTCCGAAATGGAAGAAGCTGCTTAACAAACCTACTGAACTTTTTTTTTTCAGAAGTTACAGGTATTAAATATGAAGAAATGGGTGTGGACCTTGTATATCTAGACTTCCAAAAGGCTTTTGATAAAGTCCCCCATCACCGGCTAATGAAAAAATTGGAAGCCCATGGCATCCAGGATGACTATTTACGATGGATCAAGGCATGGCTTTAGGATCGGCAGCACCGAGTGAAGCTTGAAGGAGAGTCGAGTGAATGGACACAGCTTCCACAAGGCAGCATGCTTGGCCCACTTCTGTTCTCAATTTACATCAATGATCTCGATCTTAACATCCGTAGTAAAATCAGTAAATTTGCGGATGATACAAAACTATGTCATCCTTCCACGAAAAAAGCCGAGCTCCAACGAGACTTTGACCACCTCATGGAATGGAGCGCGACGGGGCAGATGAACTTTAATGTCGACAAAATGCTCAGTAATGCACGTAGGGGTGGTGAACTCTTCCACCCCATTGAAAATGAGTGGGACGGAATTGGCTACTGTCACTCAACAACGTGACTTGGGAATCACTATTAAAAACAAACTACAACACAGTCAGCAAGCTGATAAAAGTGTGAAAATGGCGAGCAGAGTACTCGGATTCATCACCAGAAACTTCGAATACAAGTCCAAAGACATCATCGTTCCCTTGTACAAGGCATTAGTAAGGGAACGTTTAGAATTTGCTGTTCAATTCTGGTCGCCACATCTTTGTAAATATATCGATAACACGGAAAGAGTCCAACGCAGAACAACGAAACTGATACCTCAGCTGAGAAACAAGTCGTATGAACATCGCCTGAAAGAACTGGGTCTGATTTCTCTCGAGCAAAGACGACTCTGGGGGCAACTAATAGAAACATTCAAGTATTTGAATGGCTTCAACGACGTACCTATAACGGGACTTTTTGAAAGAGACCCCAATGATCGCTTGCGAAATAACGGTCAAAAACTGAAGCATAAAGCTCGAAGAACAACCTTAAGTCAGCAATTCTTTCCTTATTTCATAGTCAGCATTTGGAATAGACTCCCTTCCGATGTTGTTAGTGCTGAGTCGGTCAACTCATTTAAAAATCGTCTTGACATACATTGGGAGAGACATCCTCCACAGATAAGAACTTCTTCTTCACGAGTCGCAAGCACTTAACGGCCATAGCTTCACTTGCCATTTTAAGCTGACTTCTTCTCATTTCCGCTCTATCTATATATTTAAGCTCCGGTTATCAGAGGCTTTCGATCATGCTTGCGGGCATTCATGACTAGAGCCCGGATTTCTAGTTCCAACAAAAGTAGTCGAAATAGCGCGAAAAAACAGTTCTAATAGCTCTAAAAATAAAGTTTTATAGTCCGTAAAAGAAGTCGTTACTATAACGAAGTTAGTGAATTTTAGAAAGCGTTGTTGAAATTATTTCGAGTTTACCATTGTTTTCTAATGGCTTCTATTATGGACGTTAGTTAGGAAATAAACCAATTATCGGTATTTATTTATTATGAACCAACTAAGAAGTGAAGAAGGAAACAGTCGTTTATCACTCAAAAGCATTTTCGGTGTAGAGAAACTTCTTTCAACTTCAACTGAAGTCACTGGAGCATACTTGAAGTACTTGGCGAGTTGCGCGAACTTCATTTCAATTTTCACTTCTTGTTCCCCAACAACAATGTCTCTTATTTTTCTTCTCGTGCGGAGACCAACATTATTAGCTACGACACGTTCACGTTTTTCTTTAGCAATCTCACCAACGCTACCGTACGCAAGCTTCATCCTCCTGATTGATGCTTTGAATATCCCTAGCGCTTCTGGTAGGGGTAAGTTTATTTCTTCCAGCTTTGTAATGGATTGTCCTAGAGAGCAAAAGTTTATCGGTGTGTAGGTCAGATTATTTAGAGTTGTTTCTTCTGCCATCAACTGTTGAGTTACTGGAATTGTACTTGTGTCTTCTGGATCGAACATGTTGATGATTTCCTGTGTATGTAAAATAAAATTTCTAGGTAAATAATTACTACTCGTTTACTGTCTATGTATATATATATATATAATTTCTTAAAAACTGTATATTTAAATACATACTATGAAAGTACATCAAGAATACATTCCTTTATTTTCATCATTATTTAACAACCTAAATAAATCTGAGAAATACCCACGAGTCTGAGGGTCTGAGGAATTTAATAAATAATGTAATATGGTCGACTATACTTGTAGTACTGCATAAAATGAGCTACCGAAAGCCATGTTCATCATCTCGTTAGCAGGTGGAAGAGGAACATCAGGAGCTTTGTTCCTGAAGAACTCACATCGGATTGGCACCTTCAAAAAATCTTCTTCCCGTCAGAAATGAGTTTATCCACATCAGGAAACTGTGACCTAACCTCCTCAGCAATTCTGTGCAAACCATGCGCAAGGCATGTAAAATGTATCATATTGGGATGCAATACTTCAAAAGATGATGCACATTTTTTCATATATATGCCGCAGCATCTGTCACAAGATGTACAACATTATCGAATTAAATTCCATCTGGCCAAAGCTGGGACAGCGAGGCGGTAATAAATTGTGCTATTGTCGTGCTGTTGGTTCTGTCCAGTTGTTTGGAGTTGACAAGAAATACTCTTGATTTTTCATATACATTTAGTGTACCTACTATGGCATTTGCTATCTGCCTCTCGCTTTCATCAGTCGTTTCATCCACACTTGACCATATTTTATTATTGCCTAGGATTTCCCTCATCTTCCTCATTTTCTCATTGTAATATCTATCCACGTACATTTTCATTAACCCATTAACGCCCAAATTTTTGTTTTGTAAAATCTCTATCTAAACACTTTCATATGGAGTAAATATTTCAGATATAACAGTTTCTTCCTCATTTTAGAAGATACTAGACGACCCGTGACTCGTTGGGTCGTCATCACGATCGCTTTTGCTTCCGGAAGAAACAGGTGTTATTCAGCTTTTCATAGAGCACACGCTATTCGGCCGTCTTCTCTGTCCGTATTGATCGCCATCAACTGCTTCTTTGCTTATCTAACGAATATTCAACACGCAGTCTGTAAGCAAATTCAATTTATACTAGCTGGACCCGTGAAACTTTCACGGCTTTGCAAGGCCTTTCAGACAGACTCGTGAAATTTTCATATTTTAGCATGGAGACACCACACTTGTTCTTCAACACCGAGACTCGATGTGTG
>LQNS02278143.1:21215101-21231857 GCA_001587735.2 Parhyale hawaiensis | reverse complement strand
AACAATGGGAACTTCAAAGTCATATATCTCGAAAACTAAACATTTGCGACGAAAACGATATTCTTGTAAATTGTCCTAAATTCAAATTGACTCAATTTATGTACTCAACACAATAAAAATAATGTGTAAGTTAAAGTGAAATACAGTAATACCAAAACTATTTACAGAGCTTTGTTATAGTAACGAAAAACTAGTTTTGTGTTTGTAAACAAAGCTGGCACATGGCGGGCGTCGTTTAGTAGCGTATCAAGACAATTATTTCTAAGATTTTCTCGTTTCTAAAGCTTTACTATAGGTAGCTACCTATTGATAAATGATTTTCCACTGCCTCAAATACGATTATTATTAGTAAATGCATATATCTGAATTTTTTTACTTTACGGATATTTTATTTTCGCCATAAATAGCCAAAATACAGAGGCCCTTTTTGTAAATGTTGACCAACAGTTTTATTTTGGGTAAGTAAAACCATCACCAGATATTTGGGGTACATAGAATAACCGTAATGGCGGCTAGTCACCGGAATGGCGGTGTAATAACCGGAATGGCACCTAAGACCACCGGAATGACACCCTTGAGTTAACGCAATTTTGTTCACATTATTACGGGTTGTAACACATTTAGCGTCCATTTTAACTTATATTAGGCCCATTCATCATGTATTAAAGATATTTCAAGCAATATCAACAATTTTCTCTTTTAACTCATTTAATATCTATTCCCAAAGGAATAGTTCCCTCTTCTATCCTCTATGCTTCTAATTCACACCGTAAAATATCATCGATTTTCATCTGGTTGACATTGTATCGCAGCAGGTACCTCCCGCTGTTCCATGCTAGGTACCCTGACACATGAGTGTCCACATCCCTTACAGTGTCGACCTCGCTTACCCAAGTTGTTTACAGAATTGTCGTATGTCATCCCCTTTGTAGAGATAAATATAGAAAAAAATGAAGGCTAGGCTAGCTTTGATAAAGTTATTCTAATGTATAACACAAAATTTTGTTCATACGGGTGTCATTCCAATTGTTTTAGGCGCCATTCCGGATGTTACACCGCCATTTCGGTGACTAGGCACCATTTGGGTAATTCTATGCACCGAGATATTTGTCTTCATATGTCAACAACAATAGTGAATGTAATTGGGGCATTTTTTTAATATGTTTTCAATTTCTTTGAGCCTCTATTTTTAAATCTAATTAAGAACAGGCCATAAGGCATGAGAACAACACACAATAGTAGC
This sequence comes from Parhyale hawaiensis, assembly GCA_001587735.2. NCBI lineage: Eukaryota > Metazoa > Arthropoda > Malacostraca > Amphipoda > Hyalidae > Parhyale > Parhyale hawaiensis. Next base: position 21,230,614 of record LQNS02278143.1, on the reverse strand, counting down.
CTAACTAGATTAGTATGACTGCCTGTATCCTCACCTATAGCTTGCTGAACATTTTCATGCCACACCTCATGCAAGAGCAGCAGCAGAGCACAGTAAGTTCGCAGCACTCCTCAAATTATGTGTCGTGGGCCTAGGCTAGGCTAGCTGACCAGCTCGTACTAGGCAGCACTTGGTTGGCAGCTGGAAAAGGGTGGAAAAGAATGGTTTATATTGAGAATTAAAGTCGACAGCATAAAAACTACATCAATTGAAATAGAGGGCTGGCCAGTTGCTAGAGATAGGTTATATGATGGTACTCACGAATTACGGGGCTAGGCTTGCTGGCTATGCGGCCCGCGCCCAGCGGACTGCCTGGAAACTTCACAATTTAAGCTTATTTACAGTATAAGAGCACCAAGGAAAACTATGAGACTAGGCAGAGTATTCACTCTTGAACATTGGTATTTGTCACAAATGGGAATTTGACACGATAACGCTGCAACAACACTGCAGATTTTCAGCGCAAACTAGTCTCGCACTCTCGCTTGATTTAAACTAGCTGTCATTTGTATGAAAAGCTGAAAGTTTGAAACGCTTACAAAATAAACAGTGTATTTTTTAAAAAATTGTTAGCTAACGGATTGATCAAATAGAAAAAGACATACTTCCAACAATGTTGAATATTTATTACCTCTANTTGTATGAAAAGCTGAAAGTTTGAAACGCTTACAAAATAAACAGTGTATTTTTTAAAAAATTGTTAGCTAACGGATTGATCAAATAGAAAAAGACATACTTCCAACAATGTTGAATATTTATTACCTCTATATGATTACTAAACACGTATATGAAATGTTTTATATCTCTGAATGCTAAGCTCATTAGCCTACGTTTCGGTTTTTCATGTCAGGTACATTCTGCTTTTAAAAATGCGATTTACGTGACTTGCATTACATTTTATTACAAACAAATACTTGATGAATTTTTGTCAGCCAAGAAAATAATAATATAAAGATATTTTTCAGCCGCTTAATATGTTAATGTATGGTTGAATACGCTATTTGGTTATGAACTCATCGAATATTGGTTACGGACACCAAGTTTGTCGTTATTTACCCAATATTTTGAAGTCATAGTAAACAACAATTCGAATTGTAATTACAACATGGCATATTTATTTATTTGGTTTCTACCAACAAAATATATGGTCACTCTAGCGATATCGCGGTATCTAAATGAACTTAGGTAATAATACTATCCTGTTCTCTGTGTGTAGGCTTTAACATTATATAAACATATGAAGAAAACATTTTATTAACATTATTTTGAACATTATATTAATGATATGCTTTAACATTATAAATTAATAATATTTTAATGTTTTTATGGTGTTATATTATAACACAAAACGGAAATATTACATGGTAATATTGAAATAACATTGATATGACATAACGAAACTAACATCTAACACTAATATAACATTGAAACATTAAAATAATGTTAATATAATATATGATTGCTACCTGGGAAGTAATGTCTGTACAAAACCTTGAGAATCGGCCGGTATATAGGTTACAAGAATAATGGTAGATTTCGGTAGATAAAACTGAGTTGGAGCCTTCATTACAGAGATGTTCAGGTTCAGTTCCAAATCAAAAACATGTGATGAAATAGTTTATTTTGCGTCATTTCCTCCATTTCCCTTGCTAAGTGAATGATAATGCTGCTAAATTTTGTTACTTTATGGAAAATTGAGGTAATATATCAGTAAGTGACAAAATACATTTTCCTAGACATTACGGTATTCTTACTGCCCATGATCCCCAAATGGGGATTGGCATAAAATATTTATTTACAGCATTACTAACGGTATAATTGAGACTTACCGTAGTATTTTCAGAAGAACATAGTCTATTCTACCACTTACTATGGTATTTTGAATCAGATATGTTTATAAAGGGGAAAAGGTGCATGTCAAAAATTGATAACTCTGTCACATCACGAATAAGGTCACTTCTTTCAGAAAATTCGAAATGCATGTTTTTTTACACGAAGGGATACACTTTTAACTGATCTCAATTGATGTCTACAATCTTGATGTATACTTAATAGAACAAGAACATGTTCGTGGTCAATAGTTAAGGAATAATATCCACAAAAACAAACGATCCCCAAATGGGGATCATGAGCGCTAATGGGTTAATGTTGATTCGCGAGGTACGTTAAGCCCACTATACTTTTCTAGAAATTCCTTGAATACAGCATTTTCTAGCTTCCAAATCGGAATGTCGGCACTTACGAAAGCATGACAGAAATTCAAATAGAATTGAGAATTGGGCTCAGGAGCATTGTCGGTGTTTTCATCTACTCTTAAGACTAAGTGATGTAAGACTAATCTGTTTAATGCACATACGAAGCTTCAAACTTTTACCGGGTCTTATAATCTGGATGCTAGTGTCAAGTTAACTTATAATGTGACAAATGTAAATTCCTGTGGTAGTACGTCGTGTAGTTGACCTAACTCCTCAATCAAACTTCTAATACTAACAGCTTCACTTTGTTTCACTTTGGACATGTTTTCTTCTTCACCAAGTGTGCAGTCAGCTGACAATGACTACTATAAGTCTCATAGTATGTTTTCTATTCTGTATTACCAATAAATGTGCATGCAATAGGATACTAAAACAAATAGTTCATGTTCATATATTGTATCAATAATTTAGAAAATATTCTGTTGCAGACATACCTCACGTAAAAATAAACACACTACAGTCGTTTGAACCACAATTACCAGTTTTATATCTTCACTTTTAGTCAAAATAACTCTTATAGCGTTTTAGCTATAAGAGCCATTTAACTAAGTTTTTATGGTGAAAAGTTCCAACAGCATTAAAGCTAGAATTCCGGGCTCTACACATCAGCTGACCGATGCATTTTGAGTGAGACCCATCGAGTCGTCCCCGGACTGTTGTTCTTACTGTCGTTCACGCTGGTAGAGTTTGCGAGTGAAACTAGAGCAGGAAGAGAGTGCTACAAGTCTCCAGAGCGTTTTCCAATTTCTGTGTCTCAGTCTTAAGCACCTCTATCTGAGAGCATAACCTACATAATTCCAGCTTCACTCCCCCATGACAACAGAACTCTAGTGAGAGTTCAGCTTGGCATTCCTTGCACTGCCTCATTTTGGAAGCCTGTACCGAAGCATGAGAAGCCATGAAAGATGAAGAAGATGAGGGAATTTTTAAAGTTCTTCGGCCGCCACCTTCATTTGATCCACCCCACCCAAATAATTTTCTACAGTATGTAAAGAAAACTACAGAAGGTGGCACTTAATTAACTTTTGAATTTCCCGATACACATACATGAGATTTTGACTCCAGCATCTAAGATAATCCTCGTACTCTCTATCTATTTACAAATCAGAAAACGATTAGGAGATACGGATCTATTTTCGAATTTCCTGCCAAGTTCGAGTTTCCCTCTATTTTCCAATTTCTACGGAGGCCATATTGAATTTCGGCTATTGTACTCTTATTTTCTAAGCATCATAGCAAATTATCTATGCATTCACAAAGAGAAAATTATTAAGAGAAACTCATGTGTTCTGAATTTGCCGAATTTTTTTACTTCGCTATCTACAATTTCCGAGTATTATCCTTCATTTTCCTATACAGCAACCCATTCATACCAATTTTCTACACATCCATCAAAGAAAACGATCGTAGGATTACGTAACTGCATCATGATTTCCTTTCGTAATGAATTTATTAAACTAACGTATTCCGTTACTATGTCCAAATGTCGAATGTGACCCCTCTGTTACGGTCAACCGACTTCGATCCTAATGTGCCTTCAATCAATATAATTGTCACGAAACGCCAGGTGCCCACTCACCATCCGACATCAGTCACTCTTCACGCCGCTCCGAAAACAGCATAGTCACCCCTAACGAGTCAGTAGGCCTAGCACTACTGGGTTCGTCGCGCTGCCGTCTCCTCTCCTGCGCGTAGGCTTCCGCTACTGCTTGTCATACGTGCTGCGGCTCGCGCCTGTAACTTGGTTGAGTCACCGCTGGAATGTATATTTAACGCTCAGGTTAGTTTTCTAGCGTTGTCAACTGTATACGATACAGACAACTGTTTGTCTGTGTAACTTTAACTAGTATTCTCTGATGTTAATATTTGTATTGTGCTAACAGAGTATTGTTTCTAGAATTAAGTAATATCTTGTATTTGATCATCTGTTCTTTGATGCAAAATACGCCATGAGACATTTTTTTTTTTTTTTACAAGATAGTCTACATGGAGGAGAGACACACGAGCATACCTGGCCATCCAGCAGACAATTGGCACAACACAACATTGAGCCACTCTACAGATAACCCACAACACAACCACTCAAAACAAAACAGATCAATCCACATCACAACGGTCTGACGACCTTTATTTTTCCAACTGCAAACCACTCAGTAATCTAGTTGAATAACTTACCCTAACTAAACCGGCACTGCCCGGTCATTCATTTTCTTTCTATTTTCACCTTTCTTCCATTTTGCTCTCTACCTACTAACATCTCTCCCACTATCATCTAATTTTCTCTTCACTCCACTCACCGTCAAGATAGTCCGAGATAAAACGAGCTAAAGACATACTTTGGTTTTGCTTAACCTTCTAGCTACATTCTTTCTCGAAGGACAGGTTACGCCTGAGTGGGTAACCTGTCAGGAAGACCGCTCTCGCAGTCTGCCACTCTACCAGGAACACGTACTGTTAGCCTTAACGGACTGGAAGCGGCGTAGAGAGCACTCTCAAGTTTTCCTAGGATCCTTCCGTTAAAGCCTTAGCGGAACCATACGGCGACGGCTGTATCCTCGGTCTTCCAGGGTCTGCCGTAGTCTGGCGCCTAAGGAGGGATCGCCATGCTAGCCAATGCAGCTAGCCGCTACGGTCGAACGCGAAAGCCCGTTTAGCAAGCCTTACGACAGGTGTGTACTGCCGGGACCACCTGCAGAGGCATCATATTGCCCCGGCCCGACAAAGGAGGCCGATCAACACAAGGCGGACGGCTCGTGAGAGCTATACGGGACCGTCCGCCCACAGAACCCTGACAATAATATATTTATGTGCATATATATTCTAGAACCCTCACGTACGCTCACAAACACCACCTGATCATTAGCAGCACTAAATTTTCAACAGAGTTGAATTACCCATATTATGATAAGTAAATCACAACGAAATTCATAACTGAACAATTATGCAAGCACTGAGGGATGAAAAATTACAAAATATTTCACAGGATATAAACAGAAACATTAGATCTGTAATTATTCAAGGTTGGGAGCCCTAGTAGATATACATCAATGATGCAAAATCATGCAATTTCTTTATCAAAGAAAAGAAGCATCGTCAGACACTATTGTCGCTGGTCCTCACAGTGTTTATTGTTTGCGTAGTGTCGTGTCAGACGCGTCGTAATCGTAACTTTAAAAAATAATTGAAGCAGTTCCCTATTAGTAAGAACCCTATATTGAGGAAGGACATCTTGGACGATTACGAACGATAAATCCATGAATTTTGTATTGAACTAGAGCACTCTGAAAGGCATACCTCCGCCAGGCAAAGCAACGGTAACGAAAAATTCAAATTGGTTCTGAAACCATGATTTTATTGGTACCAACACCAAAATCTATTTATTTTTGCCTTTTAACAGTTTCGGTAATTTTATTGGAGATCCGCTTATAATTTTTTGAGTTATGCTGCAAATAAACATTAGTCAAACTCGCAAACAGACCAGTCGATCGTCACCAAAATTTGATTATTTAGGTCTTTTAACATTACTAGCAACTCATATAAATTTCATAGAAATCCATCCATAACTTTTTGAGTTGTGGCATTAAGAAAAATGAGGCAGACAAAGAAACAGATGAACGGATCAACACTAAAAGTTTATCATTTCTTCCTCGTAACATACCTAACAATCCTTGTAAATTTCGTAAAGATCCGACCATAACTTTTTGAGTTATCTTGGTGACAGAGAGACATAGATACAGACGGACAGACAAATAGGCTGACAAATAGACAGACAGACGGAGAGGCAGCCAAACCCAATTAAAACATAACCTCCTTGGCGGAGGTAATGATAAAGTACTTTTAAGAAAACCATCCATTTTTCAGATGAAAAATAGAGTGCGATTGTGAGCACCAAAACTGATTTAATACTAAATTTAAGCTACTCAACACATCAGTAATTTTAAAACTAGGAATTTCCGATGACAGAAACCTTTAAATTCGGCAACTAATCATAAATGTCGAAAAAAATCACTAAAACTAAGCGTTTTGGGATGTTTTCTCTAATCTTCAGACGAACAATAATGAATGGAAAAATAAAAAAAAAGGATTTTTTTCTCGTAGACTAGCAGGGAGCAGAGATATTCTCAATTGGATGTGCATAATGAGAATGACTGAGGTAATATCGGTAGGTCCCAATATCAGCTAGTGCTTGTGATGGCAGCAATCCTGGTACAGTCGGAAGAAAAAAGCCAGTTATGGATAAGTAACGAGAGCTACAGCTGTAGTCATTATATTGAGGCTGAGTTTTGTTTAACCCTATCTGGTCCAAGGCGATACAATATTGTACTGCCCTACAGTTTTTCGTATACAGTTCTGCTCTCAGTGATATTCAGCGACCAAATTTCCGTGACTTTTGTCAATTCAAGATGACTAGCAATAAAATTCTAAGATACCCTCACATTGCAGCCAAAAATATAGATACTGTAAATATAAATATTTCAGAATATCAGACGAAAAGACAGGAACAAAGCTAGAAATGAAAAATAGAAGCGATTATACGTTCAGCTTGTGAAAGTATGAAAATTACGGCAGTTGTGCTGCCGAAAAATTCACCCAGTACTATCCGAAGATATTTTCATATATTTGAATTTAATTGACATTTAAACTACTATGAGGCATTGTGTTTTTAATTAAATAAGCGAAAGAATAATTTAATAAAGGACTTATAAGACTATGAAGAAAAATACTCTGATATCGATGAAGTTATAAGTATTTCTAGTGAACGGAACAAATTTGTACCGCCTTGGCGCTCAAGAGGCTGAAAAAAATTGGTAACGGATGGAGTAAATGGAAGTAGAGTGATTTTAAAGTTGTGACTTCTATTGGTTTGGAAATGTCAATGATTGAGAAGTCATTTTGCAAAATGTTTTGTTGTACATGAAGACGGGGAACAGAATGGGCTGGTACTTTACTGCTAGTGGTAAACCTGTTTTGTGGGATGTACCTAAATGTTGGTCAACGCCTTCTTTGTAATGCTGTCCAGTGCTGGCTACAGAAGAAGCGTAGTAGCTCCTGCATTGCACAGGGGAGGTATGGGAGGTTTGCCTCTGAATGTGAAATAGGGTTCTGGTACATATGTATTCTGTAAGAGAACCGAAAGCTTATTGGCGTAAAGTCTTCGGAAAGGAAACTTTTCAGAGAGTTGACTGGGTCAACGGTGGTTTTGAAGTAGTATAGAAGAGAGTGGAAAAAGTTTAATTTACGAACAGTAGGTTAGTAATACCAGGATCATATAGATATTCCAAAAGTAGTTTACAGCAGTGATCCAAAAAGGGGGCATGGATAATCGTTATTTTTGAAAAAATACTTGAAGAAATCTATTTGTTTTGAAAGTGCACGGTAAAGCCCAATGCAGACGAGAAGCGAAAATTGCCGAGAGTGGCATTTCTCCAACAAATGCTCCAACAGACTTGGCGAAAAAGTTGTCTGAAGAGCGAGTTCAGCAGGAAGCGTCTAGGCCAATCATGTTCGTAGCTTACCAACAGTTCAAAGAAAGTTACAGTCCAGTTTCCCGTATCATCTCTTCACTACTAAAGTATGTAACCCCTCCGCTCTCCTTATTGATTCTCGTTAAATGGCGGCAACAATAACTGCTATGTCAAAATTTTGAAATGTATTTGTCTCCTGGTACAACGATGATGGTCGCAGAAAACGTACATCTTAAAATTTTTTCCATACGAAAAGATTGTACTTAACATTCAGTTGCTGAGTACTATTCACGTTGAATAAAAAAAAGGCTTGTAAGCAAGCAACAGAATTCATCAAGTTAATATTTACAAATTCTTTTCCATGCAACTTTTAAAAAGTTTACCCTAGGACACTGCAACTGTAGAAACGTTTCCCCCGCTCGGTGTGCATTGAAACGTCGCGCCAAATTTGATGATCCGACAGTTTTGTCTGGTCGAAATCAGCGAAGATGTTGCTCGTCTGCACACGGCTTTAGAGGAGGATAAAATCATGTTCAGCGCATCAATGTTATCATCTAAATGCAGTAGAACCCGCTTAAGTCGGCACCATCGGGGCGGAGGCCTGTCGAGTTAACCGATAGTACGACTTAACCGATACCCCCTTAAGTCGTACACATGTCGAGTCATCCGATACTCTGTTAAGTCGTACATGTGTCCTTCTTAACCGATTACTCGGCTATGCCGTACTAATAACCTGTTAAGTCGTATACAAGTCCGACTTAAAACTATGTAATACTGATTTTATCCCATTTTAAGTATTAATACAGTACTATATTACATACTTTTATGCATACGTATGTAGATACTACGTATTAAGCATCAGAATTCAACAGTTCATACATATACATACGTATATAGCTATATGTATGCGTAATAACTACATAAGGAGATTATGCAACATCTAAACTTACCGTACACATAAATTATTTATAGCCTATGTATCTTAAATGTACTCACCAATGAAAGACCAGTGATGTATTTCATCACCCCGGATATTATTGCGTCATCCAAGCTTGGGAATCAGCTACGTATAGCTACCCATTGGCGCGCGCGTCCTCGCATAACTCGACATAAGTGGATGGTAAATCAATACTTTTTATCGGATAACTCGATACTTTGTCGACTTATCCGATATTCGGTTAAGTCGACATTTACAAATTTTAAGTCGTACTTTTCTGTTAGTGTACGACTTAAGCGGGTTCTACTGTAGTGTGGGTTTGAGTGAGCAGATAATACTGAAAATTTACCAAATTAATTTTAGTAACTGAAGCCGGTACCACACAGTTCAACTGGCAAATTTAGAAAAACCTATAGTCAAATTTGTCGATGCATTTTTCTTACTAGTTTTCACGTTTCGTAGTCTAATATTATACCTAAGTATTGCTGCTTGCACTTCTGTGATACGAGGATTATGATACAACGATAATAATAACATTGATCAACTAAAGTGACTAATAACTGGAGCACTCTCAAAGCGCATAACTCCGTCAAGTTAGACAGCGTTACTGAAAATTTCACATTAACTCTGCAACAATAATTTCCTGTTATCAACACTAAAATCTGGTAATTTGTGACTTTTGAAAGTAATAACAGTTTCTGTGATTTTCTTCAAGATATGCTCATTACTTTTCGAGTTATGTTGCTAACATACATTCTGTCAAACATTAGTCAAACACACAAAAAGATCGACTAATCATCACCAAACTTTGATCATTTGTCTTAAACCTTTCTAATAATTTCTATAAATTTTTTAAAGATCCGTTCATAACCTCTTGAGTCATTTTGCTAACAAACTATAAATCAAACACAGAGACAAACTAACGAACAAAAAAAAAAAAAAAATCATACAAATTGGTCATTTGCTCTTCCTCATGTACCTAAAAACTCATGCAAATTTTATATATATCCGTCTATAACTGTTTCAGTTATGGTAATAAGAAAGAAAGGCGAACAAACAAACAAACAAACAAACGGATAAATGGTTCACCACCAAAATTAATTATCTGTTACTTGTAGCGTATCACGCTTAACAAGCCCAGCAAATTTTGTAAAAGGTCAGTCCATAACTTTCTAATTATCTTGGTAACAGACAAATAGACAAACTCGACAGGACATAACTTCTTTGGCGGAGGTAATTACAACAAAATAAAAATATATGGATGAGGCTGAGTTTTACGTATCATGCAATAATCCAAATAATGTAAAAAATTATTATATTATTAAAATTAACAAGCATAAGTAACAAAATCCATTGACTTATGAAATATCTATTTCATAGTATTTTATATCATATATTTATATGATTTTTCACGCAAATTAGGTTGATTACTTAAAATTACTGTATCCGCCAATGACGCAATAACGCATTGACGCAAACGAAATGACGCAACTTTTTGACGAAGAAAAGCGACGAATTGACGCTGACGCAACACCTCCTCCGGGACTGACGCATTGACGCTTCATCATGCAACATCCTCAAACGAGTGACGCGCCCAGCTCTGAAACTGCACTTAATTGCGATTTCAAATTAGCTCAGAAATAGAAGGCGTACTGAAAGCTTGATTATTGCCCCTGGCCATGGCGTACAAACTACCAGAAACGACTCCTATTTTAGATATGCGTCTAATGCAGCCAGACGCCTCGCTGGCAACGGCTCAGTCGGATGTGGAACAGTGCGGAGGTGCAACTATCGCGGTTGCAAGCAGCTGCCATAACACTTTGCACGTCAGATAACTGGGCTTAAGCTACTTGAATGTGGCTAGTGGCGCGTTGCATTGGGATTGGGCGCCTAAATAGAGCCTTCTAGATTTGATGTGACCAAAAATCATGACAGAAGCTTGGTTTTGTCACTTTGAATCGTGTAGCAAGTGCAGGAAATAACCCAATTTTGGAAAGTTCACTGGTAATCGACTGAGGATCAGCGCCTCAAACATTACTCAACGAACCGAAGTCAGGGCACCTGTTTGAAGATTGGAACTCGTCATACTTCAAATGACCAATTTCATTGCCCAATCGAACGCGCCCCAAGTTTGTCGTTTTTTTTCTGGTCCTCATTTGGCTCTTTTTGTTCCACTGGTTCCACGTTGCAAGCAGCCGCTTATAGCTGGTTTAACTGGTACATTCAGTAGGTGCTTCACTGGTTCCACTGGCAGTGGAGAGAGAGCAACTCAAGGCTATATGTTCAATATAGAAAGCGATCAGGTGTGTGGGGCAACTGCAGTGATTAATTAGTAAGAGCAGGTGTTTCAGCTCATGGTCATGCCGCACGTTCGTGCGCTGCGGCAGCAGCGGCAGCAGCACGAACCAAAAGCCCACAAGGCGTTAGATATAATGCTAGAAGCATCATTTCAAAACAAATCTTTTTTATTCGTATTTGGCTCACGAACATATTTTTGATGAGAAAGCTCAAAAGTATTATAATCCTATGTATTGGCAAGTGTTAGTTCGCTGGATAGTTAGAAGAATATATCGCCGTTTCCTCCTCGGTCGTGGGTGACTCATGAATATTAGCAGCGGTAAAGTCAGTGGTAGACACACGGAGCAATTTTACAAACATCTTTCACTGAACATCTGATAAAAATATGACCTTCACCGAAACAAAAGTCAAACTATTACGATACCGGAAAAACTCTTCTCTCTGTGAATCGACGTCCTACTCGAAGAGAGATATGAGCGAAATCGAAAGAAAGCAAATTTTTACGGACCTTGGGGTAAGAATGCATGATAACGCCACTTTTGAAGATCACGTGGCTCAAGCTGTCACTAAAGGCAAGAAATGGAACGATGGGTGCTTCGAATTTGCTCTTCACAAGAGGCAGATACAATGCTCACCTTATGGAAACAATTGATACTGCAGAGGATAGAATACTGTTCATCTCTTTAGATACTCAGCAAACGGAAACAGGCTACCCAGAGATCGTTCACTGCCAAAATTCAGGGCATGCAAGAAAACTACCACAAATTGCCTACCTTCATACGTATATACTCAATTTAACGGAGATTCGAGCGCTTTACGATCATATATATGTTTGGGAAATTCTAGAAGGAATTACCGTCAATAGCAATGGGCGGGATATTGCCAGATGCTGAGACCGTATTGGTCGCACTTATGAAGTGCGAATTTCGATCGAAAATGGTGGTGATGCGATAGGCACAAAGTATTCTAGTAGTTTCACCGTCCGGGGGGCGAGGTTGTTCAACAAAATGCCACGTCACCTTCGACCTGCTACCGGTACTGAGACTGCAAATTTTTGAAATTTATTGAACGCATACCTACTGAATGTACGAGTTAAACCAGCTATATATAAGCGGCTGCGTGCAACGTGGGGATAATTAGCTAATATACTCTGGCCTTTTTATGAAAGCAATTTGAGCGTGTTAAAATTCGTCAACAGCGTTGCCAATTCTCTGCAATTTTCTTAAATTTTGTTCGGCCCATATCTTAGCGTCACCTACTTCCTGTATAAAGAGAAATCTTAGATATACCGATAGAATTGGCAACGCTGTTGAGGAATTAGGCCACGCACCAACTGCCCTGATAAAATGGTCAGAATATAGCCATCTCGATGGTCACGAACTGCAGTATCTCTTCTGCATAAAATGGGCGTCGCGGATAGCGTCACCTGGACCTCACCCGAAGAATCATCACAGTTTCAAGGTAATATGTATCATGCATATATATAGAGTGGGGGAAATAGATATTAGTAAACCCAAATATTGAGTCATATTGACGTTTGTAGTAAATGAGACACACAAAGAACAGTGTTATAGATAGATGTATCTGAAGCTTCCCTTGCAAACAATTCGACGTTGATTTTACGTGGATATCAGGTGGTGAGCCAACAATCAACGTACTTTGAACGTTGATATGAAGACTCCAGATAATGTTGTTAGCTCGTTGTGACCAGCACGTTGTGAGATAACGTGCTGACAACGTTGTGACAACCTCCATAACTACCTGACATTGTCAACTCAGTTCCAGATTATGTTGTTAGCACGTCGTATCGCAACGTGCCAACAACGTGCTCGTCAGGTACATTGTAACCCTACGTACTAAGGGACCACACAGTGCAAGGTTTCAAGGACGTGCCCAGCACGTTGTGATACGACGTGCTAACAACGTTATCTGGAGTCCACAGATCACTGTTCGTAGTACGTTGTTCTATAGCTCAAGACGTTGATGCAACGTCATGTGATGGTCGGGGTAAAATCGGAATCTGCTAATCAAAACGAAAAATTCATTCATATTGAAGCATATGTATCTTCGTGTTTTCGGGGGTGATACAGTACAGTATCAACTGACCATTATATAGCGGTAGGTTTTGGTTAAACTTCAGAGTTGAATATTCCAAATTGCTCTTGAATGTTTTCAGTAACTCTAGTTAACCTTCAGATAAAAACAGGGACAAACTGTAATCGCTACTCACAGAAAGCAGTTGCAATTATGGTTGGACGTAAGGAATTGACTAAATTACAAAATAACTGGTTTTTAAGCTGTGGAAAGAGTTGCATAAAGATCTACAGTGACTTGCACAGCCCAGTCTCTGCAAACATAATAGTTCATTATGATATGATTTAAAAGATGTGATACCGTCGAGAACCAGTGCAGACCAGGTGCTCGTGGGAACATCTCTACAAAAATACAGAGAAAGTAAGGACAGCAGATCCAAAAAGCTCAACAGCCATCAGAAAAAAAATCTTCAGAATGATTTGGTTTTGACAGTAGTTCACGTAACTAAGCGAACGATAACCGCCGCACTACGCAGAGATAGTCTATAATCAGGCAGAGCACCACTCCTTTTGAAACGTCAGGGAGATGCGAGAATAAAATTCTGAAAAGCATACAGATAAGTTAAATTTATCTTGGAATAGTTTTATGGGCGGATGAAGCTAAACTTAAGTTGTTTCGTCGAGATTTCGGAATCTTGTGCGAATGAAAGGTGGCGAAACATACGTAGCTACCAAAGAACACAATACCAACTGTCAAATTTCGTGGTGGCTATTTCATGGTTTGGAGCTACTTTTGTGCGAGTGGTATTGATAAACTGTCAAATTTTGGCGGTAAAATCAATGCAGAAAACAATCAAGAGAGCCTTAGGCTATACTCCTATTGGATTTTTCAGCAAGGCAATGATCCCGAGCATACTGCTAGGATTACGAAAAAGTGGCTCGCCAACAACAACTTTGACATCTTAAAATAGCCGTGCCAGTCCCCGGACTAGATCGCAATTGAGAACTTGTGGTGACATTTTTTAATTGCAATCCGGGAGAGATGTTGAACGTACAACACAAATCTGAAGATAATATATCAAGAAGAATACATAGAGTATGAGAATCCTTAATTAAGGCATCAGGAAGAGATTGGCTGCCTGAAGTCTTTGCTACAAAATACTAAATGAAGTAAACATATTTTATGCTGTGAGATTTTTTTTGGCCTTCGAAAATAAAGATATTGTGATATATTTTTAAAAACATAAAGTACAGTTATATATTATTTTGTTCAGGTGATGAACTACGTGTAAAAATATTAAATTTTCATACGTACGAACACCTATTCCCTTTTTTGTGCGCATATATATGAGCCTTAAGATTTTTTGGGTTTTCTTGCGTCAACAGTAGTTTCATAAACGCTCCTAACAGTTTCGATTAGATTAGAATGGTCAATGGTCGAATATAGGCTCAGGGAGAGTGCTTCAGCTGACTATTTCATTTTCTCGTTAACATTTTTGATGCACTGATTTTGTTTCAAGAATCAATTTAACCTTACAAAGTTTTCCCATCTCATTTGCCGGGGATCCTCGCAACCCTGAAACATTGATCTCGGCCACAAAGTTTCACAGTTGAAAGATTTTTTTCTTTTTCTTCTTTAATTTTTTATCGTTACCCTATCTTACCATGTAAACACATTTACGCAAACCAAATCTCTAGATTTGTTTTTTTTTTACCTAAACACTGATGACCGAATTGTATAATTATCTATAAACACGCTTTGGCGGTATCGAGAAGCGCTTTAACCTGTCTAACCTCAAGTAGTGGCGCATTTCTTGGTCTACAAAATTAAAGTCCGCCGTTGTTGAAGGTTCTTCGTAATACTAAACTGGAACTATGAAACTCTACGCCAGAACTACAAAGATTATTCAGAATTATTTTGATAGTGGCATCTAAGCTTGCATTAATTAACCCCTCGCACTGTTTTCGTAAACCTGGTTAAGTAAACATTTTGATTTTTTCCTCATCCTTCAGATCACGTTGCTCAACTGCATGGAACTTTTTTACGTACATGTACAGTTGCGAGCAAGGGACAAAAATAAAATCTTTCATATCTCAAAAATTGTAAAAGGTTCAACGCTGAAATTTTAAAACAAAAGAGGTAATGGGATACCAAATAATAAGCTAAGAATTTATTGCGATCCGAAGGATAAGAAAAAGTTATGTATAATTAAACTGATAAATATGAATTTAGTGTGAGCAGAATTAAGGGACACTTGACAAAAAACGCAACAAAACAACAAATTTAACAAAAACCTACGTCCTTTATCAATATTTTGTGAACGATCCTTTATGTTTGATGACTTCAACACATCTTCGAGGGCAAGTTTCAATTAAATTGCGGCATCGTTCAATATCAATCCTGCCCCATTCCTCCTGAATCTTTGTCCACAAATCCTCAGTGTTTGTTGGATTTCGAGCCATGACTTTCTCACCCAAGACTTTCC
>LQNS02278143.1:21151771-21163847 GCA_001587735.2 Parhyale hawaiensis | reverse complement strand
CAAGAGACATTAGCATAGTGCACCAATGTAGCCATCATATAGTGCTATAGACTACCTGATAGTAATGTCAGTTATAATCTGTGCTATATACTGTGTATATATGGAATACAAGTATTCTGTGTCTCACTGCCAGCGACTGGCGCTCGTACGATTGTTCGTGTAGATAGTGAGAATCCAGCAATATCCCCGATGCAAGTGATAGGAGCTCACTACTGACATACCTACTGCTATTACAGAGAGTGTATGCAAGCAGTTCTAACTAGGAGCACTTGTACGATACGATAAACACTTGTGCTGGTGAGCCTTGTCGAAGCAGCGATAACGCGAACCAGTGTATCTACGCCGTGCAGGGCCGGTTTGGAGGGTACGTAACAAGACCCCAACGTGCGCCGGCACAGTATCACTGCCATCAAAGTAGAATCATCGGAATAGTGAATTATTGTGTATCATAGCGAAGAGAGCATGTCACTAGTATACAGAATGAACTGCCGCGATCCAAGTGTACTACCTTGAGGGACGCGAGACTCCACGCGACTGAGGCACTCAATAAAACCAACAAATACACACTCTGTTTCGCTCAGAAAGAAAATCACGAATGACTGACAAAATCTTACCACCCACACCAACCGACTCCAGCGTGAACAATAGCCCCCAATATACCCCCCCCCCAATAGAATTCTAGCACTATTCATCTAAAGTATTTTGCGCAATTATTGGGGCTGCTCGATTTGTGACAACACCATCCTGGTGAACTGATTATATTCAGTCACATTCTGAATTGAAGCGGGAAGAGCATTCCGAAGCATAGCTCCAGAAATAGAATGAGCTTGTTGACCAGCCTTGGTGCAGTTGAAGCGCACTTGGAGATGCTCTTGCCGAAGAGATCGTTCACTGATTTCACTGTTTCGAGTAAACTGTACAACCTTGGCATTTCTAGGAGCGCTATGCAGCGAACGGAAAACGTATTGGGCCTCATCTAGCTTAAATTTCGTGCTAATGCGTTGCCAATGGAGCTTTGCCAATAGTGAGCTGGCATGATCGCGTTTGGTGAATTTTCCATTGAGAACCACTTTTGTTGTAAAATTCTGGGCATTTTGTACATCTGATATCAGATGTTCAGAGGCTTTACCCCAGATCAGACTATAGTGTTTGAAGTGAGAGAAAACAAGCGAGTGGATAAGAAGGAGACGAGGTTTTTGATCCAAGAGATGTTTAGTTTTATGGAAAAATATAAGCGTGCCGTTTACGGTATTGCATAATTTTTTAATGTGATCGTCAAACGTTAGATGTCTATCCATCCACACCTCAAGGGATTTGACAACATCGCAAGGGGTAATGATTGAGCTCAATGAGCTGTTGAAAGAGATAGAGATAGGTTGCAGCTGCTTGTAGAGTTGCTGAGTGCCAAATACAATATATTGGGTTTTATCCGTATTCAGTTTTAGCCCATTTGCATCGTACCGTGTTTTTAGCTTGTTCAGGAGATCTTCTGCATATTCACTCACTTCTGTCTCTCCCTTTGGTTTAAATGGGATTGCAATTTGGACTTCATCGGCCTACATAGAGAAGGTGCAGTTATGCTGATCCAAGGGGATATCATTCACGAATATTGAAAACAAAATCGGTCCTAAGAACGATCCTTGTGGGACAAAAAAAGCTGTTCACGATACAGGGCGACTAAGTTTTATTGAGCAAGACAGCATGTCACCTGTCCTGTAGATTGCCAGCAAACCAATTAGGACAAATATTCATGGATGTAATTTTATCTAGCAGCATGCCATGGTGAACACTATCAATACTTTGGACAGATCAAGTACAAGGAAAAAAGTGAAATGACTTTCATGCATATTCTTGTAGATGGCTTTAGTGATGTTTAGAAGAGCATCTTGCGTGTTAGTACGTACTCTGTACGCGTACTGTTTTTTTTTATGGAGAATACTTGACCGATCGAGATGGTCCGCTAGCTGGTTTGCCAAAGCATTTTCGAGTAGTTTTGAGAGCATGGGTAGAAGGCTGATTGGCCTGTAGTTCCCGGGCGTTTCATGTTCCCCCCGATTTATCCAGGAGTTTTATGATAGATTGCTTCCAAGCGCCAGGAAATGTTTCAGTTACAACTGACGTGTTTATGATGTGCAAAAGGAATGGACCTATAACGGGGAATGCATCATTTACGTAGGCAATGTTGTCATTGCCCGTCGCCTTAGTGTTCTTGAGGGAATACAAAATATCCCGGAGGTTACCGACACTGCTTATTGGCTCAGGCCGCCATGGAAGCGTGTGTTCGCTCTCCGGGCGCTGATATTTTTCGTTTGTGCCTAAGAAGGTATTTGAAGGGGAGTCGAGTTCAAGCTGGTCGTCATCACATACTAAGAGTGCCTGTTGACTGGTGACTTCTTCGAACGTCATTTTGCCTACTTCCGCGAAAAAAGGTGTTAAATTCAGTGGCTTTCTGAAGTGGGTCGTTTAAGCGTGCAGTGTGCATTTGCGGCTTATTTTGTGCTACATCTTTGGGCATACGCCAAGTTTGTTTAGAGTCACCTTTCGCAGCAGTCAACGCACTGTGAGTATGGGTTCACTTGGCATCTCTGATTAATTTGTTCAGATTTTTTTTATAAGCGTTTGAACACTGTTAAGAGCCTTTCATTCCGAGAGGTCTTCAAACGTCGATGGAGGACATTCTTTTCTTTGCATTTCCGCTTAATTTCTTCGGGCATCCATGGTGCATGTGGTCGTCTCATAGTAACAGTTTTAATAGGGGCACATTCATCTAGAGCTGCTATAAACCCTTCCGTGAATAACTGAACTTGTAAGTTAATATTGTCCGTATCATGAATTCCCTCAAGGATGTCGTTGATAGGAGCTTTTCGAGAAAAGCTTCTTTGGAGTATAAAAATGCTTGGGATCTGCTCGTAAGGACGACTGGTTCCCGCTTTAGTTTAGGTCTTTTGATTGTGCATGTGACTTGACAATGATCGGCGATAGATGGAGCCACATCGACATGAGACACTCTACTTGCGTTGTTCGTGGTAGCAAAATCAATAATGGTGCTACTCTTCGGTGTTATTCTTGTTGCTTCATGCACCAGCTGAGAAAGGTTTAAGCGCTGAATTAGCGGAGTCATGTTATTGTTTTCGTTTGTGACGTCGATGTTGAACTCTCCTAGGACACAGAAATCTTTTTTCATCCAAAAAGGTTTCGAAATAAACGCACTAATGTGTTTAAAGCGTCAACTGTTGCATTCGGATGCCTATAGACGCTGCCAATGATAAACGATTTGGATTTGTTTATCTGAATTTACAGACAGAGCATTTCGACATTCTCACACTATTCCTTTTTTAAGATTTGCTTCACTGTGTAATTTTCGTTAACATAAATGGCTGCACCACAGCCACTGTTAGTTTTTTCCATCCTGCCTGAATAATTTATAGGAGGGAATGCTTAGATATGAGCTAAGGGTGCTACTTTCAAACCAGGTCTCTGAAAGGCAGAGAACATCTATATCTTTTTCCGCCAGTAATAGTTTGATCTTGTCATGCTTGGCATTAGCAAAGCAGCTTTGTGCGTTGATGTGCGTGATGGTTATGCTTTTGTTAGATTTGGAAGCTGGGAGTAAGCGTTCAATTCCATGTGCAGAATGTGAGAAATATGATTGTCAACTGCTGAGGCTAGTGTCCGGAGCTTTAGTTTCAAGAGTTGCAGCTGGTTTGGCAGCATGTGCAACCGGCGGAATGTTACAAAGAGCACTGTAGTGCTCGTCTGCCTTGTAGATATACAATCTATCAGTGTGATGGTCATTGCTCTTGTTTACGTTCCGCAGTTGAATTTGTTCTTGCTGGGTGACGTCTGTGATAGTGTCGTGTCGCGCTGGACAGAGTGGCTCGATAGATTTGATGTCAATATTATCGTTATTATTCTCAATTATAATGACAGGCATTTTAAGAATTGTGGCTAGGATCTGAGGAACTAGGTCAACATACTGAAGTTTGGAAAATCCTTTGCTCCAGGTACTGGTTCATTTGTTTCCTGAAGGCATTTTTACTCAGCTCCGCGAATGCCAAGTATTGATCAAAGCAAGCGTTTGTTTCTCTTCGAATCAGCGATTTAAGGTGCTCTAATGTTAATGGAATTGAGAATTTAGGGGCATTAGCGGGCAATGATTCAAGTACAGCGTGTAGGAGGCAGTGGCCGTCTGAAGGGGTATTCACGATACGTTTGCCAAGATTTTAAAGGACACATGGCAATGGTAGGTCTGCTAAATTGACGATACTCGCTACATCTGGATTCACAGTTTCATTTTGGCTAGTTTGGGCCCGTGCTTCTGTCTCATTTTCTGTGTCAGTATCCGGTAGGGAGCCGAAAGCTGAGTGTTTGTTGGATGTAGAAAGTGCGGGGCTGGGTTGGTACATATTGGCACCGAAGTTCTGACGTAATGATTGAAACTCTTTATATTTTCCATGCATTTTCGCTGGATTCAAGCTAAGTTTGAGAGGAGCAGGGAGGGCAGCAGATTCTGAGCCTTGCGGCTTCCAATTTGTGTCCTGTTTGTTTACTGATGGATTATGAGAGAAAGCTTGCTGCTGCTGCTGCTTGGGCAGAGGGGTAAGTTCCAAGGGAGTGCGCTGTGCGATGGTTCGGAGAAGATGGTGGGTATTGAACTGATCGAGTGCTGTAGTTTTACATTCAAGGCGGAAGTGAAGGAAATGCACGTTAATTCTATGTAGGTGGCTGTATCGTGGGAGTGAGGTGTGCAAAGTTTGTACATGGACTTACAAACCATGCTGATGCTCGCGGATTTACAGCGGCGATGCTGCTGCACACGCGTAGTAAGTTTTGGGATCCGATGAGTTAAAGAGGCTTTTGTTGCAGATGATAGTACTCAAAGGGTCGTGAATTACTTATGCAATTGGTGAGGACGGACACTTGACTTGAAGGTAGAGTTCGAATGGTGCTACTGTAGAGTGGTGGAGGTGACTCTGAGTCACAAGGCTGCAGGGAGTCATCGCCAAGTAGGAGAGTTTCAATTCTTGCATTATGTGGTTGGCATATTTTTGTGCCATTTGGCTGAACTAAAGATCGGCGTTGGCGGTACGTACTAAAATTCGTATTTTCGCGTGTTTTATGGAGTCAGAGTGAGGTTGAAATTGGAGGTGAGGGGAGACGGTCTCAGTAGAGGGCGGTGCTGGTGGTGCTTGACGTATCGTGCTGGTTTGCATGCGAGTTCCGTCTGGTGCTGCAGGTGAAAGATGAACAGTGTATAAAATGAATTCTTTGGACTGAAAGGGATTGGAATCTGCAAGAGAGTATTGCTTTGATACATGAGCTTCATCATATAGCGTTTGCCCTATAGTGAAGATATCAGTTGCTAGAGATCATATATAATTTCGATTAACGATTTAAATGTTGGATGCATTGTTACTGGTTGCTCATGCTTTGCATTTTGTAGCAGATTTAAGGCGCAAGTCGAGTTCCCTAGTAGTTGAGTATTCTGGTTAATTATCGTACTGACCGACGGAGTTGTAGCATCATCGATCATCCGAACAGTTTCTTGCAAGCTGAGCTCAATTCTGCTGATTGCATATTGGAGGACTTTTATTTTCAGATCAGCGCTTGTGAAAACTAACTGTATCCCCGTTGAGCAGAGCTGCGCACGCTAGGTTTGTACCGGCCCATTGTGGCCGATGTGCTTTATGTTGGCAGTATCGACTGATGTCGCTGGTGAATTTGCCGTGAAGTTTGACACAAGATTGTACTTTGAGGTACTTATTTTAGAGTAAGCGGATGAGTGGCTGCTAGTTTTTGACCTGGAGGTAGATGTAATGTCAGAGGGTGAAGTAAGGCTTACGTTTGATGGTATATTTTTAGGTGACACTTTGTTTTTTTTTTTTCTTCTTTCCGGAGTTGTGACTGTTTTTCACTGGTAGTGGGGACTTCTGCGATTTACTATTGAGATGTTTTTTTGTTGTTTAGGACGTTCCGGGGCGTGGGGGGGGGTCTGTGTTAGATTTTACATGTCGTAGTTTTTGCCGCGTGTTTTCATTATATTAAGCTGATTGTTTGGCTTGGTTCAACAGTAGTGGTTGGTTCTAAGGTGGGTTCTATTTGTTAGGAAGAGCTTGGTGTATAAATTTTACATAAATTTTAGGCACACAAATCAATACGGTATTGCATAAGGGTCCAGCCTAGTACAGTAATAAGTCACTATTGGTGTATCCTTAGCGGTACAGGGCGGAACGTATCAGCGAGGCAGTACAGCTGAGACACAGTGTCTGATTGAATTCAGTATTATGGAGAGCGACTGGCTGCCTATACGATTTCTAAACACATTTCAAGATTGGCGACCAAAGGTAAATGCAAGTTAATTTAGCCTGCGCCATAACTCAGTCTGAAGTGGCGTAGCGTTAAGAAAAAACACACCTTAGAATGAGGGGTGTGGTACAACTCGCCGCATTGTCACAGCACTAGGCTAGCCAGCATCATAGGGTAGGCCAGGAGCACTACCCACAGTATCACGACCCCACTCCGCAGTTAGCTTCACTATTATGTACAAATGCATTTACCTGCAGTGGATGCTGCAGCTGACATGAACGCCATAGTCAATCATAAATCGTAACAAGTTAAGCTAAAGTAGCCGCACAGCGTGTTAAGATCTAACGCGGGCATAGAACAAAAGAAATAAAACAGCTGGACTGCAGAGTGGGCATGATCCGAGTAAAAACTTCTAGCCTGGTTCTATAAAAAGAAACTACACTACAGTCACCAGGGAACGATTGTCATTTTAATGTATCTCTCTTTTCCATAGCACTGGCAATGCACTGAGGTGTTGGCCTAAGCAGGAAGTACAACACGTGTTATATCGTCAGCTGATCGCAGAGTAAACACCAGGAAGCAAAGAGCGTAACGGGAGGACTCACGAAAAATTAGCACCCCTTCGAAAAAATTCTCCCCTTCGAAAATGAAGCAACGTAAGCTACGCTGGTTTACCGTATCTAGTTAGCCTAATGCTTCTTGTCTGACCCAACCTACAATATCTAAGACTAGAGCACTCTGAGAGCTGATAATTCTGGCAAACGAGGCAACGGTAACGTAAATTTTAAATTTGCTTCTGAAACTATGATTTCTTCTTTAGCAGCACCAAAATCTGGTCATTAAAGTGCCTTCTGATAGCAATAAAAGACACTATGATTTTCTTGAAGATCTGTTCATAAGTTCATGAGTCAGCTGACAAATCTTTACCAAGATTAATCAAACATACAGATGGACAAACCGAGCATCACCAAAATTTATGTCTTGTATGGCAGTCTTTAAAATTTCTGGCAATTCCTGTAAATTTCATAGAGATCCGTTCAAAACCTTTAAAGTTATCTTGACAACAGACAGGCAGATAAAAAAAGATAAACCGACAGAAAACAAAACTCAAAGAAAACATAACCTCCTTGGCGGAGGTAATAACGCTCATAATGTAACCTTGACGTACTCCGTCAAACATAGCATACTTCATCTAATTAAATATACCACAATTCAACTATGGAGATTTCGAGCAGCCTGATAGAGAGGAGCACAGGTTTAGCTGCATAAAGATGTCAATCTCATAGAGTAGGTCTAGTAGCAATTTAATTTTGCTTCAAGCATGCAGCTGGGAAATACATTCCTTCCACAATTTTTGTACAACTTCTGCAATTTTTGTTGCACCCAAAAACTAAGCTCTTCTAAGGGTATCTTTGCTACTTTCGAAGAAGCTTACTATGATTTCGAAGGGAAAGTTGTCGTCGATGACATGTCGTTAATTTATTTCGAAAAATCAGCAGGCTAGTGCAGTTTAATAAAAATGTAAGCATATTACAAGGATGAATTATAATGAGCAACATAATTAACAAATAATCAGGCAAGTTATTGGTAGTGACTTTACTGCTGGATACACAGGGATATAAGTAATTGAACAAAACCTACCCATTATTCCTGCAATAATTATTGTGAAAAATAGGTCCAATAATTAGCTGTTGCCCCATGCACCCGTATTTTTTCGAGTGGTCGGCTGTTGCCCCAGTCATGAATTTTTGAGTCGACAAGCAGCGTGTGACCAAAGTCACAAAGACTTATACCAGCTCCAACATTCGTTCTAATCGTAACTATCTGGCCCAGTCTCAAATCAAGTGCAATTTAATCGCTCTGAGAGCGTATACCTCCGCCAAGCGAAACAAAAGTAGTAAAAAATTCAATTTTCTCTGAAACGATAATTTTCTTTGTATATTCTCCAAAATCTGGTCATTTGTGCCTTTTGATAGTGTTAAAAGCTTGTGCAATTTTCTTGATGATCCGTTCCTAACTTTTTGAGTTATAGTGCTAACAAACGTTATGACAAACGTACGTGAGTCAAACATGCAAACGAAGAAACCGATCTGCACCAAAATTTAATCATCTATGTCTTTCAACATTGTTAACAACCGCTATAAATTTCATAAAGATTCACTCATTATTTTTATGAGTTATAGGGCTAACAAGCATAAATTAATAACAGCGACGAACAAACGAATCAATACCGAAATTTGGTCATTTACTCTTGTTATGTACCTAACAATTCATGTTAATTTCATAAAATCCATCCTTAACTTCTTGAGTTAGGGCACTGAGAAAAATGAGGCAGACAAACAAACAAATGGATGGACATATTTTCACCAAAAGTTAACCATTTGTTCCTCCTAACATACCTAACAACCTCTGTAAATTTCGTTAAAATCGGTTCATAACTTTCTGAGACATCTTGGTGAGAGACAGACAGACAGATAAACAACCAGACAAACAGCCAGACAGACAAACACGACGAAAAGATAACCTCTTTGGACGAGATAATAACGGAGTGCTCTATTAGCAAACAGTACAGGGACACATTCACTATACTCTTCTCTGTTACTCTACATTAAATTTCGGATTATCATCCTTGGGGAGCGAACAATAGTACTTATACAAATGGTTAAAGAACAGAGTTTTTTTTTTTTCTGCGGAAAAGATTGCAGCATGCATATGGCTTCTACTTAAAAATGTCATACATTGAGCGATCACATGAGTATAAATTATAATATTTTGTAAGTATTATTATAAACACGTTCAAAGATTGATAAAAAACGGTTTTTACCGAATTTCCTGTATTAGCAAATGAAAGTTTCAATCACAGACGCTATTACTGATTGTGGCGAATAATACGATAGAATTGGAAATTTTATTATCTTGATTGTAGCCATTTTTAAGTGGTGCATACGTTTATTGTAGGGCATCTGAAGGTGGGCGGTCCAACTGGTGTGGCTCCCAACCTGTCGAGAATGTTCACGTCTACAGTAGTACGTTGCAAGCACCATGTCGGTGCTCTATTGGTTCGTGCGCATGACTATGTTTGAGCCGTGATCTGATCAGTTTTCCTTTGTGAAGCAGTCCATCAGACTCCTATATAAAGAGCAAGCGGCGGCAGTGGGTCCAGTAGCTACACTCAGGTGTTTATAGTTGCAGTAAGCGGTTCTCACATTGGTAGCCGCATCAGCTGCAAAGGCAATTGGTTTTAAAAGACTGCGAGTCGTAGACTTAACAGTTTTACGATTTATTCCCGTGTTAACTCTTGGGAAGTGTCAGTTCTGGGGCAGTGACATTGCATATTCATTGTTTGATCCCGTTTTGACTTCAGTTAGTACGTTCCTGAGCGGCTGTCGTCTTAAACGGATTCTGCTGTACTTTCTTCTAGTTTAAAGGGTTCGGAAGTGTCGATAATAAGTCTGTCAGTTTCATTTAAGTGTATGACAGGAATAAATTTTGCATTTAACAGGGATTAACAATTAAGGAAGAGCCAGACAAGCATACAAAGAGAAAGAACAAACGTCAAATGAGGTTTCTCGGACCAAGCAGCTGCAGTACACGCTCAAATTATGTGTATAAAATTATTGTATTATTAATATTTGGGTGCTCTATCTATGCCTGTGTTATAGAGCGTAGTACTAGTGCATCGCTAAAAAAATGATATGCAAGAAAACGAGCAGCGAGGGCTGAGGCTGCTGGGTCCGAAAAACCTAATTTTGTGCGCGTTCTTTTTTCTTCGTATACCTGTCTGGTTCTCCCGTTATAATTACTCCCTGCGCATTTACACTTCTGGAGATTACTTCTCAAAGGTGTGAATTCATAACTTTAGACTTCATGGAAATTTAAAATACGGTTAGGCGTAAATTTTAATTGAATTCAAATTTCTGGTTGGCAACTCCAACACACTTCCTTAGACGAATAGCATATCTTGTATTTGACGTGAATGCCTAAAATATCCCAAATGCTATATGATGTTCTCTCTGTTAGTAATGACGATTGTTTCTACTCCCTAACCCAGAAAAGCTAGAAGTAATTTCGATAAATAGTTGTGCCTAGTCGACCGGTTGCTAGCTCTTTGAAACCAAGAAGACACCAGCATTATATCAAGATGAAGATCATTGTTTCAACAGCCTGCGTCCTGGTTCTCTTCGGCCTGGCGGCAGCGTATGCCGCACCACGTGAGTAAGTCACGTTTATGCCGCAGCAGTAGTTTCATCTTACATCCCTGAAAAAACTATATATATATATAAACATTACTATATTTACTATTATTAAACAACCAATGACAACAACTAATAATATATAATAAACTAGTACGCCTCGTGGCGTAAGGGGGCCTATTCAAAACAGTTATTTTAGATAGCCAGCTGATCCTATAATTTCTGAAGTGGATGCTGTGTCCAACAAGGTTAGTGCACAGGCCCAGTGGATTATCTCTTTAATACTTACAGAGGAGAAATATAACACCATGTGGCGTAGGACAATCTGCCTCGGTGGGGGTAATTTAATTTTAAATGGATACATTTTGTTTGAATATTGGAATAGATTAACTTTAATTTGAAACTGGTCTATTTTAGATTGAACCCGTTTTATCATTTTTTTTAATAGAAATACTTCAATTTGAACTTTAGTCTTCTTAATTTGAAGTTGACTAACTGCCTCCGACGAAGAAGTTATGTTTTTTTCGTGTTTGTCTGTCAATTTGTCTGCCTGTTATTATGTTTGTCTGTCACCAAGATTGCTCAAAAAGTTGAGGACAGATCTTTACGAAATTTTCAGAAATTGTTCGGCATGTTAACAGTAACAAATGATTAACTTTTGGTAAAAATCCGTTCATCTGTCTGATTGTTTGTGTGTCCGTCTGTCTGTCTGTCTGATAATTTTTTCTTCAGGCCATAACTCGAAAGAGAGACACGGCTTGACAAAACCAACTAGACCAACTAGACTAGAGACACGGCTTGACAAAACCAACTAGACTCTAAGCAGTGTGAGTATTAAAGGCCTCATTTTCACTGGACGGGGGGGGGGGTTAAGACTTTTTATGCAGGGAGCATGTCCTCCCACGCTCACCGCCCCCTGGCTACGCCACTGCTGGGAATTATCGGCAAAAAAAAAAAAAGATGGACTTAACGTATCGCACATCGAGTCCCAGTGTTGTAGAGTAAGTGCGGCACTGCTATGCTAAAATACAAAAGTTTCGCGGGTCCGTCTAAAATCTTGCAAAGCCGTGACATTTTCACGGGTACAGCTAGTCTATATATTAATACGCTGAAGCCACCTCCCTTTTGTGTCACGCTCTTCACTAATATAACAAACTATATATTAACTAGTGGACCCGTGCGTGAAAAATTCACGCAATAACCTACACGTTTGCCTAATGCCTCTAGGCCGGTGCGGAATCTCCTCTTCTTTTATTTTCTTCCTAATTTTCTTCTTTTCTTCATTGATCGTTTGTCGTGCTGTCATCCTTAGGTCTTCTATATGGACAGGCAGAAGTAACATCTTGAGTAAAAAAAACTCCAACAAACTTAAACAAAATAGCAGCTTATATACAATGTGCCCGCTACGTAGCCAAGATTCCGTTGATACCGTCTTCCCACCTCAAACATTTGCTTCATTTGAGATGCTCAAATTTGGCCTATGAAGAGAAAACTGCTTCGTCAGAGGAAAACAGTAAGCTAGAAGAAAAAATTGTCTACTGCCCGTGAAAACTTATGTTTTGTCAGTTTCGTTGACA
>LQNS02278143.1:21136350-21150764 GCA_001587735.2 Parhyale hawaiensis | reverse complement strand
AAAATTCAACGGGGGGGGGGGGTATACCGAGACACAAAAACTAGGCCCTAAGCAATCCATTTTTTTTTCCAGGGCCTCATTTCCAGTGAAGAGTGCGTGTAACTTTTTAGGGAGGGAGTGTGCCCCCACGATCCTCCCGTGGCTACTCCACTGCAGGGAATTACGTATGGTATTATCAACCAAAAGGATAGACTTAATATACGGTATCGAGTCCCAGCTTTGAAGAATAAGTCTGGTCTTGCCATGCTACAATATGAACGTTTCACGGGTCTGCCTGAAAGGCCTTGCAAAGCCGTGAAAGTTTCACGGGTCCAGCTAGTCTATATATTAATACGCTGAAGCCACCTCCCTATTGTGTCACGCTCTTCACTAATATAACAAATTTAGAGATTTGGCTTCAAAATATGAATCATTTCCCCCTATCATATCTACCTACGGGTTCTATAACTTTTTTACAACATTCTATTCTCTTTTCAGGCAGTGTATGACATTTCCAATAAGGCCAGTTGCGTAGCAATGATACGTCACGGGTAAACATAAAGGGTAATATTGGGCTTTTTTGCTCTGAAGTCTTTTTTGAAGTGATTGCACTGCCGCCAAAGCATCCGCCTCTACAGTCTACAGTGTGATGCCTGAGCAAACAATGACATTTTGTGCACAGAAGATGACCCTGTTGCGAGTGAGAAATTGACCGAATATGTTTTCTTTTACCTACTATGTAGCTATATCACAATCAACAAAGCAGAAAACTTATGGACTATGGAACAGTATCCACGGGTTCCGAAATAATGAGAAAAAAGTCGAAACACCGACAGAGAATTGAAATGTGAAACTTTATGGAGCGCTAAATTGTCTGTAAAGTAGGGGAATCAGAGTTTAGAAAAGGAGTGCAAATACACCTGTAAGAGAATATTTCAATACCATCGTATGTCTATGTCTATATCAAAACACAAGTAATATTTTTTTTGTGACTGAACAATAATTATTGTGGGACTCATGGATGAAATTGAAATACTAGTAAACGTTTGACGAGACGTACGGTCCACGGACTCCATGAGGATAGACTAGGTTAAGCGGGATATGGTTCGTTCAGACGTAGTGGTTTAGATATGAGTGCTGCCTCAGGTTAAATAAGGTAAATGTAAATATTCATTAACCGTGGAACTTCCACGGGTGCAGCTAGTCGGTATAATACCGGTTCTCTTTGTTCACTCGATAAATTTCTCACTGAGATACTAGGTTACAATTTCTTTCCAGTTATTACAAAACCCACTAGAGTTTATGCATGAAGATGTTATCTTTGATTTACTCCTGGATCATATTTGGCTTAATTGCTCTTTCGGGCATAATCCCCAATCAGCTCTCAATGACTGTGACCACTCGCATCATTTGAATACGTTCTTCAATGTCGAGATCGACTCACTGCCACAACCGTTGCCCTACATAAGCCGAATCATCACTAATGACAAAATCAAATCATTCATCGATAACATTGCTGCGCACTCATTTGGTCATATACTCTCGATGACACACTCTGGCTCCGCAGTGGAAAACTTCATACCTGAACTCTACCAAATCTACACTAGCGGGCAAAATAGGAGAACGATTTTCATTTTTTTTAAATAAAGGTTAACCATGTAGAGTAGGTAAATGAATCTTTTGATGGGGACCGATCCAAGAACGTTGTTTCTCGTGCTTTGAAGCTCTATGATGAGACGAAACAGCTGGAATCACCGGTAACTGCAGGCCGCCCTCGAAAAACCACCGTACGAGTTGAAAGGATTATGAAACGCTATGCCCAGAAGGATCCTTTCGAAACTGCAGCGGGAATTTCCAGAAAGCTGAAGGCCAATAACAACATAGAAGTGTCTCGCTATACAGTTTCTCGTCGCCTCGATGCATGTGAGTTCAAGGCGCGCAGTCTTGGCACTAAACCACTTATCAGAAAGAAGAATGAAAAAGCAAGACTTGAATGTGCGGACAGGCACATCGCTTGGAGAGATGAAGATTGGGAAAGAGTGCATTTCAGCGACGAAAGTAAATTTAATTTGGTTGGATCTGATGGCAGACGGTATGTTAGACGTGCAACAGGTGACAGGTTGAATCGGAAATGCATCAAAACATCTGTAAAGCATGGGGAGGTAGCGTAACGGTGTGGGGCATGTTTTCATCTGAAAGAGTTGGACCATTGGTGGCCATTAAAGAAATTGTCTATGCTAATGTGTATCTCAATCTTGTACAGCAACATGTTATCCCATCTCTACGATCATCAAACCAGCCAGCAATTTTTATGCAGGACAATGCCCTCTGCCATACTGCAAAGAAAGTAAAGGAATATTTTGCGGAAGAGAATATCGATGAATGCCCAAAGCCCGGACCTTAATCCTATTGAAAATTTATGGAACTTTATAGGTGACAATGCAAGAGAACAACAACCATCAACAGTAAAGGATCTGTGAACTAAAATTGACAAGGAATGGAAAAAAAATAACTGCAGAGTTTTGTAAGAAACTTGTGATGTCGTGTTCTTAATCTAAAATTTGTTATTGTTTGTTAGATTGCTCTAATGTATTAAATATAGTTATGTTTGTCCGTGATATTTTATAGAAATATGTTAAATACATTCCTTAGGGCCCCATCAAAAGATTTCATTACCCTACTCTACATCATTACCTCGGCCAAGGAGGTTATGTTTTCGTCGTGTTTGTCTGTCTGTTTGTCTGTCTGTCACCAGGATAACTCAAAAAGTTATGAACCGATTTGGATGAAATTCACAGGGATTGTTAGGTATGTTATGAGGAACAGATGATTAACTTTTGGTGAAGATATGTCCATCCGTTTGTTTGTCTGCGTCATTTTTTTCAATGCTATAACTCAAAAAGTTATAAATGGATTTTGATGAAATTAACATGAGTTGTTAGGTATATAACTAAGAGCAGATTAATAAATTTTGGTAATGGTCCGTTTGTTCGTTCGTTTGTCACTGTTTTTAATTTTATGCTTGTTTTACAATAACTCAAAAAATAATAAATGGATCTTTATAAAATTTTTAGGAGTTGTTAGTAATAGTAAAAGACATAAATGATCAAATTTTGGTGCAGATCGGTTGTTTCGTTTGTATGTTTGACTCATATTTGTTCTAACGTTTATTAACAGTATAACTCAAAAAGTTATGAACGGATCTTCAAAAAAATTGAACACGCTGTTATTACTATAAAAAGGCACAAATGATTAGATTTTGGAGTTTATGCAAAGAAAATTATTGTTTCAGAGCCAATTTGAATTTTTGCTACCGTTGGCTCACTTGGCGGAGGTATGCGCTCTCAGAGTGCTCTAGTTAACCTTTATTTAAAAAAAAAATGAAAATCGTTCTCATATATTGCCTGCTAGTGTATAATGCCTGTTTTCGTGTAAAAGGGAAAAAATCAACAAAAAATAAGCCACCTTGGGAAAATCTTGAAAACAAACAGGCAATTAAGAAAAAACCATTAACTGCTGAAACAATATCGTTCAGGAATAATATTGCGCCGTTCATATACGTGGTACCGCAATTTATTAATGTCGTTTTAAAGAAAGCAAAACAGCTATATTACACTGAGAAAATTTTACATAAGTCAAATGAATCAAGCGAACTACTGAGTGTTGTCAATTCACTGGTATCAAAGAAGTTTTGTGAGAAGCAGAAATTGTGAAAGATGATGCTACGCTATTAGGTTGCGATGCAGCTAATGAATTTGATGCATACTTTGTTTCTATTGCGCGCGACATCACAAGTTGCTTCGAGGTGATAATTTGGACCCAACTTTAGGGATTTCGCAATGCGAGGCTTTCTAACTCTCACTATGATTCATGAAGTTAAACAGACCATCCAGGCTAATCGAACTAAACGCTTGCAAATAGATGAAATCCAACCAAAAATTTTACACCCTGTTGTTGACTTCGTAGCTCCAGCTTCATGCTGTAGTTTTTATTTGTTTTTTTTTTCTATTGTACTGGAGTTTATCCCGAAATTTTAAAACTTGCTCGTGTTGTCCCAATTTTTAAGGCTGGGGATGCTAAATCTGTTTGTAATGACCGACCTATTTCAACTTTATCGTTTATCAATAAAATTCTTAAGAAAATTTTACATAGACGACTATCAAACTTTTTAGAAATATTTTCTATAATTTCAGATAATCAATTCGGCTTTAGAGAAGGAACTAATACAACTATGACAATATTTTATTTTTTGCAGGATCTACTGAGAACTTTTCATTTTAAACAATTTACCGTTTGTCTCTTCTTAGACCTCCATAAAGCCTATGACTGTGTTGGCCATTTTATTTTAATAGCAAAACTTGCCCGTTACGGAATCAGAGGTCATTTTCTTTCTCTTATCAAATCATATCTTTCAATTAGAAAACAACATGTTTACCTTGATGATTTCAAGTCGACCATTTGTGAAATTTCTTCTTGTCTACCACAAAGTTCGGGTTAGGACCACTTCCCATCAATGTTTTTATCATTGATATTGCTCGTTCCTTCAAATCAGGTTGTAAATTATTTGCCGATGATGTGTTTTACTTATGTTACAGCGAATATGTATGTAGAAGCTTGTTCCTCTATGTCCGCATTAATGAATGCATTGTCCATGTGGCTATCATGTAATGGACTTGTCGCCCATACCGATAAAATAAAATTGATGCTTGCTTCACCGAAGTCTGGTCCTGAGCCAATCAATATATCATTTAATAGCACGATCTTAGAATGGGTTACCGATTTTGAATACTTGGGTCTAATTCTGGATAGTAAGTTGTCTTTCATCAAACAAATTGACTACATATACAATGAATGCATTGAGTAAGTCTCGCGGTGTGCTACACGCGTTATCGAAGATTTTACCTATTCACGCCGTAAGAACTTTGTTTTACACGTTCTCGTATTCTATGTTGGCAGCTACTAATTTATTTTGGGGTGCAGTTCCGATCAATAGGAAGAACAAAGTTAACATTATTTTAAGTAAAAGGATACCGTCTATACTTCAGTAAAAACAGACGCAAATAATGTACCTCTAGTGAGTATTAATTCAATCTACAAACGTATTGGCATTTTAAAGCTGGATGATGCATACAAACTTCGTTTGCTAAAATTTATCCATTGGGCATTGTACAATGATTCTCGTATTTTTCAAGAATTGCACGCTCCCCTCATTCCCAATCATTCTTAGTCAACGCGATCTAATCTCAATTTACCGCAAATTAGATTAGAGCATGAGAGGGTAGGCACTGTATATCAAGCTGCAAAATATTTAATGGACTCCCATATGATTTGAAGGAACCATGTTCAAACTCTGTACTAAAAAAAATAAAGCTGATGTTTTAAGCCAATACTGAAATGTTAGACCTTGTTTCTATGCTTTTAATTAAGGTATTTCGTAGTCATTACATTTTTGCCTGAGAAGTAGTTGCTACTTTTGGGCAGCATACTGTAATATAATGTATTTGATGACTGTACCTATAATTGTTTCTTGTTTTGTGTGAAAATAAAGGTGTAAAGAGAGCCAACAGTACACAGGTGCTGTGCCCTAACTCTATTGGACACAGCATCCATATGAGAAACTAGGATTAGCTGGCCTTTAAAAATAACTTCGTTGAATTTGCCCCCACCGCGTTCTAGTGATGAAATGTTTTCGTCTTCTCTTTTCAGCTGGCTTTCCGAAATTCCACCGTGCGTCTATGCTATTGGTAATGCGCTGAGCGACGAGAAGATGGCCGATCAGATGAACCTCGACATTGGACCCTGCCAACGGGATCCTGCCATTGTCAGAGAATATGTCATCATGAAGAGTACGTAGACATTTCGTAAAACGCTGATTGAAGCTCGTAGTTCTAATTGCATTCCTTCATGAATATAATGTTTCGTCACATAATGTTTTCGCCTTCTCGCAACCAGAATTACCCAAACAGAATTTTTAGTCTTCAAATGGAGTGCATAGATGGCTCCAAGGCATGAATACTTAGTTGAAAATACCAAATACTGAGTCATGTACACGTGCATTCTCATTAGCGTAAGCAGAAAAGTATGAGGTACTTTCAATTAGTCTGCAAAATTATGTTTTCGATGCATCACTTTCCTCAACCTCAGACAGGTGCCCTGGCTTTGACTAGGGTTCCTTTCCC
Organism: Parhyale hawaiensis; assembly: GCA_001587735.2. Taxonomy (NCBI): domain Eukaryota; kingdom Metazoa; phylum Arthropoda; class Malacostraca; order Amphipoda; family Hyalidae; genus Parhyale; species Parhyale hawaiensis. The sequence continues at coordinate 21,144,606 of LQNS02278143.1, read as the reverse complement.
CGGAAACCGAAATTCCTCGGGGATGCACTTCCTTAGAATTATTTTTGGTTCTCAGGAAAACCACAATAATCCGCTTTGCTACGGTAGGTACTTGCTGAAGCGAGGTCCAGCCGTTATTCTTAAATCGTTATTATTAATAAAATATACTAGACTGGCGAAATGAGAGCGGAGGAAGCTCCACAAGGTTACTAAAACCCCCACGCAACCAACCCAGCCAAGTGAAAAAAAAGACGACCAGAAATCACAGAATGGCTCTGTTTAGGGATTGCTTAAAGCTGCCAATATCCGCACCAGCAAAGGCAGACGCTTCAAGACCTTTTCGAACTTTTACATATGATAGAAAAAACGAACGAGAATCATGACTTGTACGGCATGGTACCGGCTCAAAGGCAAGACCATGAAAAGCACTGGTACGCGAAGAATACCACACCATAGTAAACGGCTCCGAAAGAAAAACCGCCAGTGGATGACTAGGGCAATTACATATTTTGTAGAGAAAGCAGACCCCACGAACTTTGCGACGATTCGCTATGTCACGAGGCCCAACACTATCCAGCGTGAGAGCACATCGACGAACCACTCTGTCAAGCAAACTCAGATGACAATCAGTGGCCGAACCCCAGACTAAGAACAGCATTCTAGAAAGGGAAAGGACATAGCAACTAAAGCAGCAACGTGTCAGCTTTACCGAACCAAACACCTTCCAAGTACGTCGCATAAGATCGATTTTCTGCGATGCTCGTTAGCCAACCGAACGGATGTGGGGCTAAAACGTCAGCTTTTGATCAAAGTTGAAACCCTAGATTATTCAGTCATTAACCACAGATAGTGACACCATCCAGAGCGGGGAAAGCTGGTCTCGATGTTTGTGACTTAGAGACGTGCATGGTGTTAGTCTTGAATGGCTTCAACGACGTACCCATAACGAGACTCTTTGAAAGAGACCTTAATGATCGTTTGCGAAACAACGGTCAAAAATTCAAGCATAAAGCTCGAAGAACAGCCTTAAGTCAGCAGTTCTTTCTCTATTTGATAGTCAGCATTTGGAATAGACTACCTTTCGATGTTGTTACTGCGGAGTCGGTCAACTCGTCTAAAAATCGTCTTGACATACACTGGGAGAGATATCCTCCACAGCTAAGAACTCCTCCTCCACGAGTCGCCAGCACTTAACGGCCAAAGCTTCCCAGGCCATTTCATGCTAACTTCTTCTCACTTCCACTCCATCTACATATTTAAGCTCCGTATATCAGCGACAATCGATCATGCATGGGGGCATTCGTGACCATCTCTTTGACGGCGATTCTTCTCTCACTCTGTCTCTCTCCCCTCTGTTTTTTATTTATTTATTTTTTATTTTCTCTTTCTCTTTTTTCTCTTTCGTCTTCGTTTTTTCCCCTCGCGTTTCCCCAGTCCTCTATATCCTACTAACATAATGGCAATAGCTCATAGAGGCCGGGTGATAGTTCCGGTGTCTCTTTGAGAATGGGCCTCTTGGTCCGTTTACTGCCGCCTATCTAATCTAATCTAGTCTTGCCTGCATTTAGTCTCAGAGCCCATCGAGAACACCAGGAATCAATCACTTTCAAATCACGCGTAATAGATTCTGAAACTTTCAATCAATTACTAGGATTCTCGCAAACAGCCAGCAAAGTAACAACATCAGCGTAATCAGCAAGTAAATTATGCACAAGATCAAAAAGGTCCGCTGATGAACAGCAAAGAGTCCAGAACAGTGCTATGTGCGACACCAGAAACCACATCAAAAACAAACCACTCGTCCATCAACAACTACGCATTGGTGTCTATCAAATAAAGCTGACTAGTAAACGCAAAAATTGAACCATCAATGTCCACCAATCTTAGTTTATGGAGCAACTCAAAGTGATTCACGCGATCAAAAACAGTACTGAAGTTAAGCTGGGCCAAGCTTGCCTCATAACCCCTAACAAGGGCCAACTGCAGCACACGAGAAATATGAAGCAGGGTGTCGCAACTTCCCAAACACTCACGAAAACCATACTGTGTTGGGGAAGGACACCCTGCTTCTAAAGAAAGCGACCCAACCACGATGCAACCAACCTCTCGTAAACTTTCGATAAAGCATGTGTGATCGAGATGGGTCTATAGTCGGAGATTCGAGATGAGTCAGAGCCCTTTGCAACAGGCGTCACATGAGCGAGACGCTAGCATTCCGAAAAAGAGGTCAGCCGTAACAACCGACGGAACATCAAAGGAAGCGGAGCTGCGAGCACACCAGCCACCCTCCAAAGGAAGAGAGGAAACATACCAAATGAAACAGTGCTCCCATATGGGTCCAAGTCAAGAAGAAGACGGCGCAATTCAACAGACCTGAAAACAAAATCGGAGAACCTCGGCCCCGGGTCACACGCTAAAAGAATGTGCACCTGGACCCGGCTCTGATTTCCATCAAAGTAGCGCAATAAAAAGTCAGCCTTGGGAGCAGGGTCCAGAATAATTCACAGCCATCCCCAATTGAAGGGGGCACAGAAGAGCTCGCACCAAGCACAGCGCTATTGAGGGTGGAACACCTCTTATGTGTGCTAACAAAAGATGTTAACAACTCCCTGGATCTGAAATTATACTCCCTTGCAGCTTCCTCTTGATTACCCCCGGCCTTACGCTGCAGTTCTTTAAAAGTCAATAGCAGTTCGGCTAGTACTCTAACGGGCATATACCTCCCGCTCAACTGCTGCAACCAATGACAGGCCTCATCAAATCAGGATTCATCCCCTGTCCTGACTGCATTGAAGCGGGAAGAGACATAGCCATACACCATTTCAGTGAAAAGCCGATCCAAAGTGACCCAGGATCAGGAGGCTCTCTCACAACACTCCAAGGTAGCGCAAGGATGGCGCTAGAAACGGCGTTCCCCTTCACTCTGGATTTCAAAAAATACCACACGCTGTGGGGTACCGTTTACGAACTTGCAGCGTCGCAGAGAGGACACCATGGTCCAAGGAAACAATGTGAGACAACGGTGACACTACAACCAAATCAGGAGCATCAGTCAACAGGAGGTCAAGAACACCTCCCATCAAATGGGTGGGTCCCTCGACCAACTGCTCACAATCAGAGGCCGTCGCAATATCGAAGCCTGGATGGCCAAGGCTATTGGTCTGCCCAGAGCCAAACCATTCTACCATGGTGACAATTAAAATCACCCATAAAGACAAAAGCAAAACGCCTATCCGGTTACTTCTGAGATATCCAGAAACTCGTACTCGCTAACTAAAATGTATTCGAGGGCTCATCGTAATCAGATTGATTCTAACGCTTGCAACACGGTTGGAAGCAACCCAGCGGCAAGTTAAGTGCAAAGAAAGCTGTATGAAGTAGAACGTCAGCTCCCACGATCGCATGATGAAGCAAAACAAGCCACAGAGAAAATGAAAAGCAGTAGCAGATATTTTTTCACTAATGCTGATCATTACTCTTCGGCAGAGGTGGGTTATCTGACTAATAAAGCGGTAAGGCGGTACTGCCGCTTCACCCGAAATCGTTACCACTTTACCTTTACCGTATTCGGCTAAAAAGTACCGCTCTACCGAAACCGTGACATGGACAATTTTTATAGTGGTAACGGCAAGATGTGAAGGGGAGTGTCTAAGTAGTTAAATAAAGTTTTTCTATACAGGTATAGCCGAAATATACTATTAGGTACCAAAATATCACGCCGCGTATAAGAATTTATCCAGGGACCGTACGTGATCGGACCATTTTCGAGGCAAGTTCCAGGCCTGTATTTAATGAGGCCTTGGTCTAGGTCAAAAGTCTTCGTTTTTTTTTATTTACTTTCCGATTTAACGGAACCTTTGTGCATAGGCAAAAAAAAAAAAAAAGAATTCTAAGATGTTTTTGTTCCTGGACATTTTTCAAAATTTTTGATATCTTTTGAGTTCTTGACATTTTTTGTTTTTAGGCATATTTTAAAAATACTGCTTCGCCGGCATTTTTCAACCGACTTTCACGGTTCAAGATGTTAGCTATAAGAGTATGATCTACCCTGTTTCAATTTCGTTACAAATTTTTAGAAAGTGTGATTTTATGTGCAGACATTAAAAAAAAAAGAAATATTCCCGAGGACAAAAGTTGAAACCAACAGATCGTACTTTTATACACAACACCCTTCCAATTATTTTGTAAGCTGAATGGTGAAATCTATCAAGAAATACCGGAGAAATAGTGATTTGAACGTGGCATATAATACAAATATTGAAAGAGAAGAAAATGGCATACAATAGGATATCTGTTTTCTTATACACCGGTATCCCGTTTTCTATGGGGAAATGAAAAAAGTACATTAGTGCAATTCACATTTTTTTCCGATTTTAAAAATCTGTACCAAGTAACATAAAAATCTGCACAATATAATAATAAAAATTTCCTTTTGTTATCTCTCATTTTTTAAAATATTTTCTGATAACGATAAACATTCCCAATTTGGCCATCTTCCTCAACCTTGTCTAATTATTGTCAAAGGGAACGGGATCGCTAGAACCTCCAACGTGGTAAGTAATGCATTCAGATAATTATCTACAGTATAATAGAAACCGATGTGTATTTACATGTTTCTTTAGGGCCTATCTGTTTGTTCATTTAACTATTTTCTGTAACGCTTTAATAAAACAGATAGTCGGAAATTAGCCCAGGCTGGAAGCTTTGGTCGTCCTGTAAAGTTCCATTGAAAACTAATAGAAAATAGGCCGCTATGCAGTTCATGGCAAAAGTATCTTAATCAGAGACAATTGAAGTTCATACAATGAAGATGTAGAAGGTTTAATCTGATTTGTACGAATATTACGTTCAAAATATATCGAATCTATGGCAAAATATAGGGCGGCCTTAGGTCTGAATACACTTTTTGCAGTGCCGAAGCTAAAATCGCAGCAGTGAAGATAACTGAAGCTTCCATTAGCACACTCATGCATCTTGGTTCGTAGTTTCTTCAGCTATTCTTCAAACTTTGATCAATATCTTTCAATAACCAAAAAACTATCAGACAAATATGACACACTAAGGTATCTATGATACCAAAATCGAATAAATTATTTTCTTGTTGCTGAACTGTCTGCATAAGTCATTAATTTTTCAATCTCAGAGAAAGAAAAGTAGAGTGTCGCTGCTGAGTAATTTTGAAGCCGTGAAACCTCATGTGCATCAACTTTAAAGTTGGCTATTGTATGAAGGAAAGCATGGTTAATGAAGCATGATCATCACAAATTCTTCGCTGTCATTTCTGACAGCGCGGGCACGCTAGTCTACCATATAATACAGACCGATTTGTATTTATCTGTTTATTTATTTATTCATTTTCTGTCACGCTTTGATAAAATAAATAGGCGGAAATTAGCCTAGGTTTGAGGATGCCCAAGGCAATCTTGTCAAACTTCATAGAAACTGAGAAAATTGGCTAATTTGCAGATGATGGCCAACTTATCTTAGTCAGCGACATTTGGAATTCATACTATGATGACTTTGTAGGTTTCGTCTAATTTGTACAAGAATTACCTTTTCCATACATCAAATCTATATCAAAGTACCGGGAAACCTTATGTCTGAATGCACTGCTTGCATTACCAAAGTTGAAATTTCAGCACTGAAGATATCTGAAGCTCCATTAGTACTCTCGTGTATCTAGGTTATTGGCTTATTCTTCAAGATAATTTAATTGCGTAAGTTATTCTTCCAAATTTAATTCAATGGCCGATGAAGCAGCGTTCCTACCGTATCCATAATACCAAATCGAAGCCACAGTATTTCTTTGACCGTTGGTGATCGGCCTGTAAAAAGAAACGATTTTTTTTTTTTTTCATTTCAGAGAGAAAAAAAGTTCGCTCATCGTAGGGTGCTTAGGGTAGCAGTTGTGATAACGAAAGTAAGATCAATGAAGAAGGTTATCACAAATTCTTCGCTGTTATTCATGACAACGCGGGCCCTCAAGTCTATAATATACACTAGAGGGTCCGCGCTGTCAAAATATGACAGCGAATAATTTGTAATGAACGGTCTTCACTGATTATACTCATCTTTCGTTATTGCTGACCTAAAAGCACCTGTAGATGAGCATTTACGGCTTCACAACTGCTGAACATCAAAATTTTTCTCCCTCTGACATGGAGAAATTTCTTTGCAATCAGCAAAGTTCAAAGTTATAGAGTCGATTTGGTATCAAGGACAAGGTAGTATGGCCTATAGGTCCGATGCTTTGTAGTTTCGCGAAAGCTGTTTCATAAGGTGACCCTATACTTTGCAATAGATCCGCTGGTTTGCTGTTAGGCGAAGGTAATACTCGTTCGAATCAGACTAAGCTATCGATACCTTCATTGTTTGAATTTCAACTGTCGGTGATTAAGATACGTTTGCTATCAACTGCAACCTCGTCAAGGTTTGACCAACTCGTTTTCAGCTGGACCCGTGAAATTTTCACAGTCTACCGGGCACCAGGGAATGCACTGTGCAGATATAGAGTAAGTTTGCCATCATCTGCAACGCCGCCTTTTTTCTGCTTATCAGTTTTCAATGGAACTTGAGAAGACGACCAATGCCTCCAGCCTGGGCTAATTTCCGCCTAAATGTTTTCTTAAAGCGTGACAGAAAATGGACAGATAAGCAAACAAATAAACAAACAAAGAAACAGATAAATACACATTGGTTTTGCCATCCTTGCGCTACCTTGGGGTGTTGTGAGAGAGTCTACTGATCCTGGGTCTACTTTGGATCGGCTTCTCTCTGACATGGTGCGCGCTTATGTCCCTTCCCGCTTCATAACGGTTAGGACGGGCGATTTTGATGATGCCTGTAAGAAGGCGCACCAGTTAAAGCGGGAGGCATATTCCCGTTGGCGTACTAGCCGGTCTACTGGTGAGTTTCAGCTTTTCGAGGAACAGCGGCGTCGGGCTGGTGCTTCTTATGAGGAAACTGAGAGGGAGCGTAATTTGAGGTCCAGGGAGTCGTTAGCCTCGTCTGTTAGCGCACATAAGTGGTGGTCCACCTTGAGCGATGGGCTTGGTGTGAGCTCTTCTGTGCCTCCTTTAATTAGTACAGGTGGTAATCGTGTTGCGGACCCCGCTGCCAAGGCGGACCTTTGTTGCGCTACTTTGATGGGAAGCAGAGCAGGGAACGTGCGCATTCCTTTAGCATGTGATCCCAAGCCGAGGTTCTCCGGTTTTGCTTTCAGATCCTCTGAAGTGCACCGTCTTCTTCTTGACCTGGACCCATATGGGGGCACTGATCCATCGGGTATGTTTCCTTTCTTTCTTCGGAGGGTGGCTGGTGTGCTCGCAGCCCCGCTTGCTTCCGTGTTTCGTCGAATGTTGCGGCTTGGCTCCTTTCCGGAGTGCTGGCGTGTTGCCCATGTGACGCCTATTTCGAAGGGCTCGGTTTCACTACATACTTCTGATTATATACCCATGTCGATCACATCTGTTTTGTCGAAAGTTTATGAGAGGTTGGTCGCGTCGAGATTGGGTTGCTTTCTTGAAAAGCAGGGTGGCCTTCCCCCAACATAATATGGTTTTCGTAAGGGCCTGGGAACCTGTAATGCCCTGCTTCACATTTCTCATGCGTTGCAGCTGGCTCTTGATGGGAGTCATGATGTATAAATTTCATTATCCTAGGTTTTTGGGTAATATCACGCTTCACTTCTTTGTTTCCGATAGGAATCTTCAAATTAATCGTTTATTTGTGCACTTCATTTTTCGGTAGCGTTACTGTGATTGTTCAGAGACTAATCTTTGAAATGGGAAGAAAACACAAGGATTGCATCATTGAATTTATTACCTAACTCAAGAAAATTCTTAGACAAGGTTGTAAACTGCAAAAAAAAGGTTCAATCGCTCTTATGTCTACTATCTCTGCTCAGAGCCTAAGGACCTACTTAACCTCCTTCGTCGTTACTATGAAATCTCGGAATTCTGGTACTATCTCCTCCCTAACGATCACACGAACAGTAAACATAAATCCTATATATCTTCAGCCATTGGCCATTCTTCATAGAATTCTTGATTTATTATCGACGGCGTTGACAACAGCTCTTTGGTTCGGTAGGTTGAATTTCCTCATTGCAATCCAATACAGTCAGTTGCAGTCAATATGAAATCACAACAATTCAAATCCCCCGCAATCAACGGCCGGATTTCCTCATTGTAATCCATTATAGTCAGTTGTAGTCAAGTAAGAAGTCACAACAATTCAATCCCCCGTCACAACGGCCGGATTTTCCTTATTGCAATC
>LQNS02278143.1:21104676-21121186 GCA_001587735.2 Parhyale hawaiensis | reverse complement strand
TTGAGACCGAAGCACACAATTTTTAATCCCACCTATAGTAAGGCAAACTTATAGCCACTCGGGAAGTTCAGGAGTCATACTTGTCCTTTTGGCGAGGATCAGGCAAGTTAATGAGGAGAAAGATAAAAAAAAAATTGATAGAGGAAAATTTGATTGAAAATAATATTACTTAGTAACTCAGCTTCTTCATTCGACCACAGAATGCAACCAAAAGAACCAAAAGCAATGAAGAAAATATCTAGCGGTAGCCCACGAGAGCAATGAATAAGAGTTTAATCAAACACATTTTACCACTACACTTGTAATTGTATATACACCACAGTCAAATGTTGATTATTTTCTGAAAATAAATATCTATATTTTGCTTCTCTCGTTCCTGGGTCACGCTCGGCGGTTCGCGGCGGCGGCGGCTGCTAGCTGAGGGCGACCTGGGACCTGGTGGTGACAGGGACGGGCAGTGAAGACGGGTGGGCGGGCGGTGGGGCAGGGTGAGGCTGATACAGGCGACGTAGTGTGAGGCTGACAGAGCGATGGTGATGCAGAGAGATTCTGGGCTGGGCTATGAGGCTGATGCAGAGCTAGGGTGATGCAGAGTGGTATAAAGCAGTATGATGTGTCAACAGACGCCTGCTTCTCTAGAAATTCTGTACCTCAATGTGCTGCTCCTGCTCATTACTTGCCTCGCATACGGCCTGCACAGAGTAGCAGAAAAGGTACGGACGCACTTTCTGGACGCAGAGAAACTAATATTAATTTATAAAAGAAATATTCATGTAGGCTCCAAGTAGACGCAAACTTTTCAGAGAGAAGGCTCCTGACGTGCCCCTTCCCCCACAGCCTATTTTAACGTCATTTGGTACAGGGATAGCAGCAGCATTATCTTATGCTACGCGAACTTTTCAGAGAGAAGGCTCCTGACGTGCCCCTTCCCCCACAGCCTATTTTAACGTCATTTGGTACAGGGATAGCAGCAGCATTATCTTATGCTAGACATTTTACAGTCGTGAAAGTAGTATAGATATCCATTATGCAATCAGTTCATGTTATTTGTAGCAGCACAGTATTTATGAGATTTAATGGCAGTATGAGTTATTTTCTACTTCATGTAAAACACAAAATTATTTGGTAAGCTCCTAAAACAGTCCAGCGCTGGAGTTATCTAGGAACCGAGCATTTAGTCAGGTTCCTATTATATTACAGCACTCTATATTCTGGAGTTTCCTATAGGATTCTGGCCTTCAGTCTTGTCAGTATTTTTATTTGAGTGGTATTCAGTATATGAGCTCCACCAAGCTTATGCAGGGACAAAAGAATACTTTTAGTGAATAACCTGACCAAACGTAACATAACCCTCACCTGACCCTGACGTAAGGTAACCTAGTAGTAGTAGGAACCTTTACTAGCGCTTCAGTAGCACACTGCCTATATCACGCTGATAGCTAGAGTTACGTTAGGTTACGTTAGTTGTTAAATTATTATATGTATATATTTATATATACTATAAAACTGATCACTACAAAGAAAGGTCACAGCTATATAACTTCCTGTTCATGCAGTATGCGCATTGGTTGAGTGAAATAAAACATGGTTTCCAATTGAAATAATAACTTCCCTTCAGTTCTTTTTAGAGCTACAAATGAAAGAAAACTGCTGAGTTTTAGACAAAACTTGCAAAGTTTTTCGTGCTATCTTGCTACTAATAAGAACTATTTTGAAAGAAATAAAAACTATATTGCTATGTTACCTGCAATAAAGACTTTTTTAAGTGCTATTTTGACTAGATCTTTAGCGCTATTTTGATCACTTTTTTAGGACTGGAAATCCGGGCTCTACTAATATCTATTTATCTATATTATACTAAAACTCTGTGAACCGGTTTTGAAGAAATTCCTTGAAGAAATTCAAGGTATTGGGAGGGGTTGACATTCGCATTCTTTCCACGGATTAGTTCTTTAATTCGATTGTATCTGTGATACAGAAGTTAAACTGAGCTGGGCCTCAAGAACAGGCATGGTAAATTCAGCGGTTTCATGGGCAATGCAACTGGAATACGTAACGTATAATAATTTGACTTTACTTACTGCCTGGGTGTTGAATATTCGTTAGAGAAGTAGAATATCTGTTCATAGCGAACCGAACGGGCCGCACTTCGACGGGCAGAAGAGGACGGCCGAATAGCGGGTGGTCTGACCCCCAGCTAAATAACACCTTTTTAGCGAGAGCAAAGACGATTGTGATGACGACCCAACAGATCACAGGCCGTCTAGTATTATACTAAAACTCCGTGAACCGGTCCTGCTTGTTTATTTGTGTCTTGTTTAACACAGTTTCTTCCCTTTTAGACGAGAAGAAACAATAATAAAGTTCATTGTGACTCAAACATCACTCAAAAATAAGTAGAAGGGCACATTACGCCCCTTGATTGCTTTATATCTAATTAGGCAATAAAGAACACACGCATTTATAGAATGAACAGGTACATTGACTATGCGATGACCGAACGAAGGCTGTGCGCCGCTAAAGTCACCTCAGTTCCTCTATTAGTCCCACTTGACAAAGTATGAACTGACACTGCTGCTAAGCACCACATCCCGGCCTGACATCGCAAGGAATATTCCCCCCGACTCAATCAGGACGACAGAGACTCTATCACACGCTGTGATTACCTCCGGTCCACGTCTCTCCAAGACCCATCCCTTCCCCAGTTACAAGAAGTGGATCGCCTCATCTGTTGCGTGCGTTGCCCAAGAGGCGTGGAAACAAACGATCCAAGAATGCGACCCCAAGAGCAACCCCAGTAAATTTTGGTCTCTTCTCCGCTCGCTATCAGGCAAGCAGTCCTCCATCCCTCGTAACCAGCCCGTATCTTTTGGAACTCACACGTTCACCTACAACGGCGACATAGCCAGAGGCTTTTGCAAGCAATTTACTCTCACCTCTCCCCCTGTCCTATAGCCACTTCGCACAGACAGGATAGGCGACTACTTCGAAAGCGCCACCCCTTTGCTCATGGGTTCACCCCTTTCACTCCCTCTCTAGTCCGTGAAGCCATAATTGCCTCAGGGTCCTCCACAGCTGTGGGCCCAGACCAATTGTCCTTTCTACATCTTAGGCATCTGGGCCCGCAGGGTGTCATCTATCTTACCAGATTATACAATCTCTCCCTTGCTCACGCAGACATCCCCGCCTTATGAAAATTGGCAGTTATTATTGCCATCTTGAAACAATCTAAACCTGCGGATAAAGGATCCTCTTACAGCCCGATATCGCTCCTGTGTCACTGTGCGAAAGTCCTGAAGCGCCTCCTCCTGCCTTTCATCAATGAGGCTTACCAACCTGACCCTCACCAACATGGTTTCCGGCTTGTGCACTCCGCCACATCTGCTCTACTTCTTTTGGCCTGCCAAGCAACCCGCGGCATGAACAAACCCAAACCCCACGACCGCACTGAGGATTTGTTGATTGACTTCAGCAAAGCGCTCGACACCGTTCCTACTAAGGGCCTTCTCTCCTCAGTTTCCAGCACCACACTTCACCACAATGTTGTTAGATGGCTCGCGGCTTACCTCAGGGGACGAGCCGCTTGTTGCCTCTATAATGGCTTCCGTTCTCAGTTCCGGGCTGTCAAGGCGGGGTTCCTCAGTGTTCGGGTTGTCTCGCCTTCCCTGTGCAACCTCTACGTCTCTGACTTCCCCATGCCTCGGAACCAGCTCTGCGGCCCCTCTGTAACATCTTTTGCCGACGATTTCACTGTCGTGGCGTCTCATCTCAATCCTCTCCCCGCTGCCGCCGCTCTCTCGGATCAATCTGACTCAATCAGCAACTGGGCAGCCGACAAGGGCCTTACCATATCAACCTCCAAATCCAATTCAACCTTATGGACAACCGATACCCATCAGTCTACACTCGAACTTGGTATCACTATAGATGACACTGCTCTGCCTCTGGGGTGCCCCTCCAAGATCCTCGGCGTCGCCTTTGATACCCACTTTATATTTACACCGCACATCGCTTCCACGGCTGCTCGAGCCTCCAGCCGCCTCAGATTGCTCAAGGCCCCGGCTGGCACGCGCTGAGGCCAGTGCAAGGAGACTCTACTTCTCACATACAAGGCATTTATCCGACCTCTCTTCACCTACACTGCTCCAGTTTGGTGTCCTGGGGCTCGCCAGTCCGTGGTTCGCTAGCTGCAGACGGTTCAAAACGCCGCTCTCTGCCCAGCGACCGGTTGCCTCCGCATGGCTTCCGCGGACGATCTCCACTCAGAGTCCAAGCTGCTGGGGGTCGATCAATTTCTCGACCTCCAGTGCCGTCAATACCTTGTTTCCGCCCTCCGTGTCGAATACCCAGCCCACTCTGTTGTCACCGCACAGGCTGGTCCAAGTCTCATCCGCCACAACTTAGCAACCAAATTCCAACCCGACATCAACCACTTACTTAATGACAACACCATGCCTTGTTCAGAGTATCGCTCAGCGATTTCCTGCCTCCATCGATCTGCCGTGCAAGCTTCACTAGACCGCCTCCCTGCAAATAGGGTTTTGGGCTTTGCCCCGCCGGAGATTTCATCCGACAAGGCGGTCCTCTCGCAGTGCGGCTCGCTCCAACCTATCACAGTTACGCTCAGGTTTTTGCTCTGCCCTGATGTCTTTCCGCCATAGGATCGGACTGGCGGACTCGAACTCCTGCCGCCCCCCCCCCACACCGTGAGTCACCTGTTTGAGAGTCCCACCCACCCTACTGCCCTCCTTCCAACCTCTCTATGGGACAGTCCTCTATCTGTGGCTGACTTCTTGTACTCCCTGCTGTCCTTTTCATACCTTCCGCCACATGCCCGATCCCCTCCGGAGCCACCCCCCTACGTAAATACAACCACAACAACAGAGAGCTGAACCCACGCCCCGGTGATCCCGCACGAGATCAACCCACCAGAAAACAGCAAAAGGAGGGGGAAGATAAAGAACAAAACACACGAACAGACGCGCAGTGGGCATGAGAGTAGACGTGCCAACAATTCAGCAAGAGCCACGGTAGCTGAGGGGCAGTAGAAGTTGCATTCCCCCAGCCTAAGCCTCCCCACCCGCAGAGCACACTGCGATCGAAAAAGAGGAAGAAAGAAGGTAAATAAACAATGCCAAGAGAAACGCGGAACCCATGCACGAGCCAACACGCAAAAGAACAGAAAGTTAGGGAAAAATAAGAAGAACAGACCAAAGTACCAGCAGCAGCACGAAGATTGAAGAAAGCAAAGTTTGCACGAGAGGCGGCTCGAAGGCTCAGCAGATTGGTGATAGCTCGGGAGGCCGCCCAGCGAAAGGGCGGCCGCCCTCAACTCATGGCGGCAAACCTAACCAAGAATATATGGCGGGCCAGTTGTGGTCAATTTCACATTCCCCGGACGACTGTACAGTAAAGGGATATATAAACTGTACACTACAACTAGACGATTAAGATATGTTTCAACACAGTAAGGAAAATAGAGATAACAGAAATTGGCAGCGCATTTTCTGTACAAGTACACATACACTTTGACGTGACTATCGCATACATTTCGAATCACACATCTGCAAGCAGAAACAGAGCAGAATCGCACAAATCTAATGGTATATCAGGTAATTTCCGGATTTCTCTGGAAGTCCTTCTCCGTGAGCACAGTCCTCAACTGATTCGGCAAATTATTCCACTCCACAGTAGCACAATAGATAAATGATGTTTGACCCCTGGATTTCGGCATTATACATAGGCGGATAAATCTTATCATGATTCGTAAATCTAATGAAGTAATTATGACCTGGCTTCAAACTGCTTATTTTAGTATAAAAGTGTTTGTGATCACTTAGAGAACGATTTTTGAAGAGCTTTGACTGAGTAAAATACTTGCTAGTATAGCTCGGACATTGTAGCATTTATACGTAAAATGCTACTAGCGCTCTTAATGCTCCAAACGCTATAAAGTTCCAAAGCGCTCCTTAGGGCTCCATTTGACTCCTAACTGCGCACAAAGTTAGAGCAATCTCAAATAACTGGAGCATTCTTAGCAGGAGGTGAACTTTACCTTCAAGTGTATTGAATATAAACGAGTTTGATCCAAGCATAAATACACGACAACAGCAATATTCAATATAAATTGACAAGAGTTCTATCAGTTTGAATGTAGCAAAATTGTTGAAGTAGGAAACTTCTTGGAGGTGGGATAATTTTTTATGAGTTCCCCCATACTATGACACACTAACGAATAAAATGGCCGAATTGGTGGATGAATGTGACGTGCATGATCATTTTACGATCTTTAAAAATATACTAGGCAGCCCATGACCAGTTGGGTCGTCATTGCGATCATCTTCGCTTCCGCAAAAAAAAAAAAAAACAGGTGCTATTTAGCTGGGCATAGACCACCCGCTATTCGGCCGTCTTCTCCTGCCTGTCAAGGGTTGACTATCAACAGATTCTTTGCTGCTTGAACGAATATTCCACACCCAGGCTGTAAGCAAAGTCAATTTATATGTTACGTATTTCGTGTATTGCCAATGGAACCAATGAATTGATCATGCCTGTCCTTGAGGCCCAGCTCAGTTTAACTTCCGGTACGGTACCTGCGCCCTAGTCCCTCAAATTTCTTCCCGTCTGAAAGTGAAGAAGCTGTGTCAAACAAAACACAAATAACCGTGACACCAATAAACAAACAAGGTTCAGAAACTTTTAGTCTAAACTAGACCCGTTGGGTGTTCACAGCGATCGTCTCCGCTTTCACAAAAAAATAGGTGTCATTTAGCTGGGAATAGACCACCCGCTGTTCGACCGTGCTCTCCTACCCGTCAAGGAGCGGCCGTTCGGTTCACTATCAACAGATTCTTTGCTTCTCTAACGAATATTCAACACCCAGGCTGTAAGCAAAGTCAAATTATTATATGTTATTTACTTCGATTGTATTGCCCATGGAACCGATGCATTGATCATGCCCCTTCATGAGGCCCAGCTTAGTTTAACTTCCGTATCACAGATACAATCGAATTAAAGAGCTAATCCAAGGAAAGAATGCGACTGCAACCACCCCCTCCAATACCTCGAATCTCTTCCCGTACAAAAGCGAAGGAGCTGTGTCAAACAAGACAGGAATGCAACTACCTCTTTCCCCCATACCTCGAATTTCTTCCCTAACAAAAGTAAAGAAACTGTGTGCAAACAAGGCACAAATATATAAACAAGCAGGACCGGCTCACAGAGTTTTAGTATAATATAGATATATAGATAGATACAGGGTGTGGGGTAATTCCGTGCACATATTTCAACCATAAATAGAAATAGAAAAACGCAAAATAAAACGATTTCCATGAGTGACAAAAACCTCAAAACTCCTTCCCTTTCGAGAAATCAGTTTCTTTACTTTTAGATGGGAAAAATTTCAAGCCCCAGTGCTGCACATGGATGTATGCCCCGGCAAGTTTCAGAGTCCGCCAGACAATCCATCTCATCGTTCACGAGTCAGATCGAGACTGATATTGATGGAGCGTGGTAACGTGGATACCAACCCCTTTATAGCTACGTTGAGATGAGGAAGGAATTGAAATTTTATTCGTGGCCAGTATCAGTAGCTTAGCTGATTTTTTTTGCTAATGTCTTCTTCATAGACATAAATTCGAGAATTGAAGATCTACTTTGATTATATCTCTGATACGGTAGTTCTTGAGCTTTACAGCGTGAATGGGCACGTAAAATTCAAAATGTTGTTGCTTAATGACATTACTCTTTCCAACTCCTCCAGGGTCACTGAAAAAAACTTTGTACTGTGGCAGGTGGCGGGCATGTCTCAAAGAGAAGATCGCTTGTTTGCACCACTTTTGGTGAAACATGACTACTTCAATTTTTTTGCTGTTTAGAGACCTCATCATAGCTCTGTACTCACGCGGGCTCATCAGGACTTTGCTAAGCTCAGCAGTGAAGGAGCATGGAGATCAGAACGGTTGTTCGACGGTGGTGCCTCTAGAGCAAGGTCGACGTTCTGTAGCTAGTCTTCGTCAGGGAGGTGTCTTTCATGAACCACTCCCTCAGTTAATTGCTGCGCTAGTTGGAACTCCAGATTTGGAGCTAGAGTATCCCATGTGTCTTCTGGAGGACCGATTCTCTGTAAATCATCATATGCTCTGTCCAATTCATTAGCGTATACGTTGAACTTGCCTCATTAGCCTGGATAGTGCTCTTGACACTTTCGTAGTGTTCTGCGAAAGAGAGGAAGTCGCCTTTCAGATCCGCCACTTCGTCTGGTCAGGGTTGGTATAGCATAAGCAGGTTCCTGTACCGATGTTCACCTTCTTTCTTCTCCTTGTGGAACCTGATGATACAGGGACGATTGCGCTTTTTAATCGTTCCCAGACCATTGCACAAACTGATGGTAGCTGGTAATACGTTGGAATGGCCCTAATCGTCCGATGGACCTTCAACGTTATCAGTGCTACCTAGCACATCTGGTATGCGATCGGCTGCCTCTTGTGGATCCTTAGTATATCCTGATGAGTAAATGGCCGAAAACTCTGCTAGAGACATATTTTTGAGCTCATCTGGTCTGGCTGTATAGCGGTCCAGTGGTGATGTTCAAAATGTATTTTCATCATCATTGTCCATTCCTTGTAAGATTCTTTTTGGTTTCAGAATAGACCCCCTTTTGTCTCGGGGTGCTGTGTTGACAAACACCACTTTTCTGCTGGCCTTCTTTGGCGTTAGTGAAAGAATCCGGTACGCAGCCTCCTGAGCACTCACTTCCCTACTGTTCAGAAAGGCCGATCCCACCTTTCGGAGTTTAGATCTCAGTTCTTCCCCTTGGTTTTCTTCTGCCACCTTTTTTAGAAGTTTGCTCGTGGCTCTCTCACGTTTCATCATGAAACTGGTGATATACATGATGCAGAAGTAGAGGTCCATTATGAACCGGAAGTCCATATGTTTGCACGCCATGTTTGGAGTATCTTATTGTTATATTGATTGATCCATCTTTCGGAAGGTTGACGCTGCAGCACTACTTGCTTCACTGATTTCATAATTTTAACCAGATCCTGATATACCTACAGTTGTACTTCAGCTTTGTTCTGCATATCGCAGATGGAAATGTCCTCGGGAAGCTCTTTGTTCTCCATGACTTTGGACACTCTTTCAAAAATGTCTACTTTTGTCTTCATGATATCATCGGCAATCATAGAGTTATTTGCGTCAGGCTGTCGAGCGATGAACGTTTCGGACGAGGGATAATGCGGGAAGTGAAATCTACAACACCCTCTTCTTCTGCAAGTCGAATTGTGTACATGTTTCTGGAGAGAAAGGACAAGCTGCCTTAAGTCGCTGTCTTCTTCCGGTATAGCACAGGTCTGATGCTGGTTAATGAATGAGGCAATTTTCTCATCTGTATTGACATCCAGTTTCGGACTGCCATCCACCCACAGGGTGGGGTGGGCTTGCGGCGAAATTCTTGCCTGAAACTCAATTCGAATCATGTGGTCGACCATATCACCAATGGGATGTGCAGGGCCACCTATGAACACTTTGAAGAAGGTGTCCAATCGGTGTTTCAATTGACGCGCTGCAGTTTCGGGATTGGACCTAAGCCACCTGCACTTCTCATCCCATGGCATAGCTGTCACGCCATCAGCAGTCAGTTGTTTTCGGTACTGATGAGCTATTCTTTTTATCACTTCTGGCTACTGCATATCGGCTGCTGACAGTGTAAGGAACCATGTGGGAACACCCAATTGACGGACCATAGCCAGTAGGTCTAGTAAAACCGTATTGCAGTATGCTGTAGAGCCCTAAATGTTCTTCATAAATTTAAAGGTTGTGTCAGTGCCTAACATGGCTTGAACGTTGTCAGAAATTTTCATGAGGCCAGCATTGATCTCGCGGTTTTGGAAGGTCTGACCTCTCGTCTGCCTCAAAGAAATTTGAATGTCATCGCTTACTTGCTTAGCCTCAACTGCATATTGAGCTGAGAGTAGGTAATCTATATAACTAGCGAATCTGCCATCTGCGTTCAGTAGCCTCTGGTTGAAGTATTTCCATGGCGTAGTTTTTTTTCTTCCTTCCCTCAGACAAACCTCCTAGACCAAAGGGATATTTTGAAGAATTAGATAATTCTTCAAAGTTTTTTTTTTTTCTATCAAGAATGGACAGGATTTATGATGCTTCCCTGGTACGAAGAACAATGTGTTGTCTTCATCAACTACCTGTTCTGACTGCAGTAGTGTGTCATATGGGATACCGCATAATTTGTCTGTTCAAATTGAATTTGATCTTCTTCATCCTCCAGAGCATGTTTGTTCATTTTGCATTCAACTTCCTGCTTGCTTTTACTCGCAGCCACATAGTGCTGCTGGTACATCAGCTCAATTGTTATGGTGCTCTCACTTCTACCTTGTCACGGACGGACATTATGAGGCCCCTCTGGAGTAATAATTGTGTCCAAGACTTCTATATTCAGATTGAGCATATCCGCAACTCTTTGAACTGCAAGGTTGTCCGCCCAGGCGCCGATTCTCAAACTATCAATATATACGTCATACTCTCTTCTCTGCTGCTGAATGATCGTTTCTCGTGGGGGTGACTGCTGCGGAGTGTTGTGGATTTGCAGGAAGTGTTTATAATAGTGTTTGTAGATCTCCAGATAATCAATTAGCCTTAGTCGTATATCAGGCCCACTGATGGTCTGCACTCCAAACGAAACGAGGGAAAGTGATACAGCGTGGAAAAAACAGTTCCCATCCCCAGGGACGTCGATGATTTTCATGCTGCGCCTTTTCGCGACATGAGCCAGAAGAAGGTAGTTGTTGCCTGCGGGTAAAGGGGATAAAGGAGCAGGGGCTGCTACCTCACGTGCTTCGTCTTCTTGAATGGCTTTGAACATTGCTTCCCACAACTCAGGATCATCATCCATCCACCTGTTTGTAAATACATTTTCAAGATCTAACAGCTGATGAATGGACATTAAACCTGTTTTTTTTTTATTAACACAATTAGATTTTATTAGATACTGGACAATAGACGGACCAACTGACCCATTCTAAAAGAGCATCCAGGATTTATGCTCTGGCCCTCTTTGAGCTGTTGTCTCTGAGCTAATTCCATTTCGTGAGAATCAGAGATAACTGCAATTCGCGCAAAGGTGTTAAAATAATAAATAATCTACAAAAATGCTTTAAAAACAATTGTTGAGTTGATAAATGGCCTATTCTATTTGTATATAATTATGAATATCAAGATTCGCTGTTACAGTCCAGTATAAATTGGGAAACCATTAAAGGAACATTGCAGGTTCTGAAACATGCGTTAACAGGAAAGAGAGTGCGAAAGTTTTCGGACGCTTCTGGTGAACATTTTTTTTTTTAGTATCTAAGGATTATTTCAAATATACCGGTCCAAATAACTCTGCAATAAATACTGTAAGTGAGGTATTTATAACTATATGTATACCTATATTTTCACATAATGAATCTAGTAAGGAATTACTTCGTTAAAAAAGTTGAAAGAGTGTTATTTCTCCTTCTTCCAAATTCTACTCAAAGGATCTGAAAATATGATATAATTCGGACAGCACTATTGCTATGGCTAACTACAAACAAAAATACATTTTAATTATGTATTACTACATTTTTTATAAGGTTTGCTTACCTGTTTTCCCAATCCGAGCATATGTGTACGTCCTTCTAAAGAGGGTTATGCTGTTTCAGCCAAGTTAGTGCCGCCACTACTGTTTTCGGTCGAATGTAAACATACATGTCATGTAGTGCCCTTTGTAACTTAGCGTCCTTTTAAGTTTAAAGGACACTACCTGTGCAGTGTCTAGCAGCCTTGTCAGGAGAGACACCACGGATTGCAACTGAGCAGGCCCATTCACAGCGCTTCCATGACTGATTTTTGTCCTCCTTTCAGTAGTCCAACGAGTTTCATAAAAGGAATCCTTTTGCAGATCAGTCTGAGCTCTAGAGGCCTTAGACCAGTGGTTCCCAAACTTTTTTGGACTAGCGCCTCCTTGGCGGCCAGGTTTGATACGAACGCCCCCCGCCCAAGTCGCCAATTGCAATAAACATTCGAACACGCACTTTTTAGTATGATTTGAACTGAAATGAAGGTTAAAGAGAAGTGTAAATGTCATGAAGAAAAAGAAACTTAGATCAGTAACCAATTTTATTATTTGTTCGTCAGCAATATGAAAGAATGCATGAAGTCTCGCCACATATCATGGTAACATATGTATTTCACTGATCACAGTTCTCTGTCAATGAGATAGATGGGCTTGTCGCAGCCCGTGCACGGATATTGGCTTCTCAACACAACTGTCTTGCTTAGGAGGAGTTGCAAATCTGCTCTTTCATCAATTTTGAGTTCGTTTCTTTTCTTGGAAAGAAGCATGTCATTCAGCCGTTTTTTTTTTTTTTGTTTTTGTTCTTACCATGGCTACTTTCTGCATTTGGCTTCAAATCAATAGCATTTTGTACAGGAGCGGGTTCATTATCGGACACTTCAGCCTGGAGGTCCTGGATCCCAAAGTTTAAATTTGAGTTAATTGTTCTCCCATATTTTGTTGCCGTTGAAGGCTCCGTAGACCGACCGTCTCTGTACTAGTATGGCACCCAAAATTATTAACAGAGCTTGCAGCAGCAGAGCAGTTGGCATTGGATAATGGTTCACAAGGGCTGCGAGCAATACTCTCGCCTCCAGGCTAATCATCAGTGATTTATATCTCTGCTATTCCGTCGAAAATTCCCTAATTTCTGGTGAACTCAAGAAGGTTCTATTGGTCTCAAAGTGCCCAGAGCTAGTATGATACTACAGACAGGAAATAAGGCGCAAAGCATCTCCAACCCTATACGATACGGGCCGTTCGCTCCGACATGCCGCACTAGGTAAAGAGATGAAAAAACGAAAAGAGACGGAGATAGAAAGAGAAACGCCTGCACAGAAGGTCTCTTCCGTGGCTCCCAACGCGGGGGAAGGCTAAAGTCCCATGGGATGGGTCAGCACCATTCGGCGTTCGATGGTCCACTTCACGGAACTGATAGGCAAGAATTGAGGACTACCTAACATTTCCAACTTACCTTGTCACCATGATCTGCAGCTAGCTGCAACATCGCCTCTGGAAAAGCACTCAGGACAGCTCTAACGTCCGCGAGGCTATATTGCAGCAGCGCAAAGTCATCTGCGATGATATGGCGCGTATCGTTGATACTGCTATAGATCGTAGGCCTACTACGAGGCCTACTACCTATAGCCTACTACCTAGGTAGGCCTACTACTACCTACCTACGAGGCCTACTACCTAGGCCTACTACCTATAGCCTCGTCCGCGATGCTATATTGCAGCAGCGCAAAGTCATCTGCGATGATATGGCGCGTATCGCTGATAATGCTATAGATCGTAGGCCTACTATGTATTCGACCACAAATTTGAGCAGCGTTGGGAGAATAAAAACACATCGTCAAAGTGGAAATAGCAGCATCCAATTTTTTTCTTTTTTTCAAACGTCAAGCCAGCAAGCAAGTGCAATTTATCTGCTACAGCAGGATCAGAATAAATACCAAGGTATGCGAAGATCCACCTCTGGCCGTCATGCCATCATTATACACAGCGCAGGGAACCCAAAGAATTATTATTATTATCATTAAAACTTCACGCTTGGGCTCCCACGGACAGGTAATACAACCCAAATGAAGCATTTGCAACACCGGGAAGCCCAAAACGCTGCTACAGGAAATCCAGTAAAAAACTATTAACAGCAGACTTAAAAGCCTGCAGGNTGAAAGAGTGCGCTCCGCACGCAGCACGAGTCTCTCTCCCAAAAACCTTGAGGGCAGGGAGAGAAGAATACAACCAATGCCTCTCATTATTGTACACTTTATAAAACATACATAGATTGCGTGAGGTATGATTCATTTTTTAATTGTACTGTAGTATTTTATGCATGTGTGGAATGCCATGTTTTTTTTTTCCTTTGTTGCATTACCCATTATTTCGATGCGCCCAAAAAACTGTTGCACCACTGTAGCCACGCATGGTGAGGGTCGTTTCGAAAGCAATGCCTCTCATATTTAAATCACTGGAAGGGATCACACGGGGCAGAAAATTGCATTGTTATGGTGACCAAACCAACGATAACGCCAGAGAGCACGCAAGTTTGAAGACCACAGAATGTGTGTCTCACCCACCGTTTAGTCCCGATCTGGCGCCGCCAGATTTCCACTAGTTTGGATCTCGGAAGGACGCATGACGCATTTTCCCGACAAAGCCGTAATTACAGCCGTGAAAAAAATGACCTTGGTAGGCGCTGACTTTTACGCCGCGAAGCATCAGACTCTCTTTTCATCGCTGGCAAAAGTCATTGAGAATGAATGGTGGTAATAGATACATAGAAAAATAAATTCTGGAGCAGAAATGTTCGCTAGTTTTAATGGTGCCACTTTCACCTTTGTAGCTCTTCAACTTTTTCAATTTAACTAGCACTCTATATCCCTGGGCGAGTCAGATGTAATGTTCTTCTCGCCTACAGTTTACGCAATTGTTATGCTCGCGTAGTACTTGTTTGAATTGTAGAATAAAACTTGTTCGTCTTGTACATGAATTATAGCACATACAGAAGGTTTAACAAGCGGCATTCGTAAACCTTAGCGAAGCTGATACCACTGCAAATAAGTTGCTTGTAGACGAATCTGTTCTTCAATCTGGCAAGTAATTCTCAACTGTTGTGTAGAAGCATCAAATTAACGTGCTTACGCATTCTACAACATTAACTACTCGGGTAAATAGCAGTGCCACGCTTGTATTCTTTATATCGAAGCAGATTCATCTACAATATCATGCAAATGCAATGATGCATGTCTTTACTTCAGAGCATGTGAAACCCAATTGCAATCTAGAGCCTCCTCTAGCTCCTCTTTTGCCTCAACGCCCCCCTACCGCCCCTCTTAGTCTCATCGCCCCCTGCCGCCCTTTCTAGCCCCACCGCCCCCTCAGAACTCGCCAACGCCCCCAGGGGGGCGCTAACGCCCACTTTGGGAACCACTACCTTAGACCAACTAATACTAGCGAGATGACATCAAGTGACAAAGCATTGACCCATGACTGGGTGGGTATTTTTCTACTCTTCAGTAAGCTGTGACATGTAGGGCAGACCCATGATTTGTCATGGGTTACAAACTGATCTGCTAAATTAATGATTTTGTCGATAGTTTGGTTTGTTTTATATTTTTCAGACTCCATTTCTGTAACTGAAAATCGGTAATGCAGCCTGTAGCATGAACAACAGACATAAAAATGGCCCCTCCTCTATCTTACACCGGAAGACAGCCGCACAATCATCCAGAGATACTTTGTGTGCTCTGTCGACTGTGCGATATGTTCTTCTCTATCATTTGCTGATCCTGAGCAGCCTCCCGGCTATCTTTCTCTCTATGTCGCTGCATTGCTGCCCTGTCAGTAGCACGTAGAGCTTCAGTAACCTCAAGGTTCTCTTCCCTCTATGTCGTTGTTCTGCTGCCCTGTCAGTAGCACGTAGAGCTTCAGTAACCTCAAGGTTCTCTTCCCCTCCATGTCGTTGCTTTGCTGCCCTGTAAGCAGCACGTCGAGCTCAGTAACCTCAAGGTTCTCTTCACCTCCATGCCGCTGCTTTGCTGCCCCGTCAGTAGCACGTCTAGCTTCAGTAACCTCAAGGTTCTCTTCACCTCCATGCCGCTGCTTTGCTGCCCCGTCAGTAGCACGTCTAGCTTCAGTAACCTCAAGGTTCTCTTCCCCTCTATGTCGCTGCTTTGCTGACCTGTCAGCAGCACGTCGAGCTTCAGTAACCTCAAGGTTCTCTTCACCTCCATGCCGCTGCTTTGCTGCCCTGTCAGTAGCACGTCGAGCTTCAGTAACGTCAAGGCTCTCTCCCTCTCTATGCCACTGCTCTGCTGCCCTGTCAACAGCACGACGAGCTTACGTATCCTCTAAGCTCTCTTCCACCCTACTTCGGTCCATTATTTTTCTGACTGAAGCACGGCCTTGCTGCCCTATTAGTAGCTCGGCGGGCCTCAGTAACCTGTGGACCTTTTTCTTGTCTATTCGTTTTCTTCAATTTTGAGTTTTGCTTTCTGCGCTGCTCAGCACTTCCACATTTTGATCGAGGCATGGCTGCCTAGTCGAGCAAACGTGCATACTACAATAGGTAATTTATAAGTCGACCTGTAATATGATTGAATTTCTTGTAAAGCTGGATTTATACATGTATAGATTCATAATTCAGGTGGATACAATTCTGTTCCATTATAATACTGTTGTGTTCATATACCCGTGACGATGCACTTACATTGTACTCGCACTATTCAGATGTACTATAAAGAAATGAATGTTTTCGACGTATTATGAGTGCCATCGAATTTGACTTAAAGCGCGTTCGATTAGGACATAAACTAAATGTGCTTAGCCTAAATCAAGCGGGACTATGGACGTGTTCGATTTGGGACCTAAAAGTCGAGCTAAGCCAAGCCCACTTGACTTAACTTG
>LQNS02278143.1:20982702-21010089 GCA_001587735.2 Parhyale hawaiensis | reverse complement strand
AATCCTCTATATCCTACTAACATAATGGCAATAGCTCAAAGAAGCCGGGGTGCTAGTCCCGGCCTCTCTTTGGGAATGGGCCTCTTGGTTCGTCTACTGCCGCCTATCTAATCTAATCTAATCTAAAAAAAAATGACCCGCGACCCTCTCACCCCCTCCATCTCTGAGGAAGGCAAGTTCCACCTCGGTGCAGTGCATGCCCACAACTGCTGAGTCATCACAACTAGATCAGCAACGAGCTCGCGGGCTTGGGTTGGCCTCGAACGAGCGACACAAGGTTTATAGAGCTGCGAACGTAAGCATGCTGCTACCGTTGCAGCAACACCACCGTGCTGCTACCGTGGTTCAGAAGTGTGTGCATTGCACCTTTCTTGTATTTATCAGAGCATTTACTGCGGAAGTTCAACTTCAGTCTTTCTGTCGAGTTTGTGGCTTCTACGTGGACTGTGTGAGAACAGCCTTCCAAACCAACTCGGTACTGAGCTTCACTATAGCGAAGTCGTCATAAATAAACTTCCTTTTCTCGACGTTGACGTGGAAATCATAGACGAAGGAAGAATTGAAACCATAGTCAACGACCCACTGGCAATTGCAGCTGTATCTACTCCTCTGGGGCTATTTGGCCTATACCTGCAGCGCGAACAAGCTAGTGCGTGCAGGTTTTCCAGTGGAGGGTACAGTCGAAGCTGCCTTTACCTTCAACTCGAAAATACCGGCCGTATATGTGAGCCGTTAGTCATATGCTTAACAATTGCCATTCATCGAAAAATCAAAGATTTGTTCTATCACAGTGAGAACCACACACATTGTCCTGTGCAATATTATCTAGTGCTCATCAGATCGCGGTGAAAGGGGGCTGTAGAGCTCAAAGTTTAGGTCCCTACCGCGATTCCGTGTGTCTGTCCGCTATCCTTGCCTCCTGGTTTCGTAAGTGTCTCACACAGGGACGTAATAGCTGGCGGGAGGCTGTGCTGTGCAGCAGCCTGTCCTTCAATACATACATAGAAACGCTGGCAACGAACTCTGAATGGCCACAGATTCGTTAATAGATTGACCACCAAGTTACCCCTTTGGTATAGCAACAAAAAAAAGATTTTTTTTTGCAGGTTTGATTCGATCGTGTCCCCAGAACAGCGAGAGGCCATGGCCAGCACGACTGGGAACACAGAAGAAAAATTAGGAGGGCAATGGAAGCTCTTGGACGGCTGCACCGACCGACGCCTGGTGAAGAGTCACCTCACCTGGCCCTTGCTGCCGAGGGCAGTGTTCGCCCAGAAATCGAAGGTTAAGTGACGAACTAATTTATGTTTGTTTTTGCTGAAGGACTGCTCGCCCAAGCATCCAAGGTTCCTTTACTTTCTAAGGAGCATATTGCAAATGGATCAGAGTAATGATTACAGACTATTGCTAACCATTGGCACGAGATGGTTGTCCTGCCTTGTAAAAGCGAAAACCAAACAAACGACACACCTACACAAACAAGATAACTACTTCAGATTTAGTCCAGGCTCTGAGGGGAGTCTGTGTACATTTCTCTTTCACGGCTCTACCATGTATTTTCCTATTCCATATGATGAGGACATTAAAAAAAAAGTTGGGTAGAACGTTCGCACCTGGTACATTTTTGAGGGGGACAGGGGGTGCTTAAAATTACCAATTGTGAAACGATTGCTCTGAAACTTGCTCAGAATATGTATTTTTGAAAAAAAAAACACTATTTGGTGATACAATTCTTCTGATTCAGGCCTTAGTTTTTGAGATAATTGGATATAAATGTATATGTATTTTTTTTTTAATTTCCAAACAATGGAACTCAATGAGGCTTCATGCTGACAAAATGACAGTTTTGGAATTCTTGAAGCATTCCTAACAAAACTATAGAGCTGGATTTTCCATTTTCTATTTCGTTGCGATCGCTAGCTGGAATATAGGGAAAAACAAAGGATTCGGTTTTGAGCTGTGATAAAAAACATTATGAGGGCAAAATGGAATATCCGGTTATAGGAATGTTTGAAGGATTCCAAAACTGTCATTGTATTTTTTTAAGCATGGAAAGTCATTGAGTTCTATTCTTTTGAAATTTCCAAGAAATAAAGATTTATTTTTTATATATTTCCCATTGTCTCGAAAACTAAAGCTTAAATAAAAAAGTTGTTAGAGCAAAATGTGCTTTTTTTTCTAAAATACATACTCTGAGCAAGTTTAAGAAAAATCGGTCCACAATTGTATTTTTAAGCCCCATGCTCCCCTACCCCTAAAAAAATGTACCAGGTGCTAAAGTTCTAGCAACTCTTTTTTAATGTCCTCATATGGAATGGGAAAATATATGGTAGTGTTGAAAAAGAGAAATGTTCACAGATACCTCCAGAGCCTGGACTATTTCGTGGATATTCCGCTTAGTGGAAAAAGTGCAGTTATTATTATTAATAAAACTTCCCGCTTGAGCTCCCACGGACAGGTAATACAACCCAAGTGAAGCATGTTGCAACACCGGGAAGCCCAAAATGCTGCTAAGGAAATCAAGCAAAAAACTATTAACAACTTACTTAAACGCCTGCAGGCCTATCCGACCAAAAGCCGATGCCGACAACAAATTCCAAACCTTAGCCGACCAGGGTACGAAGCATCGACAAAACTGATTAGTTCGACATCCGGCAGCCTCCAAAGTGAATGAGTGCGCTCCGCACACAGCACGAGTCTCTCTCCCAAAAACCTTGAGGGCAGGGAGGGAAGAATACAACCAATGTCTCTCGTTGTTATACACCTTGTAAAACATACGTAGCTCGGCTACTCCTGTCCTGTGGGACAGGTTCACCAGATCATTATCGGCGCACAGCCTGCTGGCTGAACTACCAAGTCGGTCCGACCGACACAAGTGAGTGTCAGTAGTTAAAGCCCAGACCGGTGAGCAATACTCCAACACAGGCAACAAAAACGCATAAAAACATCTACGGGCAACCTGACTATGACCAACACTGAATTCACCTTACGCAGGAGCCCAATCTTAGTGGAAGCACGTGACACCAACCTTCTAATATGCGGCTCAAAAGTAAGCTTCTCATCAAAGACAACACCAGAATCTCCAAGGAGCTAGACTCCTGAAGTAAAGTGTCATCAATCTCCAGTTGGGGATTCTGCGGTACAAGTGTCCGAGACCGACTAATAATCATCGACTTGGTCTTACTGGCATTCAGCTTCATACTCCAGGCCGAGCACCATGCAGTAATACGCGACAAATCCCTATTCAGCGGCTGAGCGACAGCATCACGCAGGCGAAGAGCAGGTATCACAGTCATCAAAGTGGAATCGTCGGCATAGTTGATCATGATGTTTTCAAGCGAAGAAAACATGTCACTAGTATAGAGAACGAACAACAGCGGGCCAAGCACACTGCCCTGAGGGACACCACCGTGAGTGAGGCGCTCAAAACGCCGACAACAGACACACTCTACGTTCGCTCAGAAACAAAATCGCGAATGATTAACAGAACCCTACCACCCACACCAAAGGACTCCAATTTACATAATAGACCCCTGTGGTTAACCCTGTTAAACGCCGCGCCAAAGTCCAACTGGACAAGGCGTGCCTTCGACCTACAATCCAGCGCAGACTGTAAATGGTGTGACACCGACAACAGAGCGTCACAACAACCCAAGCAAACTCTGAACGCAAACTGACCGGTAGGCAGCAACCCCGTAACCTCAGCGATACGAACCAGCTTACCAGCGATCAGCTTCTCGAACAGCTTCGACAAAATAGGCGTCAGTGTGATGGGTCGATAGTTGGCAATATAGGGTGATACCGGACCCTTGGGAATAGAAGTAATATTCCCAGTACGCCAAAAACGAGGAAAATTTCCTAACCGTATCACGCGCTGGAAGATCACTGCAAGCTTAGGGGCGAGAACGTCAGCCAGCTGCTTATAAAACAAAGGAAATATGCCCACCGGATCCACACCTCCATATATACGGATCAAGGCCATCAAGCAGTACCATGACTGTACCAGATCTGAACGCCAAAGAG
This sequence comes from Parhyale hawaiensis, assembly GCA_001587735.2. Lineage (NCBI taxonomy): Eukaryota > Metazoa > Arthropoda > Malacostraca > Amphipoda > Hyalidae > Parhyale > Parhyale hawaiensis. Next base: position 21,006,066 of record LQNS02278143.1, on the reverse strand, counting down.
GTCAAGCGAGGTTCAGGGTGGCATCCATGAGGCAAAGCGATAACATCTCTGCTCTGCTTCCCGTCAAAGTGAGCCGACAAAAGCTCCGCCCTTGCCAAGGGATCAGTAATGATGCCCCCACTTGGATCAACAAGGGGCGGCAACGAAGGTTCAGCACCGAATACTGAACCCTTTAGCTCACTCCACCAACGATGTGGATGGCCTATACTCAGCAGAGACACTCTAAACGCTGCCTCAGACGGCGCTGTGCCTCCTCATACAGACGCTTAGCCTCAGCCCTACGATCAACATATAGGGCTGCCACAACGTGCGGTCACGCGAACGCCGCCATGCCCGATAAGCCGCTTCTGTAGCTTCAAAAGCTAACCGACACTGGTCGTCAAACAACGGCTTATCCCGAGACCTCACAAGAATAGTCCTTTTAGGGACAAACCTCTCTAAAATTGACACAGTCAAGTCGTTAAGCTCAGAGACTGGATCCTCACTGTGAATAATCTGGCGCCAAGGTCACGTTCTAACTGCCCGAGTAATAGCCACCCAGTTAGCCCTGCTCTTAACGAATACTACTCTCTTGGTGTCTACCACAGGAACAACCTGATTAAGGTCCAAGGACACAACAAGATGAGAGTGGTCTGAAGAGCCAATAGGGGAGCCAACTGACACCGACATCAAGTCCGGGACATCAGTCATAACGAGGTCGAGACAGTTACCAGCAATATGCGTGGACCCGCGAACTAGCCGCACACAACTAGACAAGGTGCAAAAGTCCAACGCAGACACACCATGACAATCAGTCGGTGATGCAGATCCCAACCATTCCCTGTGGTGTGCATTAACATCATCCACAAAAACAAACGCTGACTTATGATCCGTGCTCTGGATCAATGCCATCACCGTCAATAAACAGTCATAAAGAGAATCATCAGTTGCAGGGCTCCGATATAAGGAGAATAAATAATAATTATTCAGTCGGCCACATACCCTTACTACAATGATCTCATGACAGGCGCATTCGTGCACTGACTGCCGGTAAGCACAGAATCCGCTCCGGACATAGACGGCCATTCCACGGATATCCAGGCCCCGATCCACACAGCCTGCGAAAAGGGGACTGAAAACGCTCCAAGGTAAGCTCAGCATCGTGCCTTCTGCCAGCTACTAATGTCTCGGAGCAGCACACGACAACATCCACACCACGGGACCCAAAGTCGAGCTCCGCAAGGTTTGCATGCAGTCTTCTAATATTACAATAGAGGAGACGATACCCCCGAGCCCGACCCGGTCCCGGGTTGCTTTCAACTTCCCCACAAAGTAACCGTAAGAAAAGAAAAAAAAAAAGAACATAAATATACGCCAACTTCTCGATAGTAATTTTTTTTTTTGTGAAACCACCATCGTCCCCGACCAACCACCCCTAGTACCAGCCCCCTTCCAATGAAAGAAATGGAGGCTCTTGGTTCCAATCCAGGAGGTCCTGACCAAGCGAATCACAAGATTCACGAAGGGTCGTGACACTTGGGCAATTTACATATAGAATAATAGGAGAACCAGTCCTTGCGCACCTAACCCAAGGTTTTCGGAAGGGGTGTACCTCTAACAGGCCATAACGAAATATATATATATATGTATATATGGGCCTCAGGACCCCAAGGCATGTGTCGACTGCCTTCTCCGCAGGGGGTTTTACAGCTGCCTGCAGTTCCCGCTGAGAAAGTTATTTTGTTAGGTTATGAATGCTTTCAATACTTCTTCCCCTTCGGTCCCGCGAGGTGGGTTACCGAACAGTCATATTCAACCTGCCCCATGACTCTCTTTTGAGGATGACCAAGGAAGGGACCCTCCGAACGTGTGTTTCTTTTTTCTGTCTTCTTATCTTTTTGTTTCTCGGCCCCGTGCGGCGTGGCCAAGCGAAATCATTTAGCCCTGCCCTGGAGGTTGGAGATGCTGTGCACCTCTTGCCAGTAAGTAGCGCACTGATCACTTGAGACCAAATAACTCATCTGCGTTCGTATATAATCTGAGACGTTTCGGCAGGAACGCAGAGTCAAAAATCATTGAAATACGAGACATACTTCACGTCCTATTGGCGCACGAGCCGGTGCTCAGCCACAAGGTTAGTTATAGACAGTGTGTCTCTAATGCGCTTGAAAATTTCCTACTAGTACTTGTAACTACTATCATGTCTGCATCGGACAACAGGGGATGGTCGAAAGCACTAAGGCGAAAATACAAATTAGAGGGTTATCCTCTTCGTAGACTTAAGAGCTTAAACAATCAGTCCAATTTCATTACAGTAAGTGTGGACACGCACGTCTTGACGCTGGGCCTTGCACCGATACACAAGCCTACTTGTATCACAGCACAACCTGCCATCACAACAGTCGGAGAAGCTTTGGGCATCCCAGACAGATACACTCAGACCTACGAAATCCCACAAGGGATCCAAACTGTCTTTTGTAGAGCCAGCTTCTTCTATACTTCAGCAGGTTTGAATTATTCAAATCTACAATAATTTTCTATTTCTACGTCAGGTTATCTACGTGATGCGGGACCCCAAGGACGTCTGTGTCTCCCACTACTACAACACGGTCAAGTACTACAACTACACAGGAACCTTCGACCAGTTTGTGGAAATTTTCCTTGGTGGAGTTTGTGAGTTTTATATCTAATTAGTGGACCCGTGCGTGAAAAATTCACGCAATAACCTATACGTTTGCCTAATGCCTCTAGGCCGATGCGGAATCTCCTCTTCTCTTATTTGCTTCTTAATTTTATTCTTTTCTTCATTGATTTTTTGTCGTGCTGTCATCCTTAGGTCTTCTATATAGACAGGCAGAAGAAACATCTTGCGTAAAACACTCTAACAAACCTAAACAAAATAGCAGCTTATATACAATGTGTTTGGTCCGTAGCAAAGATACCGTTGATTGCGTCTTTCCACCTCAAATATCTGCTTCATTTGAGGTGCTCAAATTTTGACTTATGAAGAGAAAACTGCTTCGTCAGAGGAAATCAGTAAGCTAGAAGAAATAATTGTCTACTGCCTGTGAAAACTTATGATTCGTCGGTTTCGTTGACAATTGCATCAAAGTGGGAAGAATAGCTCATGCAACGAAATCATCTGTGGGAAGAAACTACGAATCAAGAAGCATGAGAGTACCAACGGAAGCTCCAGATATCTTCAGTGCTACGATTTCAACTTCGGCAATGCAAGAAGTGCATTCAGACATAAGGTCGCCTTGTACTTTGCCGTAGATTCGATGTATGGAGAAGCTAATACTCGTACAAATCAGACTAAGCCTGCGATGTCTTCATTGTTGGAGTTTCAATTGTCCCTCCTTAAGATACGTTTGGCATCTTCTGCAACCCGGCCTATTTTCTGCCTATCACTTTCAATGGAGCTTGAGGGGACAACCAGAGCCTCCAACCTGGGCTAAATCCCGCCTATCTATTTCGTTAAGAGCGTGACACCAAACATATAAATATATATATTTATATATAATATACATTTATATATTAGATTAGAAGATTAGATACTAAGAATGACCGTCGTGCGTTTATAAATATATATATTTATATGTTTGGTGTCACGCTCTTAACGAAATAGATAGGCGGAAATTAGCCCAGGTTGGAGGCTCTGGTTGCCCTCTCAAGCTCCATTGAAAGGGATAGGCAGAAAATGAGCCGGGTTGCAGAAGATGGCAAACTTATCTTAAGCAGGGACAGTTGAAATTCCAACGATGAAGACACCGCAGGCTTAGTCTGATTTGTACGAGTATTAGCTTCTCCATACATCGAATCTACGGCAAAGTATAGGGCGATCTTATGTCTGAATGCACTTCTTGCATGGCCGAAGTTGAAATCGTAGCACCGATGATATCTGATGCTTCCGTTGGCACTCTCATGCTTCTTGATTCGTAGTTTTTTCCCACAGATGATTTCGTTGCATGAGCTATTCTTCCCACTTTGATGCAATTGTCAACGAAACCGACGAAACATAAGTTTTTGCGGGCAGTAGACAANTATTTCTTCTAGCTTACAGTTTTCCTCTGACGAAGCAGTTTTCTCTTCATATGTCAAAATTTGAGCACCTCAAATGAAACGGATATTTGAGGTGGAAAGACTGTATCAACGGTATCTTTGCTACGGATCGAACACATTGTCTATAAGCTGCAATTTTGTTTCTTTGTTGGAGTGTTATACTCAAGATGTTACTTCTGCCAGTCTATATAGAAGACCTAAGGATGACAGCACGACAAAGGATCAATGAAGAACAGAAGAAAATTAAGAAGCAAATAAGAGAAGATTTCGCACCGGCCTAGAGGCATTAGGGAAACGTATAGGTTATTGCGTGAATTTTTCACTGACGGGTCCACTAGTATTTATATATAGCTCAAGATCCCCATTTGATTCCCTTATTCGACTCCTTCTATATATTCTTATAAAAACACAAGGGCAGGAGGAAGAGCCTCCTGTGTGGATAGCACATGGTTTATATATTTTAGGTCTGATCAATGGCGACAGGAAGCTCAGTGTTGACAATTTGTTTATTCAATTTCTACAATAGTCTGACAAGTTTTACGTGGCTGTTTATACTGCGCAGTAGCTCGCCAAAGCTTGCCTCAACGTTTCGACCACGTCCGTAGTCATCATCAGGAGGTAGTGATGGTGGTGCCGCCGGTGGTAGCGGCGTTGGAGGTGGTGAGGTGCTTTTCATGTTATGATGGTGGAAGTTCAGGATGGTACTGCTTGGTTATGGAACGGAAGGGCTTCTCATAGGTAACGCGCGGTCAGGGACGCCGAGCTCTGCCTCTGGTTGGCTGAGGCCGATACTAGTGCTGCGAGTACAGGCGAGTGGTCCGCAGCTTTCCGATCTGGTGGACGCTGGAGCTGCAGCTGGTCACCAAGTAGTTTTAGCGTCCTGCTGATGCCTGTGAATTGAGAGTTGATGGCCGGTTTGTAAAGTTTAATGAGTAGTGCCTCTTTACGAACCGGCCATCAACTCTCATCAATGCCGGTGAATGAAGTTTTGCAGATGATTTCAAAGACATGGCCCAACAGTGATGCCACCCTTCGTGCCAAATTTGAAAATTGGATGTTCAAATTTTCATTTATATGATCTAAGAATAAAATTACCAGATTTTATAAAAAAAAAGAATTTGGCAGGGCATTGCTAAGTGTGTAAAAGCACACTGCTCTAAATTTGCTAGCCGTGAATGGAACTGGTCCATAGAATCCACACATAGAGTTTTTTCCATAGGAGTGCGAAGTTTTTTGTGATTGCCAAGTAAAACTCCCTGTTGCTGCACATGCACCCTGTACACCCCCAGCCTACGCCCCTGATATATACAGTAATTAAATCTCGGGTTCGAATCGAAAAAATGGAAGACTGTGAGTTTCTTTTCCGGATAATTCCAGGTGCAAGGGGGGCTAAAATTTTCTAAATATGTTTACACATTTATAATATATATGGCTCGACGTTTAATAAATATAAAAACCCAGGAGGTTTTCAAACTTACGCTTTCCGTCGACTATCCAGCAAGAATAACTACTTCCTTAATATGCACTGAGTATAGATATTATTTATAAATAATAATGCCACAGCGGATATTTAAACTACCATTTGAAAATATGAACACATTCTATAATATTCAAATCAATGGCCCATTGAATTTGACTTTGCATTATGAAGAAAATCTACGGAAACTTGTATGCTGGATGCACTTATTGCATAGACAAATTCCAAATCTCAGTTTCGAAATCGTCTGAAGTGAGGTGATGTGTCACAATGCGAAGCTCTTTTTCCTGTGAGTCAAGAAACCAAATTTGAGGTTGAGATCATCTACGAAAATTGGCAAAATGTCCTGCAAACGAAAAACAAGAATAAGAGTCCAGAAAATTGAGATTTTCTTGGACGCATATTGCTTTTCTTCCTTCATAGTAAACTTCAAAGGGAATACGTAGCATAGACTTATTTCTGAAGTTGTAGGAGGAACATAAATCGTTTGGGCAATGGCTGTATGCAACATCCTCTGCAGCTTCGAATCCAGCTGCCGTAGCTCGGTATTCAGTTATTAATTTGTTAATCTCTTGATAAGAGGCAGCTATGTTCAACCATATAACGTGCCAGAACTTCAACCTCAAGGCGTCAGAACTTCAGTCTCAGAGGCTCAACCAATCTAGTTCAGCTGATCGTATTTGAACAATTATCCAACAAGGAACTGGTTCATGCGAGACGAGAGTTGAAACACGGGAACATTTCTCCTTACTCATTCGATTTTGTCGCTACGGGACACAACTTCAGCTTGGCCAGATTTCAACTGTCCAAAATGGCTTAAAATCTATGCTGCCATTGCAAAATTTTTCTACGGCAAGTGCCAACTGCGCAGTTTGCATATCTCTCTTAATTTTGAGTGGCTTTCATAGCTCGCAATAATTTACATATTATTGCTATGTTCAAAGACGATAAGATGTAGTTAAGGTCACAGAAACTTTTATTTCAGGAACGTGAAACGTTCTTGTTTTTCGACTCTCGTGTGCAGCGGGCTTCACGTAATGACACAGCAGCAGCTTGTTGGAAAGGAAAATTAGAATGAATAATGTTCTTGCAATAGCTGCTAAAGTAATTGGCAAGCATGAAAATTATTTTCAGTCATTGTAGATCGCCAATAGCACAAGCCAAATTATTTTTGTTGCTTATCTAACTGCACAAACATATTTAGATATAACCAGTCTACTTGTATCGTAGTCATACATCGGTAAATGTACGGGGCATATACTGAGGTTGCCATTTATTCTCCGGCTAGCTAATATTTTTTCAAGACAAAAAAAAAAACTGCGAGGTCTCATCGAAGCGGATTATAGTTTGCGCGCTTCTCTTCTGATGTATAAAATCTGACACAAGTGATAGATCACGCATTCGGGACACGTGGCTCTGGGGCGGAAACAAGAAGAGCTGCAGCACGTGGAAATTCTTCGCCCTCATGTTGGCAACAAGGTACACAGCATGAGAATAGTATTCCACTTTTTTGGGGGCCCTGTCGGAAATTTATTTATTTGCATAACGGAAATAGCAAGCGCATCGAGAGCCGAACCCTGGATCTTAGCTCCTTTCCGGGAAAGGGTCTTTTGGTCTGTACAATTTTAGCCACCTCAGGTAATGTTATATATTTCCAGTTGAGTACCTGCCCTACTGGAGTCACGTTCTCAGCTACTGGAACAAGCGACACTTGGATAATCTTCTGATTCTCCGCTACGAAGAGCTACAAGCGGTAAAGAATTTCTCCTTAGTACCTCTTAACTTTTTCTCCCATGAATTAATTCGGCTTTCTCGCAGATATAGTGTTATTTCAAATGTTGTACAGAAGCCACGCTGTGAGAAAGTAGGTTAATCTCACAAAAGAAACTTAAGTATCTCGTATTCTATCCTAGAATTATTGACTGGCTCTCTCTGATAAAAATGACTTTAAGGGGATATACAGGTAACCGCTGATTAACGCAGTCGATTGGGGGCTGTGTTAATTGATTTAGGAGTTACTGGACAATTTTCTAAGTCGTCTTAATACTATGTCAATTGATAAACGGTGTATCATTTATATCTTAATCGGGATCTCGGTATCTAATGCGAGGCTTTGTCCATCGAATTCTATGTTATTATCACCCGTGAACGAAGTGAGAGAGGTGATAAAGTTTTCGTTGAAGATTTAGGTATATACCTATATATATATATTTGTATATACAGAAATGTATATATTTGTCACTCTAACCAAAATGTGATGGAAGGAGTTGAGCAAAGTTCATAATTTTTGTAGGGAGTCCGTTGGGTTGACTTACAGTAGATGTGACCCATGCCAAAAACTATATCTAGCTGGCCATAAAAAATGACAGCGCTGAATTTGCTTCTACTGCAGCAGAATGTCTTACGCCACAAGGCGCCCTATTTTTTCCTACGTTATTACTGAAGATTTACTCAGGAATTGGGGCTGTGCCCTAACCTTGTTCATCAAAAATGACTACAGTACGTCGAATTTGCCCCCACTGCGGGTGATGGTCTAACGCCATCAGCCGTTCTGGTTCGAAACGATGTTAACCGGCGTTTTCCTGTAGCATGTTGGCCTATAATAATGGTAGCAAGAAATACTGTATTTTTTTAAGATGTCTGATGGTGTTGGACGCACTAATTATGCTGATCTCTACTGATGCTCTGATTTAAAAATATAACTTCTTCTTGAAGGATAAATATCGTATTGGTCAAAATTATTACGATAAGACATGTTTTATTTGTATCAAGCACACATAGTACAGAAATGCTAAAAGTAGTTATGATTACGCAAGAAATTGATAAACTATGTACATAGACATTCAATAAAATGTCAATACATAAATTCGGACGTGGTATAATTTTTTTTCGCAGGTACATCATGGTTTATTCTAGCTCTACATATTACACGTGTAATACATTACTATTTACTTCCTTGCCCATGCTAAACAGGACGTCTGTAGCGGCCGTCTAAAAGGTCATGCGAGATAACGAAGGCAAAGTTGGAATGATATCTACTGACCCGAATCGCTTCTAACTGACCGCTCTAGCCTTCATATATTGATCATGTATTGATCAACTGACCGCACTATAGCCTTCATGTATTAATCAACCGGAAAGTCTTACCCTTATAGCTGTCACTCGAACTGCTGCTGTAACCATAGGTTCAGATATTTGTCGATCTCGTAAACATGCAGATTTTCTTTCTGATGAATTATTGAAACTTCCAATCCTGCAAAGGTCTAACGGAACTCAGCTCGTTACCCGGCTTTTCCACATTGTTAATGTGTGTCTTAAGTGATGTGTTTAAAAAAGCCCATGTTAGAAGCAAGAGTAGCGTTTCCCGTGTAGACATTGCACCTTTCTTGTCTGCGCATAGGAGAGTTACTTCTGCCTCCTTTTCAAGAAGCTATGCTTTGACTACTTTGAACTTGGATTTGCCCTGATATAAGATTTGTATGTATATAAGTTGTATATAAATAAGAAGATCTTGACATCATGCCTTCAGCACTCTGCATTCTACCCTGACAAATTTATTCTGCAGTGAAGTTGAAGATTACAACAGAATACTATGATGAACGCATGAATAAAACACGCAAAAATATAAGATATCAGGAACTACTAAGTCAATAAAACAGCAAGCAAAACTACTTAATACTTATTCAATATATGATCATTTTGCCTCGATCAAAGCCCTTACTGTTTCTGGCACTGATGTCACCAGTTTCTTCAATTTTCAATAATAGCAAGACCAAGAACTGGAATGCACCCGGACCAGATATGGTGCAAGGCTACTGGAACAAAAATTTCTCTTCGCTGCACTCCAGAATCGCTGCACAGCTCAACCACTGCCTGCAAAGCGGATTTGTGCCTACCTCGATGACGACAGGGAAGACGGTCCTAATCCAGAAGGATAAGGCGACGGGCACGGAGGTCAGCAATTACCGCCCTATAACGTGCCTCCCGCTCATGTGCAAGGTGCTGACGGGCATAATCTACGAGCGAGTCTACTAACACCTAGACTCAATGAAGCTCTTACCCGACGAACAGACAGGATGCTGCAGGAACACCAGGAGAACGAAGGACCATTTACTCATCGACAAGCTCCTCACGAAAGACGCCAGGAGCAAAAAGAAAAACCTAAGCATGGCTTGGGTTGATCACAAAAAAGCTTTCGACATGGTCCCCCACTCCTGGATCCTAGAATGCCTGGAAATCTACGGCATCGCCGGCAACATCCGAAACCCGATCAAGATGACAATGCCAAATTGGAAGACCCAGCTCACAAGCGCCAATAAACATCTTGGCGAGATGAGTATGAGGCGCGCAATCTTCCAGGGCAACTTCCTATCTCCACTGCTCTTCGTCCTGACCACGATCCCCTCTCCGAGACCCTGAACAAGGAAGGCCAGGGCTACAACTACAGCCGTACTACAAAGCTCAACCAACTGCTCTACATGGACGACCTGAAGCTCTACGGCTAATCAAAAGACCAAGTAGAGCAGCTCCTTAATATAGTCCATCAGTACTCTCAAGACATTAAAATGCAGTTCGGAAGGACTCGACTCTGAATCGTCTTGAAATCACACCTGAATGAGGGCAACACCATCAAGGCCATTAACACCTGGGCCGTCCCCGTAGTCCGATATTCTGCTGGCATTATCAACTGGACAAAAAAGGACTGTATCGACGTGGGCATCAAGACTCGGAAGCTCATGACGATCTATCGAGCTCCTCACCCAAGATCGTGCGTAGATACACTTTACAATAACAGAAGAGAGGGGGCCGTGACCTCATCAGCGTAGAGCACTGCGTCGAAACGGAAAGACGAGCGCTCTCCCAGCACTTCAGAGACAGCGACGACCCGTGGGCACGCTGCTTAATGGAGGCGAAGTTGCTGAAAGAGACCGAAACGGCTGACCAGTTCAAACAGCGACGACGCCTCGATCGGACTAAGAAATGAAAGAGCATGAAGATGTCCGACAAGTACCTCGAAGCTGTTCAGGGTAAAATAGCCCCCGACTCTTGGAACTGGCTTGTGAGGGGTGAGCTCAAACGGGAAACAGAAGGCACCATTCTGGCCGCCCAAGAGCAAGCCCTCAGAACCAGGTACATCCAAAACAAAATTGACAGAAGGAACGTGCCAACAACCTGTAGAATTTGCAAGAGCTCGGTTGAAACCATCAGCCACGTGATAATTAGGCGCATGCGGAGTGCTGGAGCAAAACGAGTATAAGCGCAGGCACGATAAAGTTGCTCGACACCTCCACAAGACCCTCCTGCGGATCCATAACTTCCCGGTCTGTGAGAGGTGGTACGAGCATGAACCCGCGCCCGTGGTTGAAAATGAGGCCATGCAAATCTACTAGGACAAAAGGCCTGAAACTGACAGTAATTCACGCCAATCAACCGGACATCATCATCAGAGACAAGCAAGAGAAGTCGGCCAAATTGATCGACGTTTCAATCCCTTTCGACTCCAGAATCGTAGACAAGGAAACGGAGAAGGAAAAGTACCGTGACCTTCCCATCGAACTTGAACGACTGTGGCAAATGAAGGTGGACGTCGTTCCAGTGGTCATAGGAGCTCTGGGGGCAATGTCCAAGAATCTCAAGACTGCCCTGTGAGAGCAAAAGTGCGGCCATCTCCATCCAGAAAAACTCCAGAAGAGCGCTCTGCTTGGAACAGCGCACATCATTCGCAAAGTGCTCTGAGCCCTAGGTTGCGAGATGCGACCCGGCGCTAGAGCGTAGAGCCCAACATCGTTCAACCAACCCAAACTTTAGGTTGTGATATCCCTTCCTTAATACTAATAATAAATTTTATTTTATACTCATGGAGACATTACATTACTGAAATGCTACATGGTACACAAGAGGAAGTATCTTATTTCTAGATTACAAACAAATGACATATCATAGTGGACTTACATTCTGGACATCACTACGTCCCGTTGCTTGGCCTCCGTCAGACAACAGTATGCGCTGCCATCGTCGATACTTATTAGGTTGTTTGTCACCAGGGCCATTACGGATGACTTTTATTAATGAGTTTTTACAGTTTTCAATCCTGCATTTTAGGCTCAAGGCGCATTTTCTAATTCTCACTTTGAGACAAGCAGGGTACTTTTGAGCTAATATTAGACTTGCACTATTAGACCTAAGTACTTTCATTAATATGAGGAATAAGTGTTTATAAGCAACACGCAGGTGTTCAATGGAATTCTTTTTAAACATACACCAGAGTGAATTACAGTATAGGGGGTAACAATAGGTTCAGAATAGCTGGCATTTGACGTCTTCAGAGCAGTGACCGAATTTACGTGTTGCCAACTTCGTGGAGCATTCGCGTTTCTCCCTCTATATCCTGGTCATCACGAATATCATCAGTGATTTTGTGACTCAGATAAGAAACGCTGTTTACGTACGTATGCTTCACACCATTCAAAACAGAATGTTTATGACCAGGCAGGCTTCTGCCCTTCGGCCTAATATACATGCGCAGTGTTTTTACCGTGTAATACTCAACACAAAGATCATTCGCTTGGCTTTCACTCACAGATTGCAAGCAACTTTTGTGAACCTGTAGCATGGGTTTACTTTGAGAGGCAAGCACCATACCAGAATGACTAAGGGCATTAACTGCTTTATTGTTAATATGACAGCCTACTCCAGCAGCATTCAACTTTGTATGGATACAGTCAATGAAGATATTGAACAGAATGGGAGACAGTAAGCCTGCTAGTCGTATACTATTAATCATGCCTGAAGCAGATGACACTTCCGTCCCCAATTTTACGTAGCATTTCTGAGTTTTTATTTTTTTTTTTTTAACCAATGCTTAAGTGTTTTTACAACGTCAGGAGGTATTTGTATCTCCAGCATACACTTAAATAGTGAGTAATGGTGCACTCTATAAAATGCTGCCTTAGCGTCTAGAAAGCATACAGTAGATACATTGGAGAGCCATTGTCAGTGAAATAATTCATAACTTGTTTTAGTGCAAAGATAGCCATTTCTGTTCCGTGTTTTGCTTTGAAGCCAAATTGGTTATGTGCAGTATCCATATACGCTGACATCCGTCGCTCAAGAACCAGTTTCTACTAACTTTGACAGTGACGTAGCGACAACTATGGGGCGGTAGTTGCTCTTATCTAATACACACTTTGTCTTACTTTTTACAATTGGGGACATTGTGACCTGCATCAGATTGTCTGGGAGGAAGCAATGAGTTAGACAGCCAGTAAGAAAGGCAGCAAGTAGGGATGCAAGCTTCCGAGGACTGTATTTGTAAGCCTCAGCGGGAACTTTATGCGCAGCAGTAGCTTTGTTATTTTTAAGTAGCTTTAATGCTTCATGGACTTCGTCGTCCGATACAGTACATTGGTCATGAGGTGAGCTCATATTATCTAGAATACTATCAACGTAATCTTTACGATTATTGTCATCAAAACAGTTCTTAATGCCTTCATAATGAGACTTCCAGAATTCATCAATGTCACTTTCTCCTGTGATTCCATCTATCGATTGAGCAACAGTGTGCACCTTCGGTTTTAGATTTTTCTTTCCTTCTAAAAGTCAACGCCCCGATTTTGAGTAAGTTTGCTACTTAGTTTTTCTGCTCTGAGCTCATCCTCACACCTACGCACTTGCTTAAGGGCCATTCGGCATTTATTGTGTAGCTTATTTTTTGTACCCCAGTTGGCCATTACGAGGCCTCCTTGCTTCTCTCCACACATTGAATGCGTGTCTGCTAGCTTCGTGAAGTTCTCTGACATGTTCATTTCAGCCTGGCACGTTCCTCCTATTTCTGTTAGGACAATACCAAAAATATGACGCCCAGATTAAAAAATGGCGGATTGTATGTCAGACAAGAGCGCACATAGCCCTCGTCGAGAGGATGTAGCAATGTCATTGATATTTTCTACCAGGCAGTCATTCAAACTAAGCTGGAAGGCACGGACAAGTGTGCCTCCTTTGAGTTTCTTGATTATATCTTCCAGTAGCTGGGAAAGCACTAAGCGAACACAAGCGGGTTCTGGTAATCAATCTCAGTATTCGTTGACTCTCAATCTTCGGTTGGGGGCGCCAGGTGGAATTACACACGAGTTCTGATGTGTCTATACTTGAGAAAAAGCTCTGCTGGGTGGCGATCTATCGTCAGAATAGTACGTAGATTACAGTGACTGTCTAAAACGACTGCCAGACAAGAATGAACGCTCTTGCCATCTCAGCTAGCACTTTGACTCTCGGTGGAAATCAGGGGGCTGTGCTTGCAGCACGCAACATGTGTTGGCGGCACACAAGATTTCTATCCTTGAAATTCCAATTTTTACGTTCACAGATATTATTGTAAATTTCAATCGCTTGATTTTGATTGCTTCGCGTAGTAATGGTTTCTTCACAGCTACTCTTCTATACCATCCATTTTTGTGAAGTCTTCGGGTAACCGTATACAATATAGAAATAAGTTCATTTTCAGGAAGACTTTTGTTGTATTCACCATTAAGTCCAGAGCTGTTTTTTCCTGTCTTTTAGGCTGTTTAAACATAGAAGTCTGGCAGTTCCGATGGAAGGTTTTCTTGGCCTTAAATTTCTTTTTCTCATTTCAATATGCAAGGTTGCTTTTTCTCTTCCAAGAGTAAATTTTACAGTATCTGGCGAACATTTAATGTCTGCTCCACTTTTTCGGAGTGTCCACCCAGCATCTCATGAAACTTTTCTTCTTCGTCTTCTTCTCTGTGGTATAGTTAATTCCGCTTTCTTTGACATTGTGGGTAGGGTTCCTAACTTGAATATAACGTATACAGTATTGGAGAGGAGAGCGTGCTGTCTTGCTGGTGGTAGGAGACAGAGTAACAAGTTCCAACAACAAAGGCTGTGAGGAAGACTGTATACTGCAGAATTCTATATTTTGCGGGTGCCTATACCAAGTAGCGCACAATCCTTTGGGATATATGAGACCAAATCATGACAACATTAATTATTTCTTTGCTAGATTTACTTTGGAAACAGCAGCTAGCTGCTTGGAAGAACATTTCAGCAGAAACATTGAAGGAACTGGTGATTCATTTTCAGAAAGAATGAAGGCTGTGATTATTACTTGCTGGTTATTGGCTTTGTAGTTCCTAATAGATGTATTAACATTTATTGAATATAGTATTTCACATTATATGTTAAATACTTGTTAGTACTTCCGTACTACTTATGCATCATATACAAATAGAACATGCCTTATCCCAAGACGAGTTTTTTTTTTTTTTTTACTAGTACTATATCTTGTATTCATAAAAGTATAGGCTTCTTTTGGAAAATGTATCACAACATATTTAATAAAATAAATGGATGACGTTGCCTAGTAATATTAAAGATAACTTGATATTCCTAAGGTCTGAGCTTATATATCTAAGTCGGCATGGGGTATAATGTTACTCTGTATAGTGCTTTAAGAAACAACCAAAATTTTCTTATCTCAGGACCTGGATGCCGTCATCCAGAAGGTGGCCAATTTCCTGGACGTGCCTGTACCAACTGACGAGCTGGAAGCCGTCAAGGACCACCTGTCCTTCGAGAGCATGAAGGCCAACCCAGCCACCAACAACGAGACCATCTTGCCCGGTGTTGCCTCCAAACAGCAGAAGTTTATGAGGAAAGGCATAGTAAGTAAACGGCAACCTTAACGCACTTGGATGCATAATAGTAGTATCCATGCAACATTTGGGAGAATATCTTCCGAGAGCAGATGTTTAATATTATGGAAAACTTTTTTTTTGCTATACATTGTCAGCAAGCACTTAAAATACTTTGCGATGCAAGAGTTTCCAAGTAGCCGGCTTACCAATATGCTTCTTATTTCACATATTCCAGCATTAATTTAATTATTTGAGGAGAAAATAATAATAATGAAGTATTTAGTTTCTGTTTGGGATTGATGTTTAGCAGAATAGCCTAATGCACCAAATTCACAACAGCTCGAGCGGTGGATTGCAATAAAATAGGTAATAGAACTGCATTCCATCTAATCAGTGACACATTACACTATACCATAGCACACTATACTGTACCGCACTATACTTGACTGCCCAGCTCTCCTAAGCAGGCTCTAAAACCTCGACAAAAAATCTTTTGTTATCAGTAGTGACCTCAACCACAAGAAACTGCTTTTGTTGGCGTTAAGAAAGCAATTTTTTTTCACCAAGAATTGCGCATACATGAGCACTGCAGGCAATGACAAATTGCAAATTTAGTTTTCTTCAATTGAAGGTCACTTTGGTGTTCTAATCTCCTGTGATCGGCACCCAACGGTATCTTTCAATCACGAAATTGTGTTCCTTGCCAATGAATCTATTCCTTGAATTACCACCAACGGTTTTCGTTTTGCGTGAGGTTCCATGGTAATCGGAAAGAATTTCACTGACAGTCAAGGAGAGGGTATTCCATTGCGCAAACTAAGGGGGACAATAAAACTCGATGAGCTTCAACTTGTCCAAATTTTCACCCTCATCAAGCTTCAAATTCATCAAAATACAAAGCCATCGATCAAAACGCAAATTCAACGAAATTCAAATTCAATATTAACGTTCACCAAAATAAGCTATGTTTAACATAACTATTGTACCACCCCTGTGAGAACTTAATAAAGTTGATTGATTGATTAAAATCATCAACTTCATCAAATCCATAAACTTTAATTGGTGTCAACTTGCCTGAAGTTTCAGTGCTGATCGCCCCAGTACCCGGGGCCATAGGTCGACTTTCACGAGTATGGCAAGGAGGTAAACTTGAGTCATCCGTAGAACGTCTCACTTACCATTCTACACTCGATCTATGGAAAAGTTCAGCCTTCAAAATGGAGATTTCGGACATGATAGAACACAACATCAATGCCGTCGTTATTGCTTGGCTACTCTTGATGCTATTTTTTTCACCATCTGCAACGATCATGAAATTTGATAGGACGTTATGGTAACTTTATGGATTTTGGGAACAGTAGTTAACTAATTCCAAGAAAAGTAGAATTCTCTCTCATTCTGTTCTTTATTTGCTAGCTCGTTTGTAGTCATAGCTCCTTACTTCCAGAAATTGCTCAGGGATATTGCTGTATTTTTGAACCCATAATTTTTATTTTTTCATTCATTCTATCGTTGTTTCATCCTCATGGCGCCAGCTCAAGCATGACGAGGTATTCCAAATTGACTCTCATCACGGACTGCTTCTCCTGCTCTTCATCCAACCAGTTCTTCAAAATTCTAGAATTAAGGCTAAAGAAAACCTCGTTAGGTATATCCTCTGTACTATTGTATACGAGATAATAAATGAGGCGTATTTATTCATTTATTTCATGGCGACGGTATATCAATTTTTTGTTATCATTATTTCATTTCCAGGTTGGCGACCACAAAAATCACCTCTCGGATGAACAGCTGAGGAGATTTAAGCAGTGGACAGAAAACGAGCTGCAGGATTCTGACTTCCCGTATTACAGAGACTAATTTAGTAATTCGGGCACAGCGCATCACAGCGATTAATTAATTCCAACCTTCCTTATTACCGACTATAATTAAGTAATTCCGGCTTGCAAGAATTACATAGAATAATTGATTCTGTTTTTCCTATTTAACCGAGATTTATTTGGAAGTTTTGTCTTTTCATGGTACATAGATGAATTATTTTAGACTTCCCGTATCGTATGTTCCCGTAGAACAGATATTAATGAAGTAACTCTGATTTTCTATATGACGATGATTAACTAAGTCATTCCGAATTCCAACTCTGCAGAGAGTTCTAAGTATGTGAGACTTCCCATAACATAGAGATAAATGCTATAATTTCGGCTTCTCATATTACAGAGTTTAAGTATAGCAGACTTCTTGCATGGGAGAGATTAAGAAACATGAAATCAGCACTAGCTTTAACGAAGCAAGTCTGCACTTTTCCCAAGATTTAAAAACGCGTTTTTGTTCATCGCTTACTATATTTAGTACAATTCTTGTATAAAAACAGAAACAGGCTATAACATGCATGCATGCTTCGTATCGGTCAGTAATGGTGACCATCTTCAGGCAAATTAAAATCCTGAAAAAGCAAAACTCGATATAGGCACGCAATTTAAATTGTAACATGAAATTAGGTTATAAATGACTCGGTAAATTTCGTCACTACTATGGTTTTCACTGGCCGTCTTACACTGTTTTTTTTTCGCTAATAATTCTTAAGCGAATTGTCGGATCACTATGGTATTTCCACAGAAAGCCACGTAGCGTATTGCTGTACGCTATGTATATTAAGCTGAAGCCTGGAAGTCGCGTCTGCACGTTCGGACGACGACCCAGTGTTGCCAGGTTGTGGAGGCGAAATATCTGCTAAATACTTTCACAAACGTGTCTTGTCTGTCATTTGTCTATAAATTATATTACAAACCATTCTGAACTCTGAGAGTGATACGGCCTGTGACAAACTAAATCCATATCGATCGATTATAAGTTCCAGAAAATACCGATCTGCGGTAGCTACATCCGACTAACATTTACAACCAGGAAGCAAAGAGCGTAACGGGAGGACTCACGAAAAATTAGCACCAAAAAGTGACGTCATCATCGACGAATCTGTGGCTGAGCAGCCTAGGAGTATTTTAACTAATTTTACCAGAAAAATCGTCTTAAATTGCAAAATTTATCTCTAGCGTATAAATAAAAGAATATAATATATACTAATTTAGCAATTAACTATGGAAAATTGTAGTGCATGTTGGTGGAAACTGTCACAACACTAGCGCCGAATTTGTTCCCTTTCGGCGACTCAATTTAACTTCTTTTTCTTGATTGAAGCCTTATTTACACCTCATATTCACTTCACAGTATTCTTCACAGAATATATCTATTCCTTACCAACATATATAAGCACCATTATAGCCAGTTCTGCACGCGAGAGAAGCTACAGTAATAGTTAGCCATTGCCCAAACTTTCTGTACTTGGCGACAATATTTTTCGATATGTTGCAGCTCAAGTAGCTGGCCGGTCTTGAGCGGGAGACTGAATGAAATAAATCGAAAAAGACGGTGATATGTTCAAGAAAACCATCTACGAAGGTCTGAGGCCCCACACCTAAAACACTTCGACTCGTCGATGTGATGTAAATTTGCTACGTGCGGTCACAGCTATGTTCTATTTCAGTTCTATTGAGTCTTCCCGTTACATTCTTTGCTTCCTGCTTAGAACAGTGGTGTAACTCTGTATTATAATAGTTTATTAGGAAGCCATCCCATTGAAAAAAATCGCTCATTTATCGATTTTCTGGCTGTAAAATTTGTAGATATACAGATTTTAATGCTGAGTATGGTTTTTTCGTAGGCTAACGGCATATTGGAAGTTGACTGGGTATACATTCCGGTGTCTGGGGGTTTGATAAAGCAGTTATTTGAGCTTGAAAGGCAGTACATATCTTTGCTACGCTACGATAACATTGCATATCAGCTAACTAGAATTCCATTCAAGTTTATTGCAGCGTCTTACTTTAGATTTCACTTCTGCCTCTTCCTATTGAAGACGCATGTGAAAGAAGGAGACTGGATTCCTTGTGGGGCTTCGGAGGAAGTCCATGTGACATTCTTTACGTCGCCCCACGTGTGTGGAGTCCCGCTGCTGGTTGTTTTTAGTGGAACCGCAGTTAGCGGCCGAAGAGAGAGCCAACAGCGAATTATCAGAGAGCCAGAAGCTATAGGGAACGTAAAAGAAAAACGAGACTATACTCAATTAGCCATGAATGTAGGACTTTCTGTGTACTATGGCCAGACGGACCTTACACTACTGCCTTCGATCGGCATAACACAAAAATTCAGCTCCTGAGATCTTTCAAAGAGAAACGCGTGGAAAAAATTAAAAATTTGTTTTTATTTGACCAATGTGAACATTGAACAAACTACGAACTTCTTTTTACATTTGACTGATTCAAGCTTTCTCATAAAGATCAAAATTGTGCTCCATGACGCCACCTTGGCTGGAGACGCACACGTTTTAATATATGAAGCCGAGCTATAACTTTTGAGAATAGATTAATTTGCTGTACATTGGAAACTGTCAAAGAATGAGAAAATCCTTTAAATGGTTTAACTAGCAAGCCAATCCTGCGTTATTTTACTGAGCTTTACTGTATATTTTCAGTAAGGTGATCATTGCTAACATAATCTTTCATTATATATTTACATATACATATACCTTCAACGAAAACATTATCACTTCTTTCACTTCGTTTGAGGGTGATAAAAATGGTGACGATCCACACGTCTGTTTTCCTCTTCGCCTGTCGGTCCGCAGTGTCTTGCTTGGCGAGGGTCCACGATCTCGGAGTCCAGCGCTAGTTAGCTAAGTAAAATATTTTATATAGGTATTACATAATCTTGAATTTATAGGCGTTTATTCCATGTTATCCGATGCCGCTCACTATTTACTCCTAGGCAGCCGATAAATGCCTATAAATTTCTTATTGGGTTGTTCCCAGCTCATAGGCAGCCGATAAATGCCTATATATTTCCGATTGGGTTGTTCCTAGATCTGCACCGTCGCTCAGCTGCTCAGGCATCCTGATTAATTATATTTTGGGGTTTTCACTGTGGCCTTTCACAGGTGCAGGAATATTGAAATAATGCACCGCAGTGGATTAGAAATGACACATGTTTGTTTCATTGAAATAATACGAGTAAAGTGACACAGTTAGATTGGACGTTTATTTCCTTACCTTCTCGTATATGGGCATGAGGCTATATATAGCACCAAAAAGTACTACGTATGAAACTTATATCTGTACGCGTAAAAAGGCGTGATTAAATCAAATGGCTCGCTTCTTTTTTTACACTCTCGAATTTACCGTGAGATCTCGGACATTAAAAAGCTGACTTAAGCGGCATGAGAAAAGTTTTTGATCGGACTCTATTAACATTGGAAGACATTACTGAGAATGATCACTGGTAAAAGAAGGGCTCCTCGCCCTTATCTTTAATAACCCGTAGAATTCGCCGGTATTTATTTGCTGGATGGAGGACAATGTATCTTGGCTTACCTTGACAGAACGATGATACTGCAAACGGAAAGCAATATTAATCGAGAAAGAAAACAAGAACACCTCATGGCGTAAGACCATCATCCGCGGTGGGAGTAAATTTCATCGCCGTCATTTTTGATTGCCAGCTAATCCTAGTTTTTCGGTGTAGATCACATCGAGGACAGCCCTCCAGACTCCTTGTGAAAAATCATGAACATAGCTCGACTCCTAGCTTTTTTGGGTGGAGATCAAATTTCATCGACGACATTTTTATCGCCAGCCAGTCTTAGTTTTTTGGCAATGGTCACATCGAGGGCAGCTCTCCAGTCTCCTTGCAAAATATTATGATCATTCCTCAACTCCTTCGAACACTTATTGGGTGGACAAATTGACAAATAAATATATATATATACTAATGGACCCGCGCGTGAAAAAAAATCACGCAATAATCGATTTTTTTAATAATATAGGCCGTTGCGGAATCTTCTCTGAATTACTTCATTTTCTTAATTGATCTATAGTCATGCTGCCAACCTTAGGTCCTCTTTTCTTTGTCTTGCCGTTTCCACATTTTCCTGCTCACGCTTATCAGCAGCTTTCATTCACATCTGTTACCTTTCTGCTTCAAGTCTTTCTTGACTGTATCGCATAGACGATTCATTTCTCTCTCCATTCGTAGACTGTAGTTGGCTCGTACTCCGTTTACGTTCCCTATCTTCCTTCTTAATTAGACGTGCGTCTTCAATATAGTGAGGGGCAAAAGTTAATCTTTGATATGGTGCTGAAATTTTGGGGCTATGAGAATTCGCACCGTCAGAGAACGACAGAGTGAGGGATGATATGCTTGGTATGGAGTTGGAGGAACACATGGTAATGGACGGAAATACATGGAATAGCAAGATCTGCTTCAGCGACCCTCTTTGAACAGGGATAATACTGCTGTAGAAGAAGAAGAGAAAAACAGTAAGCTAGAAGAAATAGTTATCTACTACCCGTGAAGACTCATCATCTCGTGAGTGCTCCGTTGGTCATCTGTCGATTTTATGCGACTTGACCCGAGAGAAAAAAAGTTGCAAAATCGGACTCCAGGAGCTGCATACATATTGTTCCGATTTCAAAAAGTGTTTCAAGCAAGACGTGTCTCTAGACAAAGTGATAAGGATCAGTCTTCGCCATCTTCTGCAACCTTGTCATCGATTTACAAAATCTGTAGTCTGGCGTATTTTTCGCCTGACTATTTAGTTAAGAGCGTGACACGAAAGATAGCTACATTTTAATATATAAACATATAAACTGACGACGTTGTTTATTATATTAGTGTTGATATTTACAAATTTTAATCTTTAACGAAAACATTATCACCACTCTTCGCTTCGCTCGCGGGTGATAAACATAATTTTATTGTAGGAGCACTTCTGTAGATTTAACCATTTCATCGTACCATCTAGTAACTGCGGCTGGACTATTTGGAGTTACTATTATGTAGTATTAAGATACACTAGACTAATCATATATCGAAGCCTGCAGCGTTATTCCTGACAGAGGGTAAAAAGTTAGTCAAGCCATATCTCTAATTATCAATGCCTTATATAGAAAAAGTTCCTCAGTTTCTGTAGCGGGATTTCCCACGGTTCGGCAGCGGTCGCGAGGGAAGCCGAGGGCGAGCGTCAGGCACCAGTAGTTGGAGTCTGTCTTCAATACTCAACTTAGGACGTTTTCGATTTGGACTTCGCTGTCGAAAATTTAAGTGCACTTGACTTGACTTTTCGGAGCGATTTAAACGTGTCTAAATCGAACGGATTTTAGGAGTTAAGCTGAAAAAATATTAACCTAAGCTGTGACGTCACTAGTAAAATTTGTCTTACGTTCCTAACATTTAAAAGTTAAGCATCCATGGAAGTAAATATTATGAAATTTTTATTCGCAAGCTGCAACAATGTCATTCCCTAAGATAGGTTAGGTTAGAAAAATGGAATTGGCTCTGCTAATTTTTTGCTAGCTATGTATGATGTGTCGGACACACCAGTGATGATACTATACCTAAGCAGAACACAACACAGGTCTGCACGAGCGACTGATATAGTTTTGTCATTTTACCTATCCATGGCTCGAGTCAGCAAGGAAAGAGTGTAACGACACCAGAGGCGTGTTGCAATCAGACGCCGGTGTTACCCTGACGGTGTTACCCGTGTAGCAGTGAATGCGAAGAGCGATCTCAGTGCCCTAACAAAGTGTTGGAATTTTCGGCAAACTTGATCATATACATTTCGGCGGAGCCTTATTTTGGCTGTATTTTAGGATAAAAAGTTAAGAAAACTATAAAAAAAAGTGATTCAAATGTTAGAGTTCAGTAACATAGGGCTGTCCTAGAGTTTGTAATACTAATTTTTTCAGTAATAAAGTCAATGTTTGTAGACAAAAGCAGTATCATTCAGTTCATAACTACAATTTTTGAGGATTGTCATCGGTGCCACCCGGTGTTACCCAACCTGTGTCGCATTGGAGGCCGGTGTAGCACAGCCTGGGGTGTGGCGCAATCAGTATTTCTGGGTTACAGGTGCTACACCGGTGACCCGGCCAGTCGCAACCCGCGTCGAAAACATAGCTCAGATGACGACTACGACACGAGTTACGGCGACGTAGTGTATAATTTTTAGGTTTTTACCTATTTTTTGTTTTGTTATTAAAAGCTTGATTTTGACCCATTCAAATCTTCATCGATACATAATCTCTTTTTGGTAGCGTTTTCTGGCCGAGGGTCCCTCATGGAAATGAACTGCTCAGACTT
>LQNS02278143.1:20942193-20955159 GCA_001587735.2 Parhyale hawaiensis | reverse complement strand
AACCAAATTCCAACCTGACATCAACCACCTACTTACTGATAACATCATGCCTTCCCCAGAGTACCGCTCAGCGATTTCCTCCCTCCACCGATCTGCCGTGCAAGCTTCACTAAACCGCCTACCCGTTAACAGGGTTCTGAGCTTTGCCCCGCCGGAGATTTCACCCGACGAGGCAGTCCTCTCCCGAGCGGCTCGTTTCACTCTATCACAGTTGCGCACAGGTTTCTGCTCTGCCCTGATGTAATACCGCCATAGGATCGGACTGGCGGATTCCGACTCCTGCCCGAGTGCCACCGCGCCCCCATACCGTAAACCACCTGTTTGAGTGTCCCGCTCACCCTACCGCCCTCCTTCCTACCTCTCTATGGGACAGCCCTCTTTCTGTGACTGACTTCTTGTGTTCCCTACCTTTCTTCTCATACCTTCCGCCACACGCCCGACCCCCTCCGGAGCCGCCCCCTACGTAACTACAACAACAACGCAACTACTCAGCTGATGGAAAACTATCGATATCAAATATCAATATCAATAGACGAGGAATTCAGCTCAGCCATG
Organism: Parhyale hawaiensis; assembly: GCA_001587735.2. NCBI lineage: Eukaryota > Metazoa > Arthropoda > Malacostraca > Amphipoda > Hyalidae > Parhyale > Parhyale hawaiensis. The sequence goes on along the minus strand of LQNS02278143.1, from coordinate 20,954,604 downwards.
GCACTAGGAGCTTCTCTTGCCCAGGTTTCCGTTTCAGCTGGCCCTGTTTCGCAAGCGTGTTCCACTTCCGATACTGAGAGAAACGTCTTCTCCAAACTGGGCTTGAGGGCAGAAAAGTTTATCTCACTCGGAGCTCCCCCAGCTACTGATGCATTGGAATGGGCGCGGCGAGCGCGCTTGAGCCTAGTCGCAATTCGATACGAACTGAAGCCAATATCGTTCCTTTTCAGAGAAGACTGGCTCAGTTCGGTGACAGCTGACAAGAATAACTGGGGTATTTCTATGAACAGGAGTGCCATGTACGCGTACTTTGGGTACTATGCTAGTCAGTACCGTGAAATATCGCTCGGGAAAGAATGAGCCCTGCCCACTGGCTGCGAATACTCTAGCCGCTGCAGGCCACGACAGTTATGTGTCGACGATGGTAGTGAGATTGGTTTCTCTTGCATTACGCCCTGTGATAATGTGACTGCGGCGTGTGGTGGGGACCATTTCTTCTGCCGGGAAGATCTTGACAGCAGCAAAGGATATGGGTGCCTTAACCATTCTCCAGGTGAGAAGACTTTTTTGTGATCCTGATAAATAATTTATTAGTGAATTAAACTGAGGAGCTCAACGGAAACGGGAAGCATTCCAAAAGAATTTTGTCTCAAATTTTCAGTGGGGAAAGAATTATGTAAAAATTAGTGGCATACTTTTAAGTTACTTCAGTTTTGTTCCACAGAATTGATCAAGTTTGCGGTAAATCACTCAGCATGGCTACTATTAACTCATTGATTGCGTATATACAGATTTGGGTAGTTTCAGTATCCTTGTGCAACACTGCAGTGAGAATTTATAACCTTACTTGCGAGTGCTCTATCTTCCCTGTAGTTACCTGTGATCTCGGAGGAAATGTAATTGGAATGAATCTCAGCCATTTGTGATGCAAACTACTGCCTTAGGTAATGGCTGTATCGTTCAAAGCCAAATACCCCAACTTCTGGGGACAACTTGGCTCGGTACTGGCTGTCAGCCAGTTCTCCGGTGCAGTTGAATGGCCTATACCACATCAGACACTTATTTAAGCACAATTAAGCCGGCTTCCGGAACCTGCACGCGAAATTTAGCGTTCAACACAGGATGGAATCTTAAAGCGATTGATAGATTTGATACTGACGTACTGACTGTTATATTCGTCGTGCCCACTAAATAATTGAAAATTTGGAGTTTAGTACGTATAGGCAATATAAGCCGCTAAGACCAAAGAGCTTTGTTAAAATTTTTGGCTAAGACAGTTGAAGAAAAATAACATGAGTTTGACGTTTCCCTACCAGCAAAAAAAAAAATACGGTAATTGCACACCCTGGCTTAACAGAGAATTAGCGTTCGAGTATATATTTCGTGCGAGTATGAGATAGTGTCTGCTCGCCGTCATACAGTGAATTGAATGAGTTGACAAAAAATTCAACTCATATGATATTCTGCAGTATCCATGATAGCGAATCCAAATTAATATTCTTATTGCTAATTGTCTGTTTGCAAGAAGCAGTTAATTTTTCTTCCTGTCAGGGACAGAAAAGAAGGGTTTCAGTGTTCAGTAGGGGTTAAAGCCGGGATGGCTCACCTACGTTCCTTTAAGTTGGCAGTTGTCAAAGAACGTTAATAGGAGGAGGTAGCAACGGCTGCGGAGATCGGAAGCTGAATGTTCTGACAAGGCTGAAGCATGGCTAACTCACTGATCGGTTACGCTAAATGCTGGGAGCTTGTGGTTGGTGGGAGAGATGTCTGACAGCCTGTTATTGGTGGGGAAGGAGCAGCCATCGAAGAAAATAATTACTGGTCAGTAGGCACTGCGAAATATTGCTATGTTCCCTCCTTCTATTAAGGCTCGTGCACACGTACGCAAAGTTGTATTGCCATTCAATTCTGTATACGATTGCGTTGCAACGCACAGTCCTTCGGCTTGGACATTGCCATGCCACTAAAAAGAATATCTAAAGTATGAGTCGTTTCTTGCAGTTTGTACGTTATAAAAAGCACTAACGGTCAAGCTTCGAGCATACCTTCTATTTGAGAGTTAGTTTAATTTAGAAGCGCTATCTCAGCTTAAATTAATATAAAACCATGAATTAACTGTGGAATATTCACGGGTCCCGCTAGTATTGGTTAGTTTGAGCCTCCGTCTTCTCAAGAAAGACGTTCTAACAGAGGAAGCGACAAGTGACGTTCAGTATGTTCATAAAATGTAAAACCCATGCACGATGGTATTCCTCCAAAGGATCAACAATAAGCGGAAAGAAAAATAAGAACGAAATATATCACCGTCAGTAGAAGTGTGAAGGCACAAGGCAGTAAAGTGGGCCCAACTGAAAGACCTCCAGAGGGCTGGCTAAGGTAACCTACGGTTCCCCTTTTGGTGTTGTTCCCAAACTCATGGGTAGGGCGACAACATTTTTTTAAATTGATAACACTGTACACGAAAGGTCCTGAAAAAAAACGTTTGTTATAGACGAGGTGCGTACGTTTTGGTGAGCAGGGCGTGTTAATTAATAAACCCATTTATGCCCAGTGTTGCGTTCACGCAACAAAATAATGCTAGTAACTTTTCTTCAGTCAACTAGCAATACTAAGGATGTTAGAGATAAGCGGTTGCCTCAGGGCATATGTGGTAAGTGATTATGAAGTGTCTGTTAGCTCTGCATCGCCAAATATGCATAAAGGAAGGTCTGGAATTTGATTCACTTTCATCGTTTTCGCGGTTTCTCGGAAGATGAACTACAGTTCATTTGTATTACACTAAATAATAGCATAAAATTATACTTCTTCTGGAAGGAACTCGGATGTCCTTTATTTCCATCGACTAAACATAGCATATGCCCAATTTCTTCGATATTTTATTATATGAGCCACTGTTGAAGCAGAAACTACTCTTTATGTAATGTTTGCTGAGGAGTTGAATTAAAAAAATCTGCGCTGCGATCCAGCAACAGCGGGCGCACGAGCCTGTAACAATGTTGCGTCCACGCAACTTTGGGCACAAGGGCAGTTTCCTCTGGCTTGGTTCAGGACTTTCTAGCAAGGGCGTAGGCTGGTCTGACCATGGCAGGGTGCACACAGTGGGTATCCGGAACTCAAGAGGGTATAATAGGCAGGGGTTAAGAAACAATACGATTTGAACACCGCTCAAATTTAGTTACATGTAATCATGAACACCTCATTATGACGGCACTGAAAATGATAATCGTAGTTGACACTCGTTACAGCAATGCCAAACCAATCCATGAAAATTCCCCCAGGGTTAGGTTAGATTAGGTTCGGCAACTCCAGTGGGGCCCGTGTAGGTTACCTCAGCCATTAGCTAGGCCTTCGGAGCGTCTCTCTTTCGTGCCCACTTTGCTTCCTTCCCGATTTCATACTCCTACTTGCCCATCCTTTATTCTGTTCTTCCTCTTCTTTCCCGACTTGCTGTTCCCTTGCTCGTTGATCCTGTGCGGGAACACCTTCGTGCGTGGGCTAGCCGTTTGTCTTGGCATACCATATGTCTCTTGTTCTTTCCTCTGTGATATCGTTCCGCTCGGAAACGGAGGCTCAAACTTCCTAACTATAACTAACTAATCCATAAAACTTCGAATTCAGTTTGCAATTAATCTGTACACAAGTACCATGAACGTCCGTTCATTTCACAGTTGTGTGTTCAGTTACAATCAGTTTCTTTTCTGCTAGCCTTCTCATTTCCAGCAAAGAGAAAAATATTTTATCGTCGCTGATGGTCATGCACCGATAGCAACTACATTTTGAAACACTGAGACTTGATTTGGGAATTTAGCTGAAGTCGCTGGGAGTGGTTGAGGTATAGCCTACCCAACTGCCGTTAGGCTGACCAAATTCTGGGTAGGTTATTGAACTGCCCCGTGTAGTCGGCGGTCGTTACTTAGCGTCATTTTTTTTATTGTCCTTACTCAGCGTCAATCTTTGATTGGCCTTAGCGTCGTCATTAAAAATTGACAGAAAGTAAGGCCTATCAAAGATTGACGCTAAGTAAGACCAATCAAAGATTGACGTTAAGTAACGAATGGCTAACTAACAATGAGCTTTTGCAGCGCCAACCTTGTAGGTTAGGGGACAGGTCTGGTTCTTCTAATGTCCTAACATGCGTGTAAAACACATAAATCCCTTAAAATACAGTACACTAGATGAACCAGGCCTCGCCTCCTAACCTACAAGGTTCTCGGGGTAGGAGCTCATTAAGAAGGTCTTCTGTACTTGGGTGATGGTCGGTTGTGGTGGGTGGCAGCATCTAAGCGCGCGTTTACTGTCGAGAAGACCTCGAAACTGACCCGTAAAATTTTTCGAGATAGTTAAATATTGGGAGCATTTCCAATAGATTTCTTTTTAAATGTCGTCTTAATAGGGAAATTTTGCATCATGTCGTTTTATCGCAATTATATGAATATATATATATTCTCATATATATGTATGTATATATATTACGATGAGTACTAAATGCAGCGTACTGTCTGCTATTGCTATCTATTGGTACTTGATAGAAAATCCGGATTAAATCAAGTTTGATAGAATACTGATCTTGTTCAATGCATCTATGGACTCCTTGAGATTAGGCATGGGAAATTCTCCTGTTCATTGACAGGATTAAGACGTCTGTAGTCTATACAGATTCTAATATCACCATTAGTCTTGCGCACTTGTACGATCGGACTGGCCCATTTTGAATTACTAAAAGCTATTATATCTTTTGACAGTATATCAATGCATTGTTTGAAAATTATGATTAATAGGCCCTGAAAATTGCCTTAGTCTTTGCCAAATGGGGTACTTACTAGTTACATTTATAACATGAGGAGAAACAGGAGCACATCCTATGTCAGTCTCATCGGTGCCAAATGCTGTGCGCACTCGGGAACAGCATCTCCCGTACCGGACGACTCCGCTCATCGGACAGGTATTTGCCCTGGCGTGCGAATTGGTCTACACTATTGCTGGGTGCAGGTGTTTTTTTCTGCATTCAGTTGCACAATTGTGAACACTTTACCTACACGATCTCCAGAGCGTACTGTGGTCAATTTATCGGGAGAACATTGCATGATGATCGCGGTAGTATTGCCTGAGACAGAAAAAATGTCATCTACTGCACGTGAACTTTCATCAATTTTTGCTTCAAATAACAGAGGTAAACTACACTGTGACAGTTGATAGTTTACTCGTACAGGTATGCTTGTCCCTTCTGCTAATAACTTAGTGGTTGCCGTAGCATATACAGGCACGTTCTCTCAAAGTAATTGCTCAACAGAGTTATCGTCACCTATACAAGCATGAACCTTAGAACTGTCTTTATTTATTTTAGTGAGCATTCGCTGACTCAAGCTAACAGTCACCCCATCAGTACTAAGGAAGCGTGCTCCTAGAATTACATTATAATCAATTAGTCGATCAGGAACCAGTTCCTGTAACTCTACAGAACCTACTGTTTTCGCAGTCGTCGCACCTAGGCCTTGTATCGTTTATTGCTTCTCTGTTGAAATTGTGGCGGTCATTTTTGAAACCACGCTTGCTCGTATGAGATTATTGGAGGCACCACCGTCAATCAATGTAAAGACATCCCTACTGCCTAGTGACACTTTCAACACCAAAAGCCTAGCGCGATCAAGACAAGATATACACATATGCATAAGTCGTGTGGGAGGAACCACTCTCAGCACACCTGATCGGCTGTTGTGACGTACACGCACATGCAATACCTGTGCTGGTGTTAGTCCCGGGTTGTGACAAGCCAACTTGTGACGCGCTGGCTTTGGGTCGAGAGCGGACCCTCCGTTGGCGATCCCGCCTTCTGGCAGTAGTTCACATGGGCAGCGGCATTGGAAAGGCATGATCTTCATCCACGGTACTGGCGTCATCTGATAGGGCATTGTATGCGTTATGTAATGGCAGACTGTCTTGATTCGAGAACGACCCGTGATGATGCTCTAACTTTACCCCGAATGAGCTTGAGCTGGCCGGTTTAACTGCGAAGATGAGTTGGCAGAGACGCTGCCCTCGCGTGAACAGCTCGTCGATTGTTCTTCAGGCTGTGAGCTTCTGCAATCCGGCTGAGAGCGTAATCTCTGTAGCCTGGGTCTCTGGCTTTGTGCATGATCATCTCAAAATCTGGGACGCTGGCGTAATAGGTGCTGCGCAGACCGCAGATAAAACAGAGTCCCCGAAACTTCGTGCAGTCTCGTTTTGTGTGTCCCACACGGAAACAATGTAGACACCTGTTGTTTCTGTCGTCTTCCAATGGCCTCTGAATGTCTGAACGCCGAAAGGATCGCTGCTGGGACGTGATGAGCGTGCCGGACGGTGGTTCATGCTCCAAAAAGGTGCTGGCGTTACGTGCTGGGCAAATTCTCCGCTAGACACCGGAGCTCTGGCGATGGTGCGACCTCCGTAATAAACTTGGTTGTACTGCTGTGTTGCTGCATCTATGAGTTTCTTTTGAGTTAGGTTAATAACTATTCGTCCTCTTCTACTGCAGCGTATTGCAATTTTTCCTACTGCAGCTCATAGTGTCGTGCGCACTTTTGAATGATGTTCCAAGTCATCGTCTCTTCTTTTATCTTATCAGTCGTTAATTGTAAGCTGCTTAGTTTCCTGAAAGTCTTCGACACTGTCAATGTGTACTTTTCTTGTAGAGATCTGCTCGTAGCGACCGTTCTCGTAGGGTAGGCGAGTCTAAATAACCGCTCCAGTCTTGCGGCGTACAACTGCATGGATTCACCATCTTGATGCTTGGCCGATTTGAATTTGGTCTTATTCTTTTCCTTTCGAATATCCTTTATGTCCGTGTTCCACTGCAGCAGCTTCGTCTTCAATTGGGAATAAGTGTCGCTAACGTCACGCAAAGATCTCAGAGGATCCAACGTCTTGCCTGTTAAATGAGGCTCTAATTCTCCAATCCAATCGTCATGCCCTCCCATGAAATTCTTTCCACAGTATTGCTCAAACCTTTTCAAGTATTTCTTCAAGTCTTCACCTTCATCTTCGTTGAATTTCTCATGGACAGGCGCTGATCTATTATCAAACTTGTCCAAAATTTTAATCTAGGGTTTCATTTGTAGAGCTCCGGACTAACGAGGTTTACTTGATTTACCCGTGTGCTTGAAAGTAATTTCTATATCGCTGGATTCACATGATGCAGAACTAGCTCTCTGCACTGGACTGTCATTTGTCGAGCTGTCGCTGACGGATGCTTGGCGTTGGTGTCGCTTTGGAATGGCTCACTGTTCCGAAATTACGTCGAACATTGTCGGCTGCAACTTGCAACTTCCACCCATGACCTCCCGAGACAAAAGAGCTGACAAATGATCGGCCTCGTTCTTGTCCTTAAAAAATGTGCACCAATTCTTCTTGAATTGTTCTACCCTTAATCGTATGTTTTCTGATAAAGCGTCTTCCCGTCCATGTAGATTCCTTAAAAAGCGCTCCATGTATTCTAGATTACCAGCAACGAATTTGTCTTCTTCCTCTTGACTGAGATTCTCATTGTCACTACAATTCGCTGTCGCCAGGATGTACACAGGTAAATATAGAAGAAAATCACCTTTGGTCTCGGGCGTTGATGTATAACACAGAAGCTCGGCCTAGGTAGAATATAACACCAGGAGTGGTCACGGCACCATTATGACTGGGACCCAGGATTTATTGACTGATACTTATCCTATCATTTACACAGCGTCGAACGTGACTCTCGAACTTCCGTGATGCAGTGAGGATGCAGCAGTGAAGAAAGGATCGACAATAAAATATGTATTTAAAGCGGAGCATAGGAGCACGTGCTTACAGGACGGCGTAAAAATGCAGAAGAATTAAAAAAGGATGCGGTATTAAAAGTCGGATACTCATCACACTGAACACAAATGCTTATACATTTTCATCGATACAGTCCTTCACAGCGTCAATTTTTCATTTGCCAGAAATGAGCTTTAGTTGCTTAGCGTCACTCTTTGATTGGCCTTACAGTTGTTCGTGATGTCATTAGAACGCTAGCATAACAAGTCCTGGCCCTAACCTAACATTTCACCGACCAATTCATTGTTGGCTAGCTTCCTCGTGTCGCCCTGGTGAGCGACGGTTTGCTATTGTCCCCCTAAGGTCACTATCATCACTTTATATATGTCTGTCCACCCAATAAGAGCTCGAGGGAGTTGAGCAATCTTCCTCTTTTTTGTAATGAGTTTGGTGGGCTGCCGTCGACGTGACCCATGCCAAAAAACTGGGAATAGCTGGCCATCAAAAATGACAGCGATGAAATTTGTTCTCCGCCCAAAAACAGGTAGAAGGAGTTGAGCTATGTCCATGATTTTTTGCAGGGAGTCTGGTGGGCAGTCCTCAATGTCACACATGTAAAAAAGACCTTAAAACAGGATTACCTGGCCGTAATAATGACAGCAATGAAATTTGTTCCATACTCGAAACGAGGTAGTAGGAATTGAGCTATCTTCATGATTTTTGGCATGGAGTCTGGTGGGCTGTGCTCGATGTGACCCATGCCAGCAAACTAGGATTAGCTGGCCATAAAAAATTCTGGCGATGAAATTTGCTCCCACTACGGGTGATGGTCTTATGCCACCGAGGCGTTCTAGTTAGATTCTGGTGCTGATACAAAGACAATTATGGATTCAGAAGCAATTTTAATTTTTCATTACTATTACCTTGCTTGGCGGAGGCATGCGGTCTCAGGTGCTCTAGTTTGTAAAATAAAGGCGCTTAGTTATTGTGGAAACATTTCCTGTGAGTTTTTACGCTTCAATTGCTTTGTGATCAAATTTTAAATGAGCGGTTGTTTCAGTTCAATTTATAAGTTATTACCTCCGCTGAGGAGGTTATGCTTCAGTCGTGTTTGTCTGTCTCTTTGTCTGTCACCAAGATTACTCAAAAAGTTATTAGCGGATCTTTATGAAATTTGTAGGGATTCTTAGGAATATCAACAGTAACAAATGATTAACTTTAGGTGAAAATCTATTCATCTGTTTGTTTCTTTGTCTGCCTATTTGTTCTTGAAGCCATAACTCAAAAAGTTATGGACGGACTTCCATGATATTTATATGAGTTGTTAGGTATATTACGAAAAGTAAAGACTGAATTTTTGTGATGGTGTGTTGGTTCGTTCGTTTGTTTGTCGCTATGTTTGATTTTATGCTGGTTAGCACAATAACTCAAAAAGTTAGGAATGGTCCTTTATGAAAGTTACAGGAGTGGTTAGTAACGTTAAGCGACACAAATGATTAAATTTTGGTTATGATCTGGTGGTCTGTTTGTGTGTTTGACTTATGTTTGGTATAATGTTTGTTAGCAGCATAGCTCAAAAAGTTAAGAACAGATCTTCATTAAAATTACCGGACCTGTTAATACTATCAAACGGCGCAAATGATTCGAAGTTTGGTGCTGATCCAAAGAAAGTCATAGTTGCAGATCCAATTTGAATTTTTCGTTACCGTTGCCTTGCTTGGCGGAGGTATGCGCTCTCATAGTGCTCATTTGGTAACAATACATTCTCCAATGCGTAATATTCATGCCTCTTGTAGTTTTAAACTTGAAATACAAACTAGGATATGGGTAAATTTCAACTGATGGTAAGAGGAACAGATTATTAACATTTAGTAAAGATCTGTTCAGCCGTTTGTTTGCTTGTAAGTCCATCTCTTTTTTCTAGGCAACTTAACTGAAACAGAACCAGATCTTCATGAAATTTACAAGAACAGTTAACAAAGAAAGAGGTACGAATGACCACATCTTTGGGATGGTTTGTCCGTATGTATTAGTGTCCCAGGATATAGTATTTGCCAATACATGACCTAATTAAGTACAGCAGTAATAAACTGACTTTCTAGATATTTGCACGAACTTATACCGTTGTTCTCAGGATCAAATTTTCGTGATGATCAAATAGAAATCATAATTTCAGAGTCAATTTGCGTATCGGAACGTTCTCATATATTACACTGTGGAGTCAGGTTGCCGGCCTTAAAACCGATTTTTTGTTAAGTATACTAGCTACCCGAGCTGTCAAAAATGACAGCGAGCAATTTTCTGTTGACTTCTCTATATTGATCATCGTTTCGTAACTAATCTGCTTCTGAAGAATGCCTACGTTACAAGGATTAGATTAAATGGTCGTTCGTAATGATTGTTTTCTGATGTGATTAATCTGAACAGCGCACCGCACTTTACCTTTATGGTATTACCTTGCCGTGTGGCAACGGTATTAAAAAATAGCGGGCAATATTTTACTGATAAATGCTCGCTAAATATCGTTGCTATCAATGATTGCTAAACCTAAACATATTTTAAAATTTACAAGTGAAACATGCAGAGCAATACAACGAGCCAAACTAAACAATTGTGGAAAACACACAATGATGCATTTTCCGAAGTGAACTCGGCAACATTTTTCAAAAAGATGTAACCAGATATTCATAAAATCAACAGGAACAGTAGAGAACATTTAAATGCATGAATGGCTACGCTTTGTGATCATCTGATTGTATTTAATACTATTTATCTTTGTCCTCTCGTTTGTTTGTATCAAAACATAACCTAAGCAGGTATGAATTGATTTACAAGAAATTCACACGAACCGATACTACTGCTATCGTGGTCGGACGGACAGTTGAATTTATGGATAGATGGACGAATGGATTGTTAACTAAACGAACGTATGGACAAAGAGATGGATAGACGGAGAGGTTAATAAATAAAAAAAAAATGAACAAGGGAGGGGTGGAGGTAGGATGCAGGAGGTGGCTAAAGGAAGTGAGGCTTGAGCGTATGTGGTCGGGCAATAAAATCTGCCGCTTCTCATTGAAGTATGGTTGTGGAGCCAATAATTGATTTGGAGCATTCGTTTATAACTCCAAAACCGCAGTGCTGCCGTCTCAGGCCCTGAAATTTGACTTGGAAGAGGCTGGCTGCAAAATTCAGAGATCACTGCTGTCTACTGCTGCCTCTTAAGTTACTGATAGTACTTGGCGAATTTTACTAGGAACACTCTACTATGGTGTTCCACAACTGTTTTTGCCCGAGAATTGGCGGCCTCCCTCATAGATTTTCGTTTCCAGGATCGATGGAATTCAAATCGGGTGAGTTGGAAGGCCAGATCATCTCTTTCTGTCCCTTGTTCTTCAACCACTCTTGAGCAGAGCGAGAGGACGGGGAGGGCGCGTCATCTTGCATGAAACTCATGTTGCCCTCGATGAATGCACCCTTCTTTCTGAAACATGTCACAAATTTCTTTTTCAGCAGGTCACAGTAGAACGTGGAATCGATTTCGACTCCCACCGCCACTCTCACTGGGCCAAAGAACTCTTCACTGATAATTGCCTCCAAGAACAGTACCCTCATGCGCCCTGTTGACGCCTCATTCGGTTGGGGGTGGTATCGCCGTCCATAATCGACCATCAGCTCCATCCGTCAGGTCCATCGAGCGTTGCAAGACACTCATACGTGAACAGGACGGTGGAAAAGTCCATCTTCATATATTCGCGACCCGTTGCCATGCGTTTTTCTTTGTCTAGCGGCGTCTAGGGAGGATTACAAAGCGCCTTTTTAGTCTGTCCTACGGACCGCAGCATCCTGCACCTGGTACTCCCGCACACATTAAACACACCAGCGAGTTTGAAAATCTGCTTATTGGTAGACAACTTCTTCTTTCTCGCTTGCCGTTTCACCGCCTGCAAGTTTCGCTCAGAAATCTTCCGAAATTTGGGCTCCAGTTTTTTTTTTTTTTTTTTTTTTTTGAGATGAGGTAGGATTCCGAGTGTACTTACTCACAGTGTATGTATGTCGACCCTGTTATTTAGCGATGGCGACGGCTATTGGCTAACAGCTAGCATCTGCACCATTTTCTCCTTCTCCTTGTCTGTTGAATCCGCCTTACGACCCATATTAACACTTTGAAGGGGAGGGTTTCCCCATATTTACAACTTTTTCATTTGGGAACCAATTTGGCTGAAACTAGGCACATATATGTAAAATCGAAAAAAGAAATTGTTTTTATTCATAATCTTTTTTTATGTTTTGCATACAAATGAGTTAGTAACATAAAAATACAAAATGGGGGTTAGGGGAAAATGCATCTCCTCTTAGGGTTTTTGAGCTGGAGAGCTAATTTTTAGCTGAAAAGGAGTGAAATGATGTGCTCTATAAAATAATCTCTTGTGGGTTTTGATGTTAAAAATATTCTTCAATTTTGTCAAACATTGTGATTTTTTTTTTATTTTGTATAATAATAATAATAATAATAATAATTATCTTTATTAAGTACTCATAGACATTACAAAATTGGAATGAAATATGGTACACAGGAGAATGTTTCTTATTTCTAGGTTACACACAGAACATGTCGCAGTGATCTTACATATTAGACATCATTAC
>LQNS02278143.1:20907489-20920168 GCA_001587735.2 Parhyale hawaiensis | reverse complement strand
GAATGTGGGGCTCAAACGTATAATTTGGATCAAAATTGACACCCAAGATTACTAAATCATCAACCACAGGAAGTAACACACCATCCAGTATGAGTGCAGGGAAAGGAGGTCTCACTCTACGTGACCTAGACACGTACATGGTCTTAGTCTTCCGGCAGTTAACCTCATCCCCCACCTAGAACACCAGCAATCAATCACGTCCAAATCATGCTGAATGGATTCTGAAACCTCCAACCCATCCCTAGGCTTACCGCAAACAGCCAGCGAGTAACATCATCGGCGTGAGCAACAAGTGAATTATTTACAAGATCAAACAGGTCTGCTGTGTATATGTACGATGGGCAACAGAGGGCACAGAACAGTACCTGCGGGACACCAGAAACCACGTCCCAAAACTCACTCCTTTTCCCATCAATAAGTACGCATTGAAGTCGGTCAGATACAAGCCGGCGAATTACCTCGAGAACTGAACCAACAATACCCATTAATCTCAGCTTATGGAGCAGCCGAAGGTGATTCACGCAATCAAAAGCAACACTGAAGTCAAGCTGTACCAACCTTGCCTCATGACCCCCATCAAGAGCCTGCTGCAACACATGCGAAATGTGAAGCAGAGCATCACAATTTCTCAGCTAGGCTTTTACGAAAACCACACTGTGTTGGGGAAGGACACCCTGCTTCTCAAGAAAGCGACCCAACCTCGACGCAACAACCTCTCATAAACTTTCGACAAAACAGGTGTGATCGAGATGGGTCTATAGTCGGAGGTTCGGGATGAGACAGAGCCTTTCGGAACAGGCGTTGCATGAGCGAGACGCCAGCATTACGGAAAAGTGCACAGCCTTAACATCCGACAGAACACAGAAGCAAGTGGGGCTGCGAGCACACCAGCCACCCTCCGAAGAAAGCGAGGAAACATACCCAATGGATCAGTGCCCTCATAGGGGTCAAGGTCAAGAAAAAGGCGGTGCACTTCAGAAGATCTAAAAGCAACACCGGAAAACCTCGGCTCTGAATCACCCGCTTAAAGAATGTGCACCCGGTCACGGCTCTACTGCCCAACAGAGTAGCGTAAAAAAAAGTCCCCTTTAGCAGCAGGGGCCGCAACAAGATTGCCACCAGCACCAATTTAGGGGGGAGGCAGAAGAGCTCACACCAAGGTGGAGCACCACTTATGCGCGCTACCAGATGAAACTGACGACTCCGTGGACCTCAAATTATACTCCTTCTCAGCTTACTGCAGTTTCCTGAAACGCTGAAAGTCAACAACAGGCCGGCTAGTACGCCAACGGGCATATGCCCCAAGCTTCAACTTGTGCGCGCTCCTACAGGCATCATCAAACCAGAGTTCATCTCCTGTCCTGACCGTTATGAAGCGAGAAGGGGCATAGGCATGCACCATGTCACAGGAAAGCCAATCCAAAGTAGACCCATAATCAGGAGACTCACAACACCCCAGGGTGGCGGACTTCCCAACTCTCTCTGGACTTCAGAAATATTTCACGCCTAACAGTGACTCTTGGGACCAGCTGACAGACTTGCAGCGTCGCAGAGAGGGCGTCATGGTCTGAGGAACCAACAGGAGGCATCACAGGCTCTCCAACCAAATAAGGAACATCAGGAGGTCAAGAACATCCCCCCATCAAATGGATGGGACCATCAACCAACTCCTTACAACCCGAGGAAGTCGCAAAATCGAAGGCTGCACGGCTATTGCAATCTTTCCTCCCAGATCCTAACCGTTCCACTTAGTGACAGTTAAAATGGCCCATAAAGACAAAAGCAGAACGCCAATCCGATGACTGAATCCTAGCCATTTCATCTAAGAGACAGTCAGAGACAACTTCGTTATTCTTCAGCAGACGGGCTGTGATACGCTGAAAAACAAATAAATGTTTCTGAATGCGCCACAGACTCGAAGCACCATCAGCTCACAACATGACCACTCATATTCACTCTATCTAGATACAACTACACCCTTTCGAACTTAAGCAGCCAGGGGCTGGAAACTCAAACATTCCCGTAACGCATCTCACAACTCCTATCGTAATTCCATACGATATCTTAAATTAGGAAATCGAACCGACTCACGTAAATGCGAAACTCAAAACAGAAGATCGTGATCATATCCATATCTTGGCGTTTCTCTTTATTCTCGTATTTTTGAACTAGAGGATGGAGCTTCTGCTAATAGCAGCCACTCACAAAGCGTGCTACAAGTGCAATACTCCATCAGCTGACTTATGGTTACCTTTCAAAAGAGTTTTCAGCCATGGTTGAATAACGTTACGTAGCTCAGCCATGGTTTCAGGCCAGTTATTGATGTTCTATGTATTTAGAGCATATTCGCTTTACTTCCATACATATCTAGCATGTGGCGAAGTTGTGACCGTGAATACAATCTCAAGTTGCATACGCAAGCAGATTCATGCCCACGTGACAATCACTAACGTTTCTGGTTGTTGCACGGTAACTCAAACTTCGAGTTATAAATGCCTTGCAGAGTAAAGTGAAGTGATGGTATGCATTTTTACATCATTTCTTAACAATCTCAAAGCTGTGTTTGCGAAAATTCGACATAGGCCTAACGTTCGGAGGGAAATATCACGATTCTCGTTCTTTTGAACAGGTAAAATTGAATTTTGGTTTGTATAAGAGGTATTTTTAATGGTCATATGGTATCTTTGCCCTCAAGCTAAAGTTTATAGTGAAACAGTGTGATTATAATTTATACACTATGGTCGTTCGTAGAGCAGAGTGGAGATTTGTTTGTTGACAGTGAGAACTTGTTTTGTTGACCGAGAGAGAGCGCTGAATAACGCCTCGTATCCACGTCGCTACTCTGCTCGTTAATAGAACAACAATTTTGTTTGTACTAGCGTACTTTTGGTTGTTCACTGAAACAGGCCTTAGCTGATACAGCGACAGCAATTTTTATCAGCTTCGGTGCATTGCCTTCCATGGATTTTTTACCTACTTACCAGCGCAACAGGGAATATATAAGGCAACTCCGGAGCAACCCTAACATGCGACCCTAAATACGGGAACCGTATAATATGACCGAAGATTGAATTTGGCAAATTTGAGAGCTGAGGGTCGTAACTTCGAGTTAAGACAATAACAATGAGTTACGGTATCGAAAATAGTTTTTGAGTTTCTCGCCCCAGACCTTTAAATCAAGGGCACGAGTCTCGCAACTGCAGTATTGCCCTTGCAATGTCCGGGATCACCAGGTTAGAAACTTGACGATGGCTTGAGACGAGCGTCTCGGAACACAGCACTAGATCACAATTGGAAGAGGCTCCGGTGAGCTCAATCAATTACCATAGAGACCCCAAACATCAGCACCCAAGATGCGGCAGGAGCGAAAACCAGAACCACGAGGACCAGGGTTCACTTGTAAGTCCGGATAGCGAACTATCAGGCACGCAGAGAAGTAGAAAATAGTCACAATAAAGAAACTAGAACGCCTCGGTGGTGTAAGACCACCCGCTGTGGGAACAAACTTCATCGCCGTTATTTTTTATAGCCAGATAATCCTAGTTTTCTGGCATGGGTCACATCGAAGACAGCTCACTAGACTCCCTGAAAACAATCATGAACATAGCTCAACTCCTTCTACCTGTTTTTGGGTAGAGAACAAATTTCAGGGCCATTATTTTTTATAGACAGCTATTCCCAGTTTTTTTTTTTTTTTGCATGGGTCACATCGAGGGCAACCCATCAAACTTCCTACAAATTATTATGAAGATTGCTCAACTCCTTCGACCACTTATTGGGTGGACAGACAAATATACTAATATACATGAATATATGTACTTAAATCTTCAACGAAAACTTTGTCACCTGTCTCCCTTTGTTCGCGCGTGATAAAGATAACAACTAAGCATTATACAAAAAAAAAAAAACGACAGAAACGATAGCTACGAAAGCGGCCAGCAATCTACGCTCCCCAGAACCTGCCATCACCAGTACGGGCTTTGGCCGAAAAGAAGAGTAAGGAGAGGAAAAGAACATTAGTTGATAATACCTGATTGAAGAAAGAGAAAGAGAGGAGTAGATGTGAAATCTTCTAACCCAACAGGCAGAAACCGCACGCAGGGTAATTAAACTTTTTAACAGAGCTATGGCTTTATTAATCCTCGGCCACACGCATGAATGTGATTAACTAACTTTTTAAAATTCAAAAACACTTTAAAGTGTTAATGTAAGAAAGGTTTCAACTACCATTCAATAGAACAACGTGGGTGAATAAATCTTGCTCTGCCAACGGGTTGTAGCGATATCCTTTATATTGCTGAGGGCCCAACACCAGACAGAGTGTGGCGCAAGCAAGGGCAAAAGACGAGATGCGCCCACAAGTCACGATCAAAGCTGAAGGACCGCCACCAGACAGGGGATGAAGCGCAAGTAGGGGACAAGGGTTACGATGTGCCCAGAAAACACGCTCAGCACTGAAACAAACGACTAACCGTCTTTAACTTGCACAGTACAACTTCTTTTGCTCGACTGATAGTAATTCGTCAATGAATTAAACTTGGTTTGAGAACGCAATTGCTTTGAATATATCCATGATATGTGCTCACATCTTGCAAGAACTTTCCGCCAGCAAATCCTAATAAACAAGTAAACTAGGTGCGCTAAGTAAGTAAATTGCATTGCGGTACTTCCTAAAAATCAAGTAATTTCTGTACTCCTGTAATTTTTATAATGGTGTAATTTCTATAATCAAGTAATTTCTATAATCAAGTAATTTCTTTTATCAAGTATTATCTATAATCAAGTATTTTCTATAATTAAGTAATCTCTACAATCAAGTTATTTCTATAATGGAGTAATTTTTGCTAAGCAAGTAATTTTGCTAAGTAAGTACTTAAGCAAGTACTGTATATTATAAACAATTTTATGCAAGCAAGTAATATATGTTAACCAAGTAAATGCTGCCAAGCAAGTTATTTATGCAATCGTCAAAGATTTATCATGAAATCCAATGCGGAGAATCATTGCTAGTAATGTGGAAACGCTGTAAAAAAGTTAGTTAAACGGGATTCGATTATTGTACACACCTGATAGAACTAGATAAGGGAATTGGGTTAGTGCAGCGCCGCAGAAGCACGGAGAGGCGGTGAAAATAAGTTCCGTCACGCACCAGACCCCACAGCCGCTGAATACCAGTACTGTAAAAAAGGTCCAGCTTCCTGCTAACAATAGCCGAATTTTTAGGCTTTGAACGTGGCATGAAAGGAGTTTTCCTAATTTCATAAACGTAACAATCTCATGTTTTCTATAGCAATTATAATTTCTATAGACTGAACATAAATTGACTGACTTGTACTTACTAAAGAGAACAAAGTTCTTGACATACTCTTATTTCAAGATTCAAAATACGTACCTCCAAAACACACTGCCGAGGCAAATAATGGAGCGGCTTACTATATACAACCATTAGAGAAAAGTGAAGTTTGCTGGATGTGCTCAGACAGTAAAGACAGAAGCAAAGATACAACAATTATTAAAGTCTTACTCAATGGAAGACGTAGTTAATGCGAGTGTCTATCGCAAAGCACCATAAGAAGGTTGTACTAAGCTAAGTTAACGTGATAGACACTCTAGAGCACACCCATTTAGTAATAAGAGAAGTAAAAACAACTCAGACGGACCGACGGGCACGCATTTAAATAGAGAAATCTGATAGCGGCATGGTGAGACAAGCGCACAACGCCACATCGATCTCCGCCACACCGCGGCCGCAGCCTCAATGAAGGAACAACTTCTGCAGCACCTGTTGTCCCTCCGAGGTTCCACTTCGTAACTTAATGTATCGCTTATTAACGAGGTTAATGCGTCAAATATTGACGACTTCAAAGTTATCAGTTGACACTTGTTAGAATTTGATCGCATTGAATCCCGAAATAATTTATACTCAGCCTCCAAAATCCTTGCATTTATTTGCGCGCTGGCAACCCTGGGGGCCACACCCAATCAGCAGGTGGTCCTTGCGAAGACGGGGACAGGTGAGAGCTCGATAACAGGTGTTCAGCAACAAGATTCCGGGAGCAACGCTGGTTTTATGCAGACTCCTTCTAGGTAAAATTGGTAAATTACTTAACACGGAAAAGCGGGAGACACCAGTTAAATCGTAGCCACCGTGATCCTCGATGACTGTAATGTA
This sequence comes from Parhyale hawaiensis, assembly GCA_001587735.2. NCBI lineage: Eukaryota > Metazoa > Arthropoda > Malacostraca > Amphipoda > Hyalidae > Parhyale > Parhyale hawaiensis. The sequence continues at coordinate 20,913,996 of LQNS02278143.1, read as the reverse complement.
ATTAGTAATGAAGTTAAATAGTTCATTCCATAATTTACAATGACCATAAGTTGATAAAGGCTCTACCATATTATGGCTGGTAAAAGGTGCACAACACAGAACAAATACCGTTAAAATTCACAGGTGTGAAAACCAGCAAACTGAACTGGAACGAAGACTGCTAGATACCCGTGGCAGCGTAGTTAAAGTTCGACAACTCTACGTGAAGAATGGTGAAGGTGGCAGGTACTCTGACACCGCGTCAGAAACGGCAACTCCCTGAGGAGAAAAGTGTTTAGTGCAGGTTAGCTCCTCCCACGGCAGCTGCTACAACAGGTCGCATGCTAATAGTAAAAATTAGGTCTCAGTTAGAGAGACTAAATTTTACACAGACTGCGGAAGACTGAGTACACAGTTATGGCACCAGCCTGTTCACCTCCTCTCACGGGTGCCGTTGGACCAAAAAAGGTCGCATCCGCCTTTAGAGTGGCAGTTCTTCTAACTCAGGGGCTACCCAGAGCCCCAAAGCTGGCTCATACGAACAAAGAGGCCAGGCAATGGGGGCGGCCTGATTACGCGAAGTTAACTTCATCTTTACCCTTGGCGTACTTGTTTGATCGACGAGGGCTCAACAAATCGTTTCAGACTATTGGTTTAGAGACCTAAGACTTTTAAGCCCAACATCCACTGTTGCCTTGTTAGATAAGTTATTGGTGTGTACGTACGTAAGTAATATGTTTGGGCATCATGCACCCAAGGGTCCCGAGTGCCTTCTCCACAAGGGATGTAGCATCTGGCCGCAGTTTCTGCTGAGAAGGTTAGTTTTGTAAAGTTAGGTAGGCTCTCAATACTTTCCCTTCTGTTTCGGGAGGTGGGCTGCCGATTGAAGTGGCTGACCCCTTCCCGCAAGACTTCTACTTTCTTGTATTTCGTTTCCTTCCCCTGTGCGGCGTTGCTGAGCGAAAGCGTTCAGACGTGCCCGGAGGTTGGAGATGCTCAACTTGCGCCTTTTTTCTGTCAGTAGCGCACTGACCACTTTGAGACCTACCGGCAGAAAAGCCGAGACAAAAATCATTGACTATTTAAAACGCGCCCTAGTCGGAGCGCGAGCCTGTGGCTAAGCACAGGAATAGTTCGGCGCGATATAGGCAGTGTGCCACTGAAGCGCTAGTAAAACCTTCTACTACTACTACTACGTACGTAAGTACGTACTATACTTATGTTGAGAAATCAGGGCGAGTTGTAAGAGGCCTTACGTCTCTTTCATCTAACTTGATTATCGGAAATATAAACTTTGCTCTCGTGGCATTGGCGAGACTGATCCAAAAGCTTTGGATACTTGTGAAGCAGACCAGTGTGAAGTACAGTTCTCTTTTCTTATTATTTGGTGCTGCATCAGAGAATGCATTTTATTTGAACAATACCTAACTGACTCTCAGGGTTCCTCTTCCAAACATGCAAAGAACGAAATAATGATATTTAGCAATCGTTGATTGATTTTTCACTCGTAATACTGCCGGTAGCAAAAATTTTAGCTTATTTCAGTCTAGGGTGGGGGCAATTCATTTATAAGTTCATCACTTGGTAAGTGTTACGTGTGGTGAATTTATTATCTTGTAAATTTATCGACTGATGTTCAACACCCAATTAAATACATCACCCACTGAACATATCGTTTGATAAAGTAAAGTGATTGCTGGGTGAATTCATCACTTTATACTTAAATAAACAGTTTTTGGTGATATATAGATCGACCGGTTATACCTTCAGTTAATTCATTGTTTAACTGTGTATCCTGTCTAATTCAAATTTCTACTGAACTATTGTTTATTGTGCGGTAGTGTATATAACAAAACACTCAGATAAATAGGCAAAAAGTACCATTAAAAATTGGTAAAATAGATTGTTGCCGGTACCGTTGAAAAGAACACAACCCTACTCTACAGGCTAGTGTTGGAGTTTCTTGCAGCTATTTTGTAGGCGATTACTAACGCTTCTCGCAAAAAGACCCTTTGTTGGCACGTCTTTGAAGCCATTCAAGTACTTGAATGTTTCTAGAAGTTGCTTCCTGGGTAGTCTTTGCTCGAGAGACATGAGTTTCATTTCTGCTAGGCGACTCTCGCATGGCTTGTTTCACAGTTGATATGTCAATTTTGTTGCTCTCTATTGGATTCTTTCCTTTTTATCGCAATCGCCGCACTGATGCGACGACCAGATTGGAACTGCAATTTCTAGATCTGAGCGCACTATCGTTTTCTACGAATGAATGATTATATCCTTGGATTTGGACTTAAAATTCACGGCAATGAGTCCCAGTACTCCACTTGCCATTCTGACACGCATGCAACTTACTATTTGCGTTCTACTTTATTTGTGAAAGTTCTTCTCAAGTCACGTTGTTGGGTAATAGCTGCCAATTCTAACTTCTAGTATTTCAAATCTTCATTTAATTTCACAAAGGATTTAATAGATTGCTCCACATATCTAAAAACACATATCTGTTCATTACTTATTTTAAAAAGAACAATTCTAGAGTAAAAGTAGGTGCATGCTATATAAAACACAACGTTTCGGCCATCTACTACTGGGGCCATCATCATTTATGTATCTGGTCTGAAATAAAAAGGAAGCACAATAAGTAAGGTACATGGTTACATTCTTTGGTAAGTTTAAGATACGTAAGTAACAGCTAAGACTAAAGCGTGAGCGTGCGCTGTTGCTGCTCGCATGATCGGTGCGTGTCTGGTGGAACGGGCAGGTGGTCGATGCCTTAAGTAGTCCAGGTGGGTGTGGCTGTGCTAGATGAACAGATTCAGGTAGTTAGAAAGTTCATTGTACTAGACGTCGATGATCGGTGCATATTTCCAGTGCTTCTGCTATTTTTATTGATGTTCTGTCCGAATTTGCCTGAATTATACTAAATGCCGGGAGGAATGAGCCCAATGGAGGTGGTTCCGTTTGGCGATCATCTCTGAAGTGCTTGAAGATGCTGCTTGAAGAATACTGGTGTTGCTTTGCTCTCCGTTCCAGCGCGCAGGTCGTGTGCCCAGTGTTTGTAGCATTACAGCTATCATGTGTACATGTGAACCTGTAGACCACACCCGCGCGCTGGAGGTCCGGTACTTTCGGTCGGGTACTGAAGAACGCTGTAAGTTTCCGAGGTTTGTTATATGGCTGCACTACTATTTTCTTCGTCGGATCAGTAGACTGGATGTGTTTCGAGATGATATTGTTTAGAAAGTCAGAGTCTTTTCTATAGGTGCTCAAATTATGAAGTTCTACGTAAAGGTTAACTGTTTCTTCGGTGCTGTGCTGGTTGTTGTGGTATCTGTCCATTAACGTCTTCACTATTTTATGTAAGATCATAAGAGGGAAGCCATTGTTAGTTAAAACTTGTTTTATTCGCTTGATTTTGGCAGTGCAGGTATCCCAGGTTGAACTATACTTTAGGGCTCGGTGAATGAGTGTCTTTGATATTGATTTTTTGTAGGGTAGATGTACCTGTGAGTTGAAGTCGGTGTATGATCCATTATCAGTAGGTTTAATGAAGACGGATGTGGCAAAATGTGTTCCTTTTAGCTGCATGCGAACGTCCAAAAAGTGATACGTGTTATCTTCCATTTCTTCGTGGGTAAACTTGAGAGTTGAGTTGCTGTGCAGTCTTCTTTTGAAGCAGTGAAGGTGATTTGCGTTTGAAAATACGGCCATGATGTCATCTACGTATCGCTTGTAATACTTCTCGTTTGATGTTTTTTTTTTTCTTGCGACAGAAGATTTTCTTCAAGGTATGACATATAGAAGTCGGCGAAAGTCGGCCCCAAAGGTGTTTCCATGCTCACACCATCTGTTTGGAGGTATGACTGTCCAAGGTGTTCGAATGGCATTTCCGTTGTGCAGGTTAGCAATAGTTGCTTGAAAACTTCTTCTGGGCAGGGAGGTGGCGGGAGTGATGGGTGATGGTAGACGCGTGACATGATGATTTTAATAGTTTCATGGAGGGGTACGTTTGTAAAGAGAGATTGAACGTCTAATGAGACTACTTTATCAGTGGGATTTACTGTAAGTGAATCTAAGTCGATGAGACGTTGGTCGCTGGACGAAAGCATATGTGTCTGGTTGATGAACGGACGGATGACTTGCTTGAGCCATTGGGCAACCTCATGTGTGGCAGTTCCCGACATGCTTATGATGGGTCGGAGCGGAGGGTTGTGTTTGTTCTTATGGATTTTCGGTAGTCCGTAGAGATGGCAAAACTTGTAATCACCGGTACGTTTGAGCTTGTAGTAGGTGGCCGATGCAACTTTTCCAATGGACGTATAGTGTCATTGATTTTCTTTTTCACCGCATTCAGTTGTTTGGCTGGGCATAGCGGGAATTTATTGGTATCAGAGATGAGTAGAGTTAATTTCTGTTCGTATGTTGTCCTGTCTAGCACCACCACTCAACCGCCCTTAACTGCTTCAAAAGAAGACTGCACAGCAACTCAACTCTCAAGTTTACCCACGAAGAAATGGAAGATAGTACGTTTCACTTTTTGGACGTTCGCATGCAGCTAAAAGGAACACATTTTGCCACATCCGTCTTCATTAAACCCACTGATAATGGATCATACACCCACTTCAACTCACAGGTACCTCTACCCTACAAAAAATCAACAGCAAAGACACTCATTCATCGATCCCTGAAGTATTGTTCAACCTGGGATACCTGTGTTGGACCAGAGCCAGATACCGGTTGCGTAGTCTTCTAGTATATAAGCCTGTCACGCACTGTAAGCGTTGTTGATTAGCGCGACGAGCATCGCAGCGACAACCCTTCAGCCACACGCTCTCCGCGCACTCACTCTCTCTCTGTAAATTCAGCTAGGATTGTGCACTTCCTAGACTAGTCTTGCACCATATAGTGGTGGCTCAATAACTACAGCGCTTATCTCCATAAGTGTTAACCTACGCTACCCAGTCTCCAGTCGGCACATCTCGTGCCGACGTTTGTATCGAACCATTATTGTCGGAAACTGTAACTAATCTCCCGAAATATAAACTTTCGATAAGTGTGTTTGTTTGCCAAAAACATCCTCACAACCTGCACTGCCGAAATCAAGCGGATAAAACAAGTTTTAACTAACATTGGCTTCCCTCTTATGATCTTAGACAAAATAGTGAAGACGTTAATGGACAGATACCACAACAACCAGCACAACACCGAAGAAACAGTTAACCTTTACGTAGAACTTCATAATTTGAGCACCTATAGAAAAGACTCTGACTTTCTAAACNTTACAGCGTTCTTCAGCACCAGACCGAAAGTACCGGACCTCCAGCGCGTGGGAGTGGTCTACAGGTTCACATGTACACATGATAGCTGTAATGCTACATACATTGGGCACACGACCTTCGCGCTGGAACGGAGAGCAAAGCAACACCGGTATTCTTCAAGCAGCATCTTCAAGCAATTCAGAAATGATCACCAAACGGAACCACCTCCATTGGACTCATTCCTCTCGGCATTTAGTATAATTCAGGCAAATTCGGACAGAACAACAATAAAAATAGCAGAAGCACTGAAAATAAGGAAATATGCACCGATCATCAACGTCAAGTACAATGAATTTTCTAACTACCTGAATCTTTTCATCTAGCACGACCACACCCACCTGGACTACTTAAGGCATCGACCACCGGCCCTTCCCACCAGTCACACACCGATCATGCCAGCAGTAACAGCGCTCCCGCACGCTTTAGTCTTAGCTGTTACTTACGTACCTTAAACTTACCGAAGAATGTAATCATGTACCTTACTTATTGTGCTTCCTTTTTATTTCAGTCCAGATTCATACCTGATGATGGCCCCATTAGTAGATGGCCGAAACGTTGTGTTTTATATAGCATGCACCTACTTTTACTCTAGAATTGTTATTTTTAAAATCAGTAATGAACAGAAATGTGTCTTTAGAAACGTGGAGAAATCTATTAAATCCTTTGTGAAATTCTAACTTCTGCTAACCTCTGGGCTAAGGGGTTCTCCGGCCTTACATTCTACTGAACATTTTTCGACATTTTACTCATCTGCTAAGTTGCGATCCATTCCATTAGGAGGTCAAGGTCTTGCAGTAGTTCGATTCTATCCCTAGCCGATGCGGCAGGATGACAGTCTAGGATCGTCCACAAATTTGCTGATTTTGCAGTGGATGACAATATCTAAGTCATTAATATAAATTAGGAACAGGAGTGGGCCAAGCACGCTTCCTTGTGGAACCCAAGATAAGACCGGCCTCAGAATAATAGGAAAGAATGTGCGTTAGCATCCAGTAATTTTTTTAGGTTTGTGGTATTGATGTGTTGAGGAAGCTACATTACACTTGCAGCCCTGAAACCATAATTAATGCTTTGAAGATGTAAATACTGCCAATGCCACCGCCCTCATTATCGTCGTGCCATAGGTTGATTGTACCCTGCCGCGACGAAACACGGTGCTTCCAGAGACGAGAAGTGAAAAAACATGTTAACCCCCTGTAGAAATGAAAGCCCA
>LQNS02278143.1:20885713-20897397 GCA_001587735.2 Parhyale hawaiensis | reverse complement strand
CTCTGCTTCTTTGCTAAAATTCTTAAGCTAACCGTGACAGACACTCTTGAGCATAGCAAACATCTTAGTTAATTCATATCTTCTAACGTGATCTCTGCTTACTATTCTTTTCTAATGCCCCAGAGGCTGTTTTACATATATAAATCCTTGTCTATCACAAATAGGGAAATCACGGTTATATAATTTAACTAAATTGGAAATACGCAGCGTCTCTTTCATTGTAATATAATCTATCTATTCCATTTAAATTCAATCTTGTTCCATTATTAGCATTAGTAGCTATTTCTTGGAATTCATGTCTGTTGCTCACTCACTCCTGAATATGGTTAGCTAGTCTATATATTCTAAATTTCCCATTGCACCTTTCTCTTTCTTTTTTTTTAACCCCTGTAAACGTAACATTTTTAATCCGCAACTACTCGCCCTAGCTCACTTTAGGCTGCATACTGTATTTCATAATTAAAAAAAAAAATTCACATACAGCACTTCTGTGTAACCAACGCCCTTCTTAACGGAAAATAGTGTCAGTATTATCTCCTTAATAAAATGCGAGCCTTGTTCTAGTAAATTCACTGCCAATTTAATACCAATTGTCTCTTATGTTACTTTTTAGTATTATTCTTATATTAGTACTAAGCATGAAAACCTCAGGATACTGTGTCCTAACCTTGTTGGACCCAGTCTCCAGATGAGAAATACATGAGATTTTTATTATTATGTTGAGCTGACTGAAATCTTCACTTTACTCTAGATGTTACAACTTGAGCATGTTCGATTGGGAGCCAAAATTAAGGACGCTGGCACAGCAAAAGTAGTTCAGCTAGAAGCTGGCAGGCATGTAGGCTGGCAGTTGTAGAGAAGCACGCAATGCGTTGGAGCGCGCACAACGAACAGCGGCGGTTGAGCAGGTCGCTGCCGCTGTTCGGTGTGAGCTCTCAAAAACTGCACTTCTCAAAAACTGTCAGCATGACAGCTTCTCGCTTAACTACTTCTGGTGTGCCGATACCCTAAGCATGCAGAGCTGCAATTGCTTGAAACTTGAAGCAGGTACGTTGGCTTCGACCCGCTGAATGAGTTGCAAACATTGGCTTTCAATAGGTTACCTTTCTTCTAGAAACTCAAATTTGCAGGCTCAAAGTAGTCACAAGCTTCTAGCACATGCAACGATTCAAAGCGACAAAGCTAAAGCGTCCGTCTGAAGATTCAACCAANTGAGTTGCAGACATTGGCTTTCAATAGGTTACCTTTCTTCTAGAAACTCAAATTTGCAGGCTCAAAGTAGTCACAAGCTTCTAGCACATGCAACGATTCAAAGCGACAAAGCTAAAGCGTCCGTCTGAGGATTCAACCAACCCGTGGAGCATTGAACCCTGGCTTTTGCCCGGGTCAATGTTGTATCTCAACGTTGGCTCACTGTTCATTTTTTGGAAAGTTGATCCAATATGTTGTTATTCAATTTAAAACCAACATTGTCTATGAATGTTCAGCCAACGAAGATGTTGGTTAATCTATCTTCATGAGTCTGCTATATTAGTACACCAATGCAAATGTATTAATTCAACATTGAGCTTTATTCCCAACATCAACGAGGCAAGAGAGTGTGACTTCAATTAAATCTACGACGTTAACGACAGTGAACAGTATTCCTTGTAAAATTTTCTCACTTCAATCAGGTTTGGGACAGTTTTATGAATAAGATACGTTTGTATCATATTAAGACCATTATTTTTTTTGCATTGGTGTTTATTCACAATTCACAATTAATTAACTAAACGGATCGTCGCTTCTAAACAGAAACTGCTGTTAATATTGGATCACCGCTGGAAATTATTGTTTCTCCAATATTGCTATCCAATGTTATTATGTTTGCTATATTTTTCCTTACAACGGAAATTTGACTGATTTCCCAATACTTGTGGTAAAATAATGCATAAATTAAATTGACAGCGGGATTTTTGGGTCTTATTCAAAAAGTGTTTCCGAAGAGTAACCTAATATTGGTTCAATATTGCTTGGGAATACATAAGTATCCGTATTACGACTAATTTGGTAGCACTGGACCAACCAAAAGAGGGAGCGAGCAGGCGTGGAGCGATTAAGGCTCCAACATCCACCCAACTCCCAATATTGAGCCGACATCTATCCAAGGCCATTTTACTAGGGGAAGTCAAAATTCAGAAGCTTAATTTCGCTGTCCAAGCGAACTTACCGTTATCTGTAATTTAGGAGTGATCTATTCTGGCATCGATGTGATAAAATGCAGCTGCGAACAACTGAAAAACTAGACAACGAGTGAGACCGATCGCTGGGAAATCGCCATTGTTGTAAAAACGGAGGCTTAAACAACCCAGTATACTGATAATCATTTAGGGCTTCTGGTGTATTTAGATAGCCATTTGATTCGTTCAGAAGCATACGTACATATGTTGATATTACATTTTGTTCCCCTTTCTATAATTTGTCTGTGAATTCCATCTTAATGCAGAACAAAGCTTCAATATTTATTTATTTATTTATTCAACGTTTATTTCTCCACAGGTGGGGGTGTTCTTGGATTATTATATTACAGCTTATATTAAAAATTTCGTGTACATTCATTTCTTAGCAATATTACATCTATAAACTCACAACCTAATCTACATGGCTCAGTTCCATCACATACCAAACGAGTTAACTGAACTAGCTCCGCAATAGTGCTTGCTATCTAACGATCACCTTCGGACGAGAAGCAAAATAAAATAAAATTATGTTTTTGCCAATATTACAGCTTTTTCAATTAAAGAAAGGTAAATGGGAAATGCAGATGTTGCTTCCAGAGGAAAGATTTACATGGCTTAACACTATTTCACCTAAATACCTAATTCGCCTAAATACTATTACATTCAATATCATCCAATAGGTATAGCGGTACTAAGCAGCATGTACTTACAAGCACACACACTGGCCATTCTCAATGGATTCCTTCAAAACTATAGCATTGTTTATTTGGCTTGGCCGAATGCCCAGTCACCAGATTCGAATCCGATACAAAATGCATGGCATTATATCAGGAACCACCAACGGAAAGTAAATATTTATAATCATGGCGAATATTAATCAAGAACAAAAGGGAATTGGTTCTCTGTTTCCCGGTAATTCTCGAAGAAAATAATTGAGGAGATACCTAAGAGACTGCGGGCTGTAAAATCACCAAAGAGTTATAGGAAAGTTAAACTAAAAATTTATACAATTCTATAATTTTTATACACCAGAAGGCCTAGCTGTCAAAAAAGACAGTAAAAATTTTTAATTAGGGCTTATTATTCCTGCTTCCAGATTAGGTTTTGCTGTAAAATAGGTCTCATACAGGAAGGCATGATCTTCGATGAAAGGAACTGTTGTACCGCCATAAGATTTGCGAGACAAAAATATCAACCCCAGCAATGATAGGCGCGAATTTCATTTTGAAACCGGCAAAAACTTGCAGCACCAAAAAATATAGTTAAATCAAACGAATACGCTGGAAATACTCAGGGGTTAACGTAACCTGGATACCAATCGATAGTTGAACATCAAGCGTCGAAATTTGGCTGCATTGTAAACTGCATATAATTTAGCGTCTGTTCTCTGTGAACAACGTTAAAGGTGCATTTCTAAGTCGATTCCATTCGTAAGATATTTCCGAAAAAAACGCTGGTGAAACGCCATGATTTTGCCTGATTTCGCATGATCCGCGCGTTTTTGTGAGCACTTTTTGACGTGATTCTGATAGCAATTAACCGTGATCAGTGGAAAACATTGATCGCTGCGTGATTTCCTCCGCAGGCTAATCATGCGTGATCAAAGAGTGAGTCCAGCCGTTGGACGAATAAAAAATTAAAATTTGAAATGCAAGTCCGTGGTGTTTTCTTATATATAGGGATAAATTGAAGAATGTTATTGTGATTGTATGTAATATTGACTTCTAGAATTATAGTTTCGCTAGTTTTATCCCTGTATATGTTCAAAATAATTTAAATACTGCTAGTTCACTTAGGCAATGACTTCAAAGTAAATGAAAGTTCCTAAAAAATCAATACCAAAACATTTTCCGTGAAAATACGATAGATTTTTTTTTAATACACATTTCCCCTCTGGTTTGTTAACAAAATCATTGCTCGTTCTTTTGCTCTTCAGTGATCATGATGGTCATTATCACGGTGATTTTAATCAAGAGCGTGGCCGCAAAAAAACGCCTTAAATAGATCGTGAAAAAAAACGAAAACTTCTACCAAGACTGAGCCTCTCTCGCTGCTGGGAAGAACTTTAGCTAAGACAATATAATATGTTATATATAATATGTTACATAGCTCATGCCCGACACGATGTAACACTCCTCTCTCGCTGCTGGGAAGAACTTTAGCTAAGACAATATAATATGTTATATATAATATGTTACATAGCTCATGCCCGATACGATCTAACACTCCTCTCTCGCTGCTGGGAAGAACTTTAGCTAAGACAATGTAATATGTTATTTATAATATGTTACATAGCTCATGCCCGACACGATCTAACACTCTGTCGACAGTTCTTTCATCTCTCAGGCTCTCTACGAAGTGAAGAGAAATTTAGAAAATGCAGTACCAGTATTTGCACTTTGACAGTTTATTTCAGAAGCTGTATTTGCTACCGTAACTCAAGTAGTTTTTCAGAGCATGAATTTTCTCCCATTTAAATTCTTAACGGCGTCACAGAGGGAAGGACCAACCAAAAGTGCGAGCAGCCAAGCGAGTAAGCAAGCAAGCAAGCGTGGAGCGATCAACAACTGTGAATTATTATATAGTGGATAATATCGATTGAAAACTCTATAAAATAACATTTTTTAAAATTATGCGGAGTTTCCTTTTGCCTTCTGATTTCATTGCATTGTATTTTAATGGCCAAACACGCAATCAATGATACTTATAACGCGTATTGTAATTGAAAAATTAATTTTTGATTAGTTAATTGTTATATTGTTTATAATGGTCAATAATTTGAAATTTAAGCGAAGTTCGTTTCTGGAGACCCTATTTCGATATATAATTACATAAATTGCTTTTTATTAGAGTGTTTTGTAGAACTAAACATTTGATGCTTGTAGACAGTGAGTAACCTATACAGGATGTATGTATATATTGCTTGCTTGTGTGGCAGGTGTGAATATAGCCTACCTTGGTGTGAGGCAGATGGGCAGTGACCGGTCCTCCTGGCAGTGGGTGGACGGTCGACCTGTGACCACGGAAGACTGGTCGCAGTACGCCCTTGGAGCTTTGGAGGGAGGTGATGGAGACAGTGGCGTGGTTGTTGCGAACCGCGGATTCGGTGTCGCTAAACACCAGCTCTATGACCACTACGGCATCAACGAAGAACACTTTGTGTGTCAGATCAAAGGATATTAGGCGCTCAATGTGAATATTGCGGACAAAAATAGTTGTAGCGCTTAGGTTTGGTCAGTTAATCACTTTTGAATATAATTAATTTATCTTTTAATATCCATTGAAAAATCATTTACAAGTTTACGTTTTTAGTAGTTCCAAGAGATTCAATGAAACAAAGTGAAAACTAGGTTTCATCGTGTTTTTTTTTTTTTAATTGAGTACTGACTTCATAAAAAGCTTGGTAAATAGACAGGGTTGTGTAAGGAAATGGCGCTGGAGTTTGCTAACTACTGCACACTACTGATGCTGGTTCAGCTAACCTCTTCATTAATCATTTCACTTTTTTGCTACGACTCTTGTTCAAGATATTCCCCGAAAGTCTGTGAATTTTTCTATTGATACTGATTAGTTTATTGATATATGTGTCTTGAGGCATACTAATGCAAAAGAAATAATACAAAATTTTATTTTGAAGTCGTTCAGCGGCAGACGCTGTAATAGCGACGAAATCCAACCTTTTCTTTTCATGAAAATCATTAATTATACTGTTGATCTACTTTCTTATATTTTCTACTTGTGTTTTGAGACTCGTACATACCCCAATGTTCAAAAGCATGCTCGTGTTATTCCAATACACAAATCACGCTATACTAATGATGTAGCAAATTTAAGACCAAAATAAACTCTATCAACGTTGAAGAAAATCATTGAAAAATTAATTCACTCCAGAAAAACCGAGTACCTAGTGACTCATAATGTAATTTCTAGCCAACCGCTTGGCTTTCGTACAAAATCTGATAAACTAACGATATTTCATCTAGTGACAGATTTGTTAAAGTGTTTTCATGGAATTAGTCTTTTTCTTGTATTGATGAAGCATTTGATTGGTTGATAAATGGCTGTTGTTAAAGAAACTTGATCATAACGGTAGAGGTAAAATCAACTTGACTGTACCCCTAACTGGGAAACCAGCATGCAATAGTTTGTGCTGCAGATATAAACCAACAGGCCCCAGAGGAGTACCGATTCGGCTTCAGTCGACCACAAATGTCAAAAGCTATGGCGCCAGTGGCGGAAAATTTCATACGACGATATCTGCAACCCCTCACCCTCTTCATTGCTGATGAAGGTCTGTAAACCCGCAGCAGTATGCAAACCGGATCCTGACCGATCACTTCAAGCGCCGCTAAGAAAATACCCAGCTGGGGACTGGGTACGAACCAACGACCTTGAGAGTCGAAGTCAGACGCTTTAGTTTTTTGCCGCTACTGCGTGAGTGCGTTCCATGCAGGAACTTTTATGCGTTTTCAGTGCATCGCAGCTTGTGTGCTGACGATAGAGTTTTCGAGTGTCTCTTGGATGAACTGGCTAGGATTCAGTCACCGCATAGGCATTCTACTTTTGTCTTCATGGGTGATTTTAATTGTCGCTATTTGGAATAGTTAGGCTCTGGGAAGACCGATTGCCACGGCCATACAGTCCTCGATTTTGCGATTGCCTCTGGTTGTGAGCAGTTGGTTGAAGGACCCACCCATTTGATGGGAGGTGTGCCTAGCCGGTCTGCTGTAGGTTTTCAGCGTTTTAGGGAATTGCAGCGTCGGGCTGAAAGGGGAATGGAAGCTGAGAGGGAGCATAATTTGAGGTCCTGGCAGTTGTTAGCTTCATCTGTTAGCGCACGTAAGTGGTGGTCCACCTTGAAGAGCGTTGTGCTTGATACGAGCTGTTTTCTGTCATCCCTTTAATTGCAGCTGGTGGTGTCCTTGCTGTGGACCTTACTGCTAAGGCGGACTTTTGTTGAGCTACTTTGATGGGATGCAGAGCTACGACCGGGAGCGCATTCCTTTAGCGTGTGACCCTGAGCCGAAGTTCTCCGGTTTTACTTTCAGATCTTCTTAAATGCACCGCCCTCTCTTTGACCTGGACCCCTATGGGGGCACGGTCCATCGGGTATGTTTCCTCTATTTCTTCTGAGGCTGGCTGGTGTGCTCGCAGCCCTGCCCTCTTTTGTGTTTCGTCGGATGTATTACCGTTGGGCTCTTCTCAGGAATGCTGGCGTGTCACTCAAGTGAAGCCTGTTCCGATGGACTCTGTCTCTTCTCGAACCTACGACTATAGACCCATCTCAGTCACAATTGTTTTGTTTAAAGTTGACGAGACGTTGTTGGCGTTGAAGTTGGATCACCTTCTTGAGAAGCAGGGTGTCGTTCCCCAACACAGTATGGTTTTCGTAAGGGCTTGGGAACTGGTGATGTTCTGCTTCACATTTCTCTTGTGTTGCAGCTGGCACTTGATAGGGGTCATAAGGCAAGGTTGGTCCAGCTTGACTTCAGTGCCACTATTGATCGCGTGAATCACCTTGGGTTGCTCCATAAGCTAAGACTGATAGGTATTAGTGGTTCAATTTTCACGGTTATTGGTCAGTGTTTGTCTTGTAGACGCCAAAATTTCTGAATGGGTACTGGTTTACAACTTGCGAAACCATCACATTCGGCCCTCCGCCGACATGCTGAGCAAAACAACCATCCCATCAGCAGGAATGACTTTCCCATCATAGACTCTTCCAATCCCATCGAGCTCAGAACATTAGAGTCCCTTCACATCCATAGAACCAAACCCAGCCTAAGCAGTATGACCCTGGCTGTACTGCTCTATGCTGTCCACACTTTGCCTGAAACCTACCGACTGTACATGAGATGATATCCAGCCCTGCACGCAGCTCCGTTCATTTGCGTTATAGACATACCCCAACCCCCCCCCCCCGATAACATCCATGCTCCCCTCATTGATTGGATAATAAAGAGATTTTTATAGATAGGTTGTAGGTAATTTTTCCTTGTTTTCCGATGATGTGATTTTTCATCCCGAAACGTTAAAAAATTCTAAATTGGTCGACTTCTCTTTAGTATAATAAAAAATGAATGATTTTATGTTTGCACCTTTCCTTATATTTAAATTATGTACTTATCATTGTAGTGAGTCGTGTATGTAATCTACTGATTTCATAGGCTTAGTTACTAATATAAACGTGTGTTTGATTCGTGTCTTGGTGGACAAACTTTCAGAGTAAATTTTTACTCTCAGAAATCTTATTTTAAGGTTAAAACATACAGTATGTGTATCAAAAACATAGTCGTACTTCAATCCCAGAAATTTATATGCTGTTTTAAAATTCATGATACCACTCTTTCAGTAAAACTTTGTCTTTGCCAAGAGCTAATCTCTTATATTTTCTGTAAATTTTGCAAATTTAACGAGCAACGGCAACTCCCATCAGTTTTGATAAAACCCACTCGGGCGTTACCGTTGCTCGTTACAAAGAGTAACCCCCATTATATAAGCCGTTACAGTAACTAGTTACAAGCCCATATCTGCCAATTCTCAATCTTCCAAACGTGCGTGTTGATGTAGAGAAAAGGTCAACTATTTCTTTACCGTCGTCACTTGATAAGAAATGCCAACGCCCTTATTAGATCCGGTATCAAATGACGCTTTCAAGAAGCGGTATAAAAATTACGTCATGCAACTATACTAGTTTATAATTAATTTTTGCCCAAAAAAGTTTCACAGCTTTCTCTGTGTTTTACGTGGGTACATTATTGTTTGTGTATTGTAATTTGAAATGTCTTCAAAAATTGCGTTGTAATTTATCACTGTGTGTAATAAACCTATTAAACGTATCAAACCTATCAATCTCTATCTGCTTCCATCATCATAACCCTTCTGTTTCTGTGTGGGGACTATTAAGCACTTTAGAACCAAGTCAGGCTCGGGGAGGTCACTTTCTTTATTCTAAATTAGACGATAGAATGCGAATCATACGGAGGTCGGCTTTGTGTCCCGAAGTGTTGATGTGTTGTGCTGTTCTGAAACGCTGGTGTAAGGTAGGAGGCATGACGCGGAGCTTGCCATGGCAGATTTTCAATTCCCACTTCACTGGCCACTTGGATCTGGGCCTGGATATCGGTTATTGGTCATGTATTGTACGTCAGAAATGGTTTTTGCGCATATCAGCAGTCAGCATATTTATGCATGTTTCACGAAAAAATAGTTGTTGATATTTGTAGCAGTCAGAACAATTTTTACGAGTAATTGTTTTCCTAGCATTGAAATCCTGCCGAGGATGATTCCATGGATGACTGTTTGCTGAAAGCTATGGCGTCCGTCCACAACGCTTATGCTAGGTCGCTGTTTGTTTTTGCCGGAAGTATGAATGTCCACCACAAGGACTGGGTGGATCTGTATCACCCACTGATCACCATGCAGCTGACATCTCATGCCATATGTGGGCTGCAACGTTGACTGGGATCTGGTCTTTCCAGTGCAGTGTTAGATGCTGCTGAGTCCACTGATTGTGCTCGGTCCCCTGCAGAGACTCGAGCTGGTCTGCCAATTCGTCAGTCCTGCTTGCCGGAGTCTCGCTTTTCTCTCTTCGCCCAATGAACCCCTCTGTCCCATTGCCCCCCCCCCCCCGTTTTCTCCCGTGACTACAGCGCGGCTGACCTAATATGGTCACAAACATCGCAGCTGGCCATATATGGCCACAGACGGCGCAGCTGGCCATGTATGGCCGCAGAGAGCGCTGCTGGCCATACATGGCCACAGTCAGCGCAGCTGGCTATATATGGCCACATACAGCGGCGGCGGAAGATTTGCATTGGGAGTTGGGGCAAAATTGGAGAGGGCTCGCAATACATAGGTTCATGTACTCTTATTGCGGAACAGCAATAATGGGGGGTGTGGCTTTGCTCATTATTGGGGGATCAAGCCCCCCCCCCATTCTCCCTTGGCGCCACCCCTGGCCATAATATTATGCCTATGCAGGAGTGACTACAGTTACCACAGAACTGTAACTGTGCTGTTGATGTTAACTGTACGGAGGCCACCAATAATTGTTCGCTCGTACTTTGATTAACTTGCCCATCTGGTTTACATTTATTGTTTTCGTTTTGGGTGCTCTGCTCTTCAGTTACATGGTAACAAAGCATTTTAATTGCGTTTTCATAATGTTATGATATTACAAATTTCATATGTACATTTGCAAAAAATGATCACACATGAAATTAAATGTAGACTACATTTTTTCAATCATTATCGGGCTCGCGAAACGGTAGGCCTTTTGTTTATCAGGTTACTACAGTAGAATTCCCGCGCTGTCAAAAATGACAGCGATGCATTTATTATGACCCGACGTCGTTGTTCATACTTCCATAACTAACATCTTTTTCGAGAAAGGGCTTCAAAGGCCAACTAAAATTTTCATAAGAGATGAGTGCCCGGTGTCAAATAATATAATCCTCATATTGCTGAGGCTCTGGGGGAATGAAGCATTCATAAAGCTAACCCCCACAGAAATGAACGCCATCCACTGCCCTGCAGAAATTTCCTGAGTATTTTGATTCTTGGTCCTTTTTTCTTTAGTTTTTCCTGTTTTCTCTGAGTGATTTTTTCCCCCTAAGTTTTACCTGTTTTCCAGACTGCTAGACATCCTGAATTAGTAGCACTGTCGTTCCAAACCTTAACAGAGGTGCAAAAATCTTATGTTAGCAAGCAATAACGCCTGACCGAATAATTGAAATACATAGTTCCCCGAAGCGTATCCACTATACAGAGCAATGAGCCTTCTGTACGTCTGCTTTTCTCTTAAAACTCGGCTTGAAGAGAAAATTCTTTGTCAATAGAAGACAGAGAGCAGAAAGAAATGTGTCTTCTGTTCTGTGAAAGATAATAGTTTCGTCTCTGCTCTATAGAACAGCTACGGTGCTGAATTTTTACGCCGTGAACTGAGAACAAACATACCGTGCAGTATGTGTCGATGTATGCAGAAAGTGCTAACATCAGACAAGGAGGTTCTAATAGAGAGGAGTGCACCCTATCTATTTATCCTATGGGAGCGTTGCGAGTAAACTTTTCCCTTAAACTTTCTGAGTGGCTTATCCAATTGGAGAGCGGCATTGCTTACGTGAGGCACTGCCTCACGTAGGAATGAGTCCTGTGCTCAAATTTTTGCAGCCATTAACTATCGACGAAATTCTGAGGCCTACCTTCATACATTTCCTTTGAACATAGGACATATGGTCGAATACTACTTTCATTGTCCCACTCGTCACCCTATATTTATCAGTCTGTGCTAACAGAACGTTTTTATAACTTCTTGACGGACAGACATCGAAGAACTTGATAACCTTTTTCACTTCAAATTAAAATAAGTCAAGTTCAAATTAAAATAAGTCAAGTTCAAATTAAAATAAGTCAAGTTCAAATTAAAATAGGTCAAGTTCAAATTAAAATAAGTCAATTTCAAAT
>LQNS02278143.1:20850996-20865194 GCA_001587735.2 Parhyale hawaiensis | reverse complement strand
GAAACCCAGTAAAATGTATGATTTTACGTTCGTCCTTTCCTACTATTTAAATGATTTTCCTATCGCTGAAATGAGTCGGGCAGAATATTGGTTTTATAGCCTTAGTTACCAATATAAACGTGCGCTTCATTCGCGTCTCTGTGGGCCCGAAGCAAATTTTTAGAATAAAAAATTACTTTCTTTATATTAAAATGTATGTGTATCTGAAAAGTATGGTCATACATTAATTGCA
This sequence comes from Parhyale hawaiensis, assembly GCA_001587735.2. NCBI lineage: Eukaryota > Metazoa > Arthropoda > Malacostraca > Amphipoda > Hyalidae > Parhyale > Parhyale hawaiensis. Next base: position 20,864,962 of record LQNS02278143.1, on the reverse strand, counting down.
GAAAATTGTGTATTTTTTAAAAATCGTGATACCACTCCTTTAACATAGCTTTCTCTTTGCCGACAGCTCATCCTCCTATTTTTCGAAAATTTTGGAAATGTAACGAGGAACACGAGTAACAGCAATTTCCGTTACTTTTGATAAAATCTACCCAGGCGTTACCGTTACTCGTTACTTCTCAAAAATTGCTAAGGCGATACCGTTACTCGGTAGTAAAAGTAACGTCCGTTACTTAAGCCGTTAAAGTGTTAGTAAAAGTAACGCGCGTTACTTAAGTCGTTAAAGTGTTAGTAAAAGTAACGCAAATTTCTTAAGCCGTTAGAGTAACTAGTTACGCGCCCATCTGGCCATCTCTGACTATATAATATGTTATATTTCCGTAATAGAATTAAATACCAATCGCATTCTCTCTAATTACCGTGCAGATTCTTACGACAACAATATATCAAGGCCCCATTACACAGAGACGGTGGCGGGTGGGCCACTCATCATCGCTCTGAACGGCCTCTCCTCTAAAAACTTGCTTGCTATTACACGGTTAGGCCTAGACGTGAATGGCCTTCGCAACTCTCGTCGATAAGCGATTCAGAGGCCACTGCATCAGGATGTCATCGAGTTAGGATGCAGTTCCTGCCAATGCTATCATGCAGACTTGGACTTGAGAGAGAGGGGGTTTATGAATTCTTTCGATTGTTTCCATTGTAGTTTGGGCGAGAGGTATCACTGCGGAGAGTTGACTTACTCCCTTGTGCCTCCTGTCATTTGCGGCGGTGCTCTACGTCTTGAGAATTTGACTTGGGGGAGGTTAATCAGGTGAGCTTGTGCTCCCAGCTGTGGGAGTGATTTCCTGGTGCTGCATGTCCTTGCTTCGGGCGGGCATTTGCNGGGGGGGGGGGGGGGGGGGGGGGGGGGGGGGGGGGGGGGTAACCTAATAATGCTTGGGCTTTCAGGTGCGGCGGCGTTTCTGAGCGTGGAACTTGGATGTGTATGGCGCTCTGGGTCGGGAGTTGTTGCAAAACTGGAAGGGAATACAATCGTTTTTACTAACCGACAGACCATTAGTCCAAATCTGGCTCATTATTCCAGTTCTAGCTCATTGCATTTGACTTGCCAGTTCGCTCACTGCTGGACGGAACTAGGAGTACCAGTGGTTTCGGGTTTCCATTTCCGGTCTGCTGCTTGCCATGCTTGGATTTGGGGAAACCAACCTGGTGAGTCAACATTGACACGCTTGCGGAAGTTGGGTTTCAGGAAATTCGATAGATTAGGCCCGAGAGCACGGAAGATAAGTTTATATTATTATATATTATTATATATTTATATATATACCATACAAGAGACTGTGGACTGGCTCTACTGGACGGACTGAAAGAAGTAAAAGTAATAAAGGGCTAAGCTTCAAGAGACTGAGTTTGTTTACATGTGCAAGTCTTCTTTATTTTTCGTACAGATATATATTTGAATTAGAGCACTATGAAAGCGCACATCTACCAAGCATGGCAACTGTAATGAAAAATTCGAATTTGGTTCTGAAACTATAATTTCCTTTGTAACAGCACCGTAATCCATTCACGTGTGCCTTTTTACAGTAATAGCAACTGTCATAATTTTCTTAAAGTTCCGTACATGCGGCTCCGAGTTATTTTGTTAACAAGCTTTATTCTGGCACCCTTTAGATTCGATAGGTGGCAGTAGACGAACCAATTGGCCCATTCCCAAAGAGACTTCAGAACATACGCCCGGCACTCTATGAGCTATTGCCATTATAATGACCAACTGATCATCGCTAAAATTTTATTATTCATGTCTTTTAGCATTTCTGATAATTTCTGTAGCTTCCATAAATTTCTGTTCATAATTTGAAAAGTTATTTTGCTAACTATTATGAAAGTAAACACTAAAACGAACAAACTAACAGATCATCATTCAATCTTTGTGATAAACCTAGCAATTCATATTAATGCCATAAAAAACTGCCAGTAACTTTTTGAGTTATGCGTACCTAAGAAGAAAAAAAAAAAAAGACGCCGACAAACTAACTGTGAAACGGATCTCCAAAAAAAGTTAATCATCTGTTTCTCTTTGCATGTCTAACAGTCCTTGTAAATTTCGTGAGGATCCGTCACACTCTGATTTAATTTGGTGACAGACAGAGGCAACACCAACACATAAAATTAGGGGATACTTAAAATGTTTTAGATGGTGTTAATGAGCATTGAACTCCCTATAAAAGACCTAATGACTCCTATGACCATAATAATAAATAAGTGTCCTTGGTAAGTAAATTAAAGCTTATGACACGGAACGACCAATATCTCTATGAGAATAAATAAATGGGGCAAACAGTAAATTACTCGCATTGTTATCACCACACGAGCAGAAATGTCAGACAAAGGTGCATTACGTTCTTCAAATTATATATATATATATAAACTTTTATTCCGGTGCCACACACTAGTCGAACGAGTATCGGTATCTTTTCGTCCTAATGTTGCATTGAGCTCTCAAAAACACAGCTCTGATATTGCTAAGAAATGGTGTAAAAATATTAGCCGTCGATTCAGTTTACCATACAAGTGCTGTGAGTTAACTTTCGGGCATATCTTTATATATGGAGTGATGTGTGTGCCATTTAAATAGGCCCATCAACACATTCTGACAAAAAGATGACATTAGTCGTTTTTAACTAGCCTGCGTCATTGCCTTATGAAGTGGTTTCTATCCTAATTTGATATTTTTCGTATATCAAAATATTTTAGAAGTAAATTGTATTGTTAAACGTTTAAAAACCACGTGAGTGCCAGTTCTGAGTTACATTCGAGCACAAACTATAAAGCGACACTAGCGCCAGCTCTGTGTAGCGGCCATGTCGCAAACTGCAAGAAAGTGACAGGGACAAAACGGCCGGTGGAGTTTCCCCTCTTGTATTCTAATCTCTTTGCTCGGACGTGCAATGCAGGCTTGCACCCGAGCGATTGCGGTCGTGCATACGTGTTTGATTGAATGAGTCCGCAATGCGTCAATGACTGCGGTTTGGGGAGGATATGCGTAGCTACATAAATGGTCTCTTTGTTCTATGCCGAGACAATTGTTCAGGTGAAATACAGTGTCTTTCGATACTAGGCTTACATACTATAAATAAAGAACTATAGCAAGAAGAGCGCATTTCTCCGCCAAAATTGAATAATATCTGATCTGCCTTTTAACAGTATTAACTGTTTTTATAATTTTCTTGATACGTTCACATTGTTTTTTTAGTTGTGCTGCGAGTAAACATTCAGACAATTATATGTTAAGCACAAAAACGGACCCACCGATCATCACCAACCTATAATCAATTAGGTCTTCTAAAATTACTAACGATTCATTTAATTTCATAAGATCCATCCATGACTTTTTTAGTTCTTGGACCAACAAGTATAAAATCAAATACAGAAACGAACTAACAGATCACAATGATAATTTAGTCACTGACTCTTCCCCCTATGCCAAACAATCTTGTGAATGTCATGAAACTCAGTCCACAACTTTTTAAGTTACGGCACTTGAAAAAAAAGGACAGGCGAAGAGAGGAACGGAACTCCTTCAAAAGTTGATCATATGCTTCCGTGCTTCCGTTCAACAACCCCAGTAAATTTTTTAAGGACCCGTTATAACTTTTCAGCTGTCGTGGTGGCAGACAAACAAACAGTCAGACGTGACATACAAACCCGACATAAACATAACCTCCATTGTGGAGGTAATCAAAGAGCTGCTGGATTAGGACGAATTTAAAATTCCTTGCATGCAAACCCATAAATTATTCAGTTAAAGCAGGCAGAAACAAAAGAGAAGCAATTGGGAATTAATACAGAAAAGAAAATTAATTAAAAGCCGGTTCAGCTGACTTGTATGAACCTAAACTATGGTTTTTCAGCCTGGTGCGTTTTTTTATAAAGGATGATAGCATTGGCTGGAACTGCATCCTAACTCGATGACATCCTGATGCAGTGGCCTCTGAATCGCTTATCGACGAGAGTTGCGAAGCTAGGCCATTCACGTAAAGGCCTAACCGTGTCATAACAAGCAAGTTTTTAGAGGAGAGGCCGTTCAGGGCGATGATGAGTGGCCCACCCGCCACAGTCTCTGTGTAATGGGGCCTTGATATATTGTTGTCGTAAGAATCTGCACGATAATTAGAGAGAATGCGATTGGTATTTAATTCTATTACGAAAATATAACATATTATATAGTCAGAGATGGCCAGATGGGCGCGTAACTAGTTATTCTAACGGCTTAAAAAATGGGCGTTACTTTTACTAACACTTTAACGGCTTAAGTAACGGGCGTTACATTTACTACCGAGTAACGGTATCGCCTTAGCAATTTTCAAGAAGTAACGAGTAACGGTATCGCCTGGGTAGATTTTATCAAAAGTAACGGAAATTGCTGTTACTCGTGTTCCTCGTTACATTTCCAAGATTTTCGAAAAATACGAAGATGAGCTGTTGGCAAAGAGAAAGCTATGTTAAAGGAGTGGTATCATGATTTTTAAAAATACACAATTTTCTGCAATTAATGTATGACCATACTTTTCAGATACACATACATTTTAATATAAAGAAAGTATTTTTTTATTCCAAAAATTTGCTTCGGAAGTTTGCCCACAGAGACGCGAATGAAGCGCACGATTATATTGGTAACTAAGGCTATAAAACCAATATTTTGCCAGACTCATTTCAGCGATAGGAAAATCATTTAATTAGTAGGAAAGGACGAACGTAAAATCATACATTTTACTGGGTTTCTGCACGAGAGTAAAACGGTAGCCACACGTTCCCCAAAATATATTTGGAAGATTATAGCTATATTTTTTGAGTAAATCTCCTATTAAATTAACGCGCCGATCATTCCAGTAGCGTCAAGTCTCTAGCGAACCTCTAAATAAAAATTTAATGACACTCTCCTTTTTTGTCGGTCATGACTGGAAAATAGGAATATAGATCACTATAAAAATATGTAACACGCTGGTTGCTATACCAATATATTTCATGTATGTAAAAATTTTCGTGACTTTCCGCAACAAATTATACTATTTGATGGAAGAAGATATGGGATTGATTTTACGACATTTATTGGACTCTACTCGAAGTAGAATTTAGTGCACTAAACTGCTCGAGTTTGTAATGAAAAGTAGGTTGCTTATTTCATCGAATATGTACCATTAAATTTTTAGTGTTACTACCGTTGACACACGTATATCAACAATTTGCCACCATCTCTTTCAGTTACGTCTCACTAAACAACTTTATGTAAAGCTGGAGCACTCTGAGAGCGCATGCTTCCGCTAAGCAAGGTAATGTTAAAGAAAAATTCAAATTCGTATTGACAATAAGATTTTTATCATCACAAAAATTCGGTTATCTGTGCCCCTTGACTGTAATAACAGTTGCTGTAATTTTCTTAACGATCCGTCCGTAACTTTTGAGTTATGTTATGACAAATAACAAGACAAACTTTAGTCAAACACACAAACGGACAGAGCGACCATCACCAAAATTTACTCATTTGGGCATTTCAACATTTCTGACTATTGATGCAAATTCTATGCAAAATATGTTCATAACTTTTGGAATTATGTTTCTGATCAATATAAAATCAAACATGGGGACAAACGGACAAACAGGTAACCAACAAAATGTGATCATCTGCTCATCATAACATCTCTAAAAATTCACTCAAATGACATTAAATCCCTCCGTAAATTTTTGAGTTAATTATCAAAGAAAAAAAGGCTTGCCAATAAACAAGTCAACAATCCCTACCATCTCTAACAATCCAAGTCAATTCCGTAAGGATCCGCCATTAACTTTTTGAGTCAACTGGGTGACGGACAAATGATCAACTCCACAAAAACATAACCTGCTCGGTGGAGGTAATTATTTGTTAACCTGGCTGAATAGTCAGTGGTTACAAAATTGTCATCAATACCAGTATGCCAACGGTTGAAGTTCTTGGCAGTTACTACCTCTGCCAAAGAGTTTATGTTTTTTTCGAGTTTGTCTACTTGTCTGACTAGTTTGTCAGCTTGTTGGTCTATCACTAAAGTAACTAAAAGTTATTGATGGATTTTTGCGAAATATACAGGGTTTGTTACGCAAGTTAAGAAGAACAGAAGATCTTCAGCTAAGATTCGTTCAACCGTTTGTTTGTTGCTTGCCTCTTTTTCGAATTGTGGCGTAACTCTAAAAGTATGAACGGATCTTTATGAAATTCGCAGCAAATGTTAGAAATATGAGAAGACACAAATGGTACCATTTTGGTGATTATCAGTTGATCCCATGCTGATCTGACTAACGATTGTCAGAACATAACTCAAAAAGATACAGGCGGATTTCAAGAAAAATACAGATACTGTTAATACTGTCATGAAGCGCAATTGATCAAACTTTACTGATGATAAATAAGTTTCAATTGGGTTTTTCGTTTACGCTGCTTTTCTTAGCAGAGGTATGCACTCTCAGGGTGCTCTAGTTTAGAATGCAGATTATGAATACACAGCATTGAACAGTTAACTATAGTATTTGATGCTAAAACTCAAGGCTAACTAAAAACTTGGCTGTGGCCACTAAATCAGAGAAAGTCAGTTCACATCAGTCATTAATTTACTCAACTAATTGACAGCAACATGACTCTTGATTTTCATTTATTTCAAGACTCAGCTAGTTGTATTTGCTGACGAAGCTTCAATGTTATTTCACGTGTTTCACTGAGAATTATTTTCCATAGCAAATTTAGCTGAAATCTCTTCCCCAGCAAATATATTATTCTCCGAGAGGATCAATTGAATGTTTGGTATAGGATAAGTCATTCCTGTTTTTAGGACTCTGGATCAGCTGCGCTGATCAGCATGCTACTGTTTGTTCAGTCTCACAAGGATATATAATATCATTTTATGTTCCCGCAACAAAATTAAATAACAAACGCAGTTTCTCTAATTATCGTGATGGCACTTACAACAGCAATATATAACCATTTAACTTTTAGTTTTGTATGCTTTTCATCTAAAACTCATAGTTCCGATAAAGAATAGTCTCTAGAATTGCGGTATCTGGTAATTTTAAAGAGGGAGGCGCAGGGATGTGCGACAGAGAGAGGAGGTAAGGGCATCTAGTTACATCATATGTGTGCACGAGCGCACTCGCTCGGGTGCAGGGGTGCTGGACTAGCTCTTGCCACTAACGCCTCCCGGTTTGCCTGCGCCCTAAGCCTCCAGGACACAGTACAGCAATGAGAGGATTTACTGTACTGTGCTCAAGGGTATGCAAAGCTAAGGGTACATCAACAAAGAGGTAGAACTGGCTAGCATATGCAGCGCGCCGAAAATGATTTCTAGCGGCTAAATTTTACTTCACTTCCTTTTAGGTACTAAGTGACGTACAGGTTTCGACTCATCTCGAGAATTCGTGCTCCTCAAGAGACCGTAGTCACAGGTACCTTTAGGTGAATGAAAAAAGCAATGACTTATAGGAATAGGGCATCAAAACAAATACATACTTCATAGGAGGAGAATGAGGAGAGCCTTTATAGGGAAATTAATTTCCTAGTTTAAGCAGGCATCTTCCTACAGTTAATCAATTGTGAAGGCCATTACATTCCACTAAATGATAAAGGGCGATCGGTCGTGGGGCAGTCAGTATGGAAGAAGAAGAAGAACCGTGTAGCTGTAGCTCCTGGTGGCTCCCAGGAAGAAAAGAGTGTAACGCCTCCAGGGAGGCTATTTACGTAGGATCCGAGCGTGGCTCGCTGTTCGGAAGCAGCGAGTGAAACTACAAGACGTGACTAACGACTGGACGCCGGTCTCATCTGGTTTTCCACAAGCCAGCGCAGCGTTTTGGCCCATGTGCGCTCCTATTCATAATTTGAATCAACGATCTTGATCTTAATCTCTACAGTAAAATCAGTGAATTGATGGGGGATACTTCTAAAATACAGTATGTCATGGGGCCATGTCGGACGACGACAGACTTAACGTCCAAAATGACCTTGGCCGCCTCGTGGAATAGTTTGCCGCGTGGCAGATGAATTTCAATGTATAAAATTTTCCTGTAATACACTATGGAGAAAGCACACTTTAGCTGGCTGGAAATGAACGGGATAGAGCAAGCAGCCGTCACTCAACAATGTCACCGGGGAATAACTATCACAAACAAGCCAATGTGCCAGCGCTCTTGCACACGTGGTTGCTGAAGCTATATAAGCCTGCAACGCAGCAGCGAAGCTAGCCATGCCAGTACCAGACCTATTGCCTGCAGGTCTTAGATAAACATACAGCTCAGCCTGACGTTCCTGCCTGTCGTTGTGAGCTCGTAGAGCCCCGACCAGTGTACCCTTGGCCACAGCTCGGAGGTCCTGACTCTTGTCTATTCGTCACATGATTTCGTATACCAGCCAGCTATTGACATCGGATTTTTATGTACTCCTGAGCTTACGCATATAATGATAGCAGTATGAAGAGTATCTTTTATCCACTGACGAAACTTTATATGTATGGAACCAGACGACATCCGACGAGTATTATGGTGACCAGAGTGATAGATTAATACACCGGAGCATTAGGAGTTACCTGGTATCTGTAAGCATATATATAGAGAAGAGATTCCATACGCATGCAGTAAATTATTATTATTATTATTATTAAAACTTCACACTTGAGCTCCCACGGACAGGTAATACAACCAAAATGAAGAATTTGCAACACCGGGAAGCCCCAAACGCTGCTAAAGGAAATCCAGCAAAAAACCATTATCAGCCGACTTAAAAGCCTGCAGGCCAATACGACCAAAAGCCGATGCAGGCGACAAATTCCAACTTTAACCGACCAGGGCACGAAGCACTGACAGAACTGATTAGTTCGACATATGACAGCCTCCGAAGTGAAAGAGTGCCCTCCGCACGCAGTACGAGTCTCTCTCCCAAAAACCTTCAGGGCAGGGAGACAAGAATACAACCAATGCCTCTCATTATTGTACACCTTATATATATATAAAACATACATAGCTCAGTTACTCTTCTCCTGTGGGGCAGGTTCACCAGATCATTATCAGCGCACAGCCTGCTGGCTGAACTAACAAGTCGGTCCAACAGACGTAAGTGAGTATCAGCAGTTGAAGCCCTGACCGGGGAGCAATACTCTAACACAGGCAGCAAAAATGCATAAAAAACATCTGCGGACAACCTGGCTCTCACCAAACACAGAATTCACCTTACGCAGGAGCCTAATCTGAGTGGAAGTACGTGACACCAACCTTCTAATATGCGGCTCAAAAGTAAGCTTCCCATCAAAGACAACGCCTTGAATCTCCAATGAGCTAGACTCCTGAAAGAAAGTGTCATCAATCTTCAGTTGGGGATGCTGCGGTAAAAGTGTCCGAGACCGACTGACAATCATCGACTTGGTCTTACTGGCATTCACCTTCATACTCCAGGGCGAGCCCCATGCACTAATGCGCGACAAATCCCTATTCAGGGACTAAGTGACAGCATCACGCAGGCGAGGAGCAGGTATAATAGCAAACAAAGTTGAATCGTCGGCATAGTTGATCATCGTGTTTTCAAGCGAAGAAAACATGTCACTAGTATAGAGAACGAACAACAGCGGCCCAAACACACTGCCCTGATGGACACCAGACACCACCGCGACTGAGGCACTCAAGACGCCATCACTGCGTTTGCTCAGAAACAAAATCGCGAATGATTGACAGAACCCTGCCACCCCCACCAAAGGACTCCAGCTTGTACAATAGACCACTGTGGGTAACCCTGTCAAACGCAGCGCTGAAGTCCAACTGGACAAGGCGTGCCACAGACCTACAATCCAGCTTAGACTGTATATGGTGTGACACCGACAAGAAAGCGTCACAACAACCCAAGCCAGTTCTGGACGCAAACTGACCAGCAGGCAGCAACCCCGTTACCTCAGCGAAGTGACCAAGCTTACCAGCAATCAACTTCTCGAACACCTTTCATAAAATGGGCGTCAGTGTGATGGGTCGATAGTTGGAAACATAGGGCGACACCGGACCCTTGGGAATAGGAGTTATATTCCCAGTGCGCCAACAACGAGGAAGATTTCCTAACCGTATCAGGCGCCGGAAAATCACTGCAAGCTTGGGGCAAGAACGTCAGCCAACTGCTTATAAAACAAAGGAAACATGCCAACCGAATCCACACCTCCATACGGATCTAAGCCCTCAAGCAGCACCTTGACTGTAGCAGATCTGAACGCCAAAGAGGTCAACGAGGTTCAGGGTGGCATCCATGAGGCAAAGCGATAACATCTCTGCTCTGCTTCCCGCCAAAGTGAGCCGACAGAAGCTCCGCCCTTGCCAAGGGAACGGTAATAAGGCCCCCGTCATGACCCACAAGGGGCGGCAACGAAGGTTCAGCACCGAACACTGAACCCTTTAGCTCACTCCACCAACGATGTGGATGGTCAATACTCAGCAGAGACTCCCTGGAACGCTGCCTCAGACGATGCTGAGCCTCCTCATACACACGCCCAGCCTCGATCGGCCCTACGATCAACATAGGTCTGCCACAACATGCGATCACGCGAACGCCGCCATGCCTGATAAGCCGCCTGTTTAGCTTCGAACGCTAACCGACACTGGTCGTCAAACCACGGCTTATCCCGAGACCTCACAAGGATAGTGCTTAGGGACAAACCTCTCCAAAATGGAGACAGTTAAGTCATTAAGCTCAGAGACAGGATCCTCACTGTGAATAATCTGTCGCCATGGCAACGTTCTTACTGCCTGAGTAATAGCCACCCAGTTAGCCCTTCTCTTAACAAATACCACTCTCCTGGTGTCTACCTCAGGAACAGCCTGATTGTGGTCCAATTACACAACAAGATGTGAGTGGTCTGAAGCGCCAATCCTTCGGCTTTACATTGGTGGCTACCATTAGGTGTAGACTTCTCTCGTAAGTCTACCGCACATGTCTATAAGTCTCCAAATATCTCTTGATAAGCTGCTCACCTACTCACGCTTGCAGAGTCGAGAGGTACTTGCTATACACACAAGAAATGATGGGTTCAAGGCGGATTAGCAAGATCGTGGAATAATACTCAGGTGTCTTAGTCTTCGTCTCATGATATCAGTACAAGAGGATGTATATCGTATAGCACGGTTGCGTAAGTTATGATGCAGTGGTGTACTGCTTACAACCAAGAGGTGGAACGGTCTGAGGCAGCTAGGAATGAGCTGAGGCACGCTCTATTTATGGTGTCACGTAGGGTGTGGCACAGCGCAGGGAAACTCACGTTGACACACCAGTCAGTAAGTTGACAAAAGTGTCAAAATGATAAGCAGTGGGAATTGGTACATGCGGTACGGGTAGGGTCTCGGAGGAAGTATAAGTGGAGCTGAGGTATTCATTACCAGAATTTTGAGTACAAATTCAAGGACGTAATCAATTCTTGTACAAAGCGCTAGTACACCTGCATTTAGAAATTACTTTTCAATTCTGGTCGCCACACCAATGCAACGATATTAATAAATTGGAAAGAATTCAACACCGTGCAGCGAAATTGTTACCTCAGTAGCGAAACATGGCATGCCAGTGTCTCCTACGTAGGAAGTCGGACTCATATCTATTGAGCAAAGACGACTCACGGAGCAACTAGTATAAACATTGAAGTACTTGAGTGGCTTCAATGACGTGCATGAAACGGAACTTTACGACAGAAAAGTCGATGATCACCTCCGAAACAACCGCCAAACACTCAAACTTCAAGATCAAAGAACTACTCTGAGCTAGCAGGTTTTTTTCGTATTTGATGCCTAGTGAACACTTGGAATAGACTTCTCTCCGAAGTTCTAGCTGCAGAAAAAGAGAACGCATTTTAGAGCTGTATTGAAAAACATTGGGAACAACACCTTCCACAGCTACGAACGCTTTTATCAATATTAGATAGGGGAAAATTAGGGTATCCTTGATACGACCTAGGGAGGGATCAGTAGGAAGTGGAGTCCAGTTCAAATGTAGGCTGACATTGCTCGCATGTCTTAAGCGAAAGTTTCACTGCCTGACTCGAACCTTTTTCACCCTTCGTATGCATGATACGGGTCCGACCGTCTGAGGGTATTAGATTTAATTGAGGAACAGCGCTTTTGTTTCGTGGAATTTCCACAGGTGCTCCAGTAGCTATTATTAGGACACTCTAGATATGAGCAAATTTTATTTTTGAGCTCGCAGGTCATAAATAGAGATTTGCTGTCTGACTTGGAACATACTGTATTCACACACTACGTAGGTATGATACGTGTGTGAGATGTCACTAAAAAACATTGCTTTTGTGCTGTGCAATTCCACTAGTTCCAGGTAGTCTAATATAATCTACTCTTCTGCTGTGTGGTTATGTCTTGCTTCTGGTTGTGGGCTTCCGTAGGAGTTTCAATTTTTCTATTTGTTTCAGTTTCACCATTGAGCCACTGAAGCATGGCATGCAGAAACACGTGGAGGAATGCCTACTTCATTCCATTAGGCAGGTGAGGATCATGCCCTCTAATTTCGTCATGGTGGCGTAATTTGCCGACTGGTGCGAGAGAATGAAAGCCTTCCCGTGCAGACGTTCCGACATCTGGGCGATGTCTTTCCCCAAACCTGGCGAGTGCAACTGTTGAGGCAGTTCAAGAGACACTCTTTTGGCATACGTTAACACTTCAGCACACCGGCCTGTGTCATCGTTTCCTACAAACCCAACTGTGTGTACACGAAAAGGCTTTTTAAAATGTTAGCCGTCAAATAGGTTTGTTTCAAGTGTCTGTAGCAGAATTGTAGGCCTGTTTGATGAGGTAGCAAAAGTTGGCATTTCGTTGAGGCTTGACTTGTTCGAATTTTGAGACTGGTGCTCCTGGCTTCGACTTCAGGCCCTGACCCTAGTAAGTTACCCATGAGACTTCAATGAACTTAGTCTTACTTCGTGAAATGGAGATTTTAGTCGGCCCTACATAATGGGGGTTGAATCGAAGGTTCCTGTAAGCGTTTTTGAATAAGTCAAGCGGGCTTTTTTTAAATCGACTTCGACAGCCCAATGCGCACGTCATGAGGATGTGTCTTCACAGTTGATGTGGATTAGAATTCATAAAACAGGATAGTTTTCTGTAGTTTAAACAGAAATAGCAACAAACTGAAAGTTATGAAGCATATACACGAGGCTAAAAACTAACATGCGAATCTTCTTTTGTACGCTATGTAGAGGCTAGGGTTGAAGCCGTTAAATTGATCGAATATTAACTGTTTTTTTACCTGGGCAATGACTTTCTTGAAATTTTAGCATCATTCCATTATTTAATGTGCCCAGAATACGCTACATTTTATTTCTTTATTTTCATTAGAGCTCAGTTTTATTGAAAGAGCGCTAGTTTCACCGTTCTAATGGGAAGATTTTTATAAGAACAAAATTAGGTGCTGAGAGGAAAAAGGGACGTGGCCATATTAAATTTTCGAGATCGAAAGACTACATACAATTGAAGTACATCGTGAAGATACTTCATTGCACCTCCCTCCACTGTAACCATGATTTTTTCCTAGGACAAGTATAAGAACGTAGGCAGGAAAAAAGTTGTCATAGGGCAGTAAAATTTTTTTTCTTTAGTCGCGTTCTCCTCATGTTCTGCATTCTTGGCGGTTGCTTCAGCTGTACTGTATTTCTAGTATAGTTGCTCCGTTCACTTAACTATGGATCACGTTTTTTTTGCCATACATTACTACGCGTTGTAGAGACGTACTGCACAACCTCCATACAACGGACTCTTTACCTATTTTGGGCGCGGGTGCCCTCGTCGGTGATGTGCCCAGGGATGCCAACTTAGCTATTTTCTAGCTAGATCTAGCTAATTTTTACCTCGTCTAGCTAAGAAAAATTGCATCTAGCGTATAGCTATAAATCTAGCTTATAAATTATTTCATTCAGCTATTT
>LQNS02278143.1:20799995-20814019 GCA_001587735.2 Parhyale hawaiensis | reverse complement strand
GGACCCATTTCTCCCCCCCATTTTGGGGGGTTCTAGTGCCGCTAGCCCCCTAAAAATTTAGGACGTAATGCCCCCATACCTGAAGACACTTTTTGAGCAAAAAACAGAAAATCGATCATTTTGACCATTTTCGCCTAAACGACCCCCTTAAAGCTGCCAATACTCGCACCCGCAAAGGCAGAGCCTTCAATGCCATTCTGAACGTCTACATATGATGGAAAAAACGAACAAGATTACTGGCTTGTACGGTATCGTTCCGGTTCCAAGGCAAACTTATGAAGAGCATAAGTACGCCGAGTATACCTCACCTGAGTAAATGGCTCCGAAAGAAAAGAAGCCAGTTGATGACTAGGGCCATGAAATATTTATAGAAAAAGCAGACCCCACCAACTCTGCGACAATGCGCCATATCACAAGGCACTACACCATCAAGCATAAACGCACAACGACGAACCATTCTGTCCAGCAAATTCAGAAGACAATCAGCAGCAGAGCCCCAGACTGAGGAGCAGTATTCTAGAAAGGGAGTACATTGCATTTTCTCTGCAAAACTTGAAAAGTTCAACCTTCTTGTGACTGAATTGATTATCTGCTTCCTGAGGGGTATATACTGGCGGGCCGTTTCTCTGCCACAATATTTTTAGGCCTGACAACCCCAAGGGTCACAAATGCCTTCTCCACAGGGGATGTTGCAGCTTGCTGCAATTCCTGCTGACCAGGTTAGTTTCGTAAAGTTAGGTAGGCTCTCAGTTTCGGGAGGTGGGCCGGTGATCGAGGTGGCCGACCTATTCCCACTAGACATCTAACTTCTTGTTTTTTTGTTTCCTTCCCTTGTGCGGCTTAGCTGAGTAAAAGCGTTCAGCCGTACCCGAGGGTTGGAGAGGCACAACTTACGTATTTTCCTGTCAGTAGCGCACTGAACGCTTTGAATCTGAGACCTACCGGCAGAAAAGCCGAAACAGAAATCATTGAAAATTTAAAACGAGATATACCTCGCGTCCTAGTGGCGCACTATCCTGTATTAAAACACAGGAATAGTTTGGTGTAACATAGACATTGTATTCCCCGATTCGCTAGTAAAACTTCTACTACTACTACTTGATTATCTGACAGAAACTGGCTTGAACCTGGGAGTCGGGCTTTACTCCAGCCACTAATCCCATTCATCACCTGATAAAACTTAGCTAGTATTAATTTCTATGATTGTCACACTATGGGCCTAGACTCACATTTCAAATACCGGTAGCTATGCACAGTTTATTCCCCGAACGTAATATTCCTGGCCGTCTGTCTGCCTTGAAATGACAGTCAAGTCCATTTTGAGAGATTTACCACAACCCATACCCCCTCCAAGCAGCTCCAAGGAAATACTGTGTAGCCTCCACCACTCCCTCCAGCACTCCCTTCTCCAAACTCAGCACCTACATTACCCCTTCAGTCACTCTGGCTGATATTCTACTCCCGCTCTTCCCCTCCAACTATCATGGTGAGGCGCTGCATCCAGTGTGTCCGCTCTGTCACACAACAGTGGCACGGCATAATGAAGTGACAGACCGACCTCATCACTACAGCACCTCTCACAAGTCTTCCTTCTACGAACAGACAATCTGTACATTCTGACATTAAATTCAATGAATCCTGGCTTTGAATAGCAGCTATGAGCTCAAACTTCCATCATCAAGTAATTCTCTCCAGGGTGCCTTCTTTACTCTCTACAACCACATCTTCAGGTAGTCAATCGTCCTAAGCTTTTATCTTTTTTTCTGGGCCATTTTTTTACTTGTCCGCAAATCATAGACTTCCAACTACTCCTATCCTAACCAAAACCTATACTGTTTTCATCTACCAGACTCGACGGACCCTGTGCTCCGTACACTTTTAATATGAACGTGCGAAAGCTAGACTGAATTGTACCAGCTGGTGAGTTTCCGGTCATAGCCTTGTAATTGAAAGAAAAAGAGTAAAGGGCTGAAAAGGGCCAGAAAATATTGAAAAAAGAGATAAAAAGGGGCTAGGGATAAATTAAAAATTTTACGAGCTAAACAACTTGGAAATGAGCTAAATTTGGCTTCTTTTGGGCTAAATTGGCAACACTGCGTCATCAGACTTCTACTCAAAAACAGAAGAAGCTGAAACCCGCCGAGGACGATTGTATGTCTAAGACCGGCTCAAATCAGAACTACTAGTGGAGACGCAGGTGACATCGCGAGGTTCTATTGCAGTAGTTATGTTAAACATTGAAGGTGACTGAATCAAGGAGCGAGAGCGATACGGTGATTACAGCGTGGGTTCCGAAATGGGAATGATATTTGTGGGCACACCAGCCCTTAAGCCGCGTCTACACGACGATCTTTTTCGTCTAAGTTTTGTGATCGCGGAAAGATTTTGATCGCCAAACACACGCGGCGAGTTTTCGAAGTTTGTGCTGAACAGTGCTGAAAATCACGATCACAAAGAGTTTGCAGACTATATTTCGCTCTGTAAATAGATGTTTCTATCCTAAATATTTTATTTAGTAAGTAAAGCATAATTTTTTATTTAAATTTGCCCGCTTAGCAAATTTTGTACTGTACTGCGGGAAACATTTGGCATCTATATTTTGGCAATTAGTAATAACAGTAGCATATTTCTCAAATTACGTCTGTACCTTCTTTTTTTCATTATTAAAAGCTACAATGGAGCAAGAGTTCAATTTTAATGAAATAAACGGACGTACACAGCGTAAATTGCAAAATAAATTAATAAATTTATAAATAAAAAATGAGAAATTATGGTTCTATCGTGTGCATTTCTGCATTTGTGGGGATGCCAGTGAATGAATTTTTAGCTATACTTTTTGCTAGTATATATAAAGTTTTACCCGCCAATTAGCATCTACAACTAGGCTACAATAAATATCTGGCCGAAAATGTGAGGGTGGAATATCGATTAATAGTAATGGAATGCTGAGCTGAATTAGCGTATAGTAACCTTGAAGTGTTCCTGCTTTCTGTTTCGGATTCCGTTGGGACAAGGAGGCGAAATTGTTTGTGATTTTAATCGTTGATTCTTGTGTTTGTGATCGCTGAAAAGATCGTCGTGTAGACGCGGTTTTAAATAACTTTCGATTTAAGAGGATTCCAGGCAGTGACCGCTGCACAATACCAACCGGCCCCGCTACACGAACCAGAGCGTTACTGAACGTTAACAAATAAACCCACTTCGGGTTTATTTTTTATGCCTCAGGGAGATACCGTTGGTAACCTTGGCCTCAGCTAGGCTTTCCGGACGTCTTTCTTTCGCGCCCATTTTGGTCGTTTCTCGTTATATGCTACATACTATTGCTAACTTTTCCCTGTTTTTCTTTTCTTTTGAGACTTGTTATTCTCACGTGTGGTGATCCTGTGTGGAAACAACCTCGTGCATGATTTCAACGTTTCAATCTGTATGTGTAAGGAACGTGTTGTACAGCTTCAAAAAGAACAAGATCAAAAAGGTGATTTTTAGTTCATATATATTTTTTTCTGTATTTTAGTTGAACAATTTTTTCCATATTCATAAATACACTTAGTAATTTCGGTTTCTAATCATGTTTTTAATCAGTAACTTCATAAACAGGTTAACCTAAGTTTAAAATAGTTTACTGGCAACCCTCCGTTTAGGTAAGGAATAGGGACCAGGTGCTATTGACCTAACCTGAGAATGACCTTGCACGAGAGGTCAGTCCACCGTGAGTAATAGTTTTCTTTGGCAGGCAGCGGGTAAACAGAAAATATATTTTATGGAATACTACTGCACCTGGAAGAGTTGCTCTGTATTTCTCTATCTAATCTTTTACATTCTTGATATTATGGACTATGCTATAATGCAATTCCACATCTCTATAGCTTCTTGTCCCACGGCTTGACCATCATATATTTTATTTTTCTATAATTCCAGTTCTATTTAAGGAGGACCCTATGGTAAAAATCTTCATTATTGGACCGACTCGAATGAAACTTGGTGCACGTATGTAAAATCAATGTATAACATCAATTCACTCATGTACTTTTCCCATTTCGCTTTAAAAAAACGAGTTATTAAAAAAGGAGTAACTTATTTTCTATGGCGAATATGGCAAAAATATATGAGTCGGAAGCTATTCTTTTTCTAGTTTACATATATCTACCAAGTCAAGTTTCATTTGAATCGGAAGAAAAATGAAAAATCAAATTTGAACCCCCGGGCTGGAATTTTTTATAAGAAATTCGAGAATAAGGGCGAGAGAAATACTTATTTATATGCAGATTTGAATGAACTTTGTACAGATATGTAAAATCGGCAATGAATTTGGGTTAGACTCATGTACTTTTGCCATTTTCGCCATAGAAAACGAGTTATTCCAAGAAAGCTGTTTCCGGTTTTTGTACAACTCGTTTTCTATGGTAAAAATAGGAAAAAGTATTTGAGTCAAACCTCTATTTTCTTCCGATTTTTTATATTTCACCCAAGTTTCATGAAAACGAAAAGTTTTGAAGTAAAAGATTATTACAAAAAAAACCTCAACCTCAGCCCTTTGTCAGAGTTGCACTAGCTGCCTAAAATTTTGCCTGCAAGTCCGTCTGATGTATAGCTACTGTTAAGTGAAAAAAAAAGAATTTTAATAATTTGAAGGATTTGGGCTCACGGTCCTCTTAAGATTTAAAGATTTTTTTTATTTTTTGGTAATTTCTGGATCACAGCATTTCGTTGTAAATTTTCATTTGTTATTTTCCTAATTGGGGCCATTATCCGCAGCTTAAATAGCTAGTTGTACAGAATAAACTAATAAGTGTTTGATGCTAGTGTAATTGGAATTAAGGTATCAAATATAATTCGACCTAGGAAAAATATAACCGCCTAGGAATTTTCCTTGCTAGAGGGTTACCTACCTATAATTTACATATAGTGTCTTGTAAATATAAAGCACATTTTATTTTCAAGTTACATCGTTTTAATTCATAAATTTCAATTCAAAGTTTATTCAAATATTTTTTATTCCTAGAATACTTATTCATAGAGTTTTCATTCATAAAGTGTTGTTTATTCGTAGCTTCTATTCATATAGTTTTTATTCATCAAGTGTTTATTCTCAGTTTTTATTCATAGCGTGTATTCATAGTTTTCAACCATATATATTAATTTAATATTATATGGAATGAAAAAGGTTTACTGTATTAAGGCAAAGTTCAAATTATTGAATTGACGCAGAGGCTAGCCCCAAGAAGACTCTGGGGCACAACGCCGGCACAGCGACAGTGGCGTCCGGTGTAGTACGGAAAATTGACCTTATTATTCTACGGAGTAAAGTGCAGCTAAGCAAGCTGCCATAACGAGCCCTAAACCCAGCATAGGCTAAAAGCTTGGTTGATTACACGTGATGATATATCTCGAGATGAATGAAACCTCAGATCGGATGAAAACTCCGTCGCATTTAAACTCATCCGATTTTTCTTAAATCTGTCGAGTGAACCGCCAAGGAAAACAGAACAAAAGCATACTGTATGTGTAAATTGTGTATGTCAATTTGAAGAAGAATCAAGCAAGTTCGGGAAGAATTCATGACTTTTTCAATACTGAAAGAGCAGCGTCATGGCAAAGAGATAGCAGTTACCCTAACTATATCTTCCCTCTCTCTCAGGTAGGAGGGTTTAGATCAATGATTTAAAAATTATTTTTCATGCGGGCCATTATTTTAAATCACTTTAATTTTATTTCAAAATTGAATTAAATTCACATCGTTGCGCTCTATGTATTCAAGTATTTGGCGAGGTTGAGTTTTGTTCGGTCATTTTAAATGTAGTGGTTCATATTTTAATAACATATCCTAAAACTAGAGCACTCTGAGAGCGCATATCTTCGCCAAGCGAGTCAACAGTAGCAAAATATTCAAATTAGCTCTGAAACCATGATTTTCTTTGTAATAACTCCAAAATCTGATCCTTTGTGCCTTTTGATGGTGATAACAGCTTGTGCAATTTTTGAAGATCAGTTCATAAGTTTTGAGTTATGCCGCTAACAAACGTTATGACAAACATGAGTCAAACATACTAACGAACTAACCAGTATGCACCAAAATTTAATCATTTATGTCTTTTAACATTACTGACAACCCCTATAAATTTCATAAAGATCCATCCATTATTTTTTGAGTTATTGTGTTAACAAGCATAAAATTAAAAATAGTAAAAGACAAACGAACGAACAAACGGATCATCACAAAAATTTGATCATTTACTCTTTGTCATATACCCAGCAATTCATATGAATTTCATAAAAATCCGCTCATAACTTTCTGTTATGGCATTGAGAAATATGTGACAGACAAAAAAACAAACAGATCTACGGATGTTCACCAAAAGTTGATCATCTGTTTCTCCTAACATACCTAACAACCACTGTAATGTTCGTCAAAATTGGTCCTTAACTTTTTGAGTTATCTTGGTGACAGACAGACAAACCCGCTCAAAACATAACCTTCTTAGAGGAGGTAATGACTGAACAAAAGCTAACCTAAGGCATTACCGAAAACGTTCAAATACTTAGAAGAATTTTTTATTTCTGCAAACATAATAGCCAATAACTTAGGTTAGGTTTTGTTCCGTCACTTATGAAACTAACATTACGTGAATAACGTATCTTAATATAATGGAATAAAACCTACAATACAGAGCCATGATAAAACGTTTACGCTCAACGCTCACTGGTTAATTTAAACTGCCGAGATATCGTTGAATCACTGTTTAACCGCTGATCAGATCGGAATCGCACGAGTGGGAGGAGCCAAAAATCAAGCAGTCAGGTCTGATCAACAGATCGCTATTACGAAAATCAGCATTTAAACCATCGAATTCATCGTTTCGATCAGATCTCAAGGCCCGACCTTAAGATTTATCTTCGCTTGTAAACCTAGATTAACTACATAATTATGTCGAGCATTCTGAGAGCGCATACCTCCGCCAAGCAAGGCAACGGTAACGAAAAATTCAAATTGGCTTTCAAACCAAGATTTTCTTCGTATCAACCCCAAAAAAACCTAATCATTAACTTTTGCGCCTTCCAATAGTATTAACACTTTCAGCAAGTTTCATGAAGATCTACTCATAACTTTTTCAATTCTAGTGCTAACAAACATAGACAGACATTAGTCAAACATACAAACGAACCAACCGATCTACACCAAAACTTAATCATTTATGTCTTTTAACATTGCCAACGACTCTTGTAAATTTCATAAAGATCTATTCAGAACTTTTTGTGTTATTACGCTAACAAGCACAGAATCAAACACAGCAACAAACACACGAACAAACTAACAGATCGCCGCAAAAATTTAGCCATTTACTCTTCGTAATAATCCTAACAACTCATGTAAATTTCATGAAAATCCGTCGTTAACTTTTCGAGTTATGGTATTGACAAAAAATGAGGCAGACAAACAAACTGATAAGCGAATCTGTTTCTCGTAACATATTTAACAATCTCTGTAAATTTCACCCAAATCGGTCCGTGGATTTCTGAGTTATCTTAAAGACAGACAGACAAACGGAATAACAAACATACAAACCCAAAAACGACCCCCTTGGCGGAGTTAATAAAGCACTACAACAACAGACAAATGAATGTATTGCTGCTGCACAGAATGGAAAGAACGAAAATTTTACTTAAGTTGGACCGAATGCAGCTCCTCAACCGAACCTACCCCATAAATAGCACCTGTCCCTTAATCCTTACGGTTAGCGTCCAACCTCAAGTCTGCTCCACACGAGAGTCGAATCATAGTAACATTTCTCCCTATCCTTCCCTTAAACTCCGAGTCGCAGCAGTTATTCTGCTACAGCGAGGACCACTTGCTCAGATTTGACTTTCTCTTTGAATTCCTTTTGAGTTTCAATTCGCAACTCTACATATTTGAAATCGATGGGTCTTAATAGATTCAGCCGTTATCACGTGCACAGAAACATCTGTTCCAAGAACGTGAAGCGTTTCCGTGTTCCGACTTGTAGGCAGTAGGCTTAGCGTAGCTCATGTATGAAAAGTCACAGCAAGTCCATCCTAAGACACCCTACACAACATATCTTTATAGACACTATATCACCGGTGGATCTTGCCGATATTTACCAGCAAAATTTTCGCTCCTGTATGTCATGATAGACAGAAAGAGATATAAAAACAGCATAACCCCAATATAGCCGTCTCACTCTTTGGAGGTACTTTTCTTCTATATTTACACGCCTTCGGTAACTGTTTCTCCTTTTCTGAAGATAAAATTATTTAGACCCTCATTTTTAACGTTTCTATTTTTCATCTGTGTATTTGATGATTTCAATGATACTGCGGGACCAATGGCTGCTGTACACTTTATGTGCAATAGCATTCCCACAAAATACAACACTCAGCTCATTTTTCAGTAATAATTGATTCATGCCGTGGAAAGCACTTTCCTGTCAGCTTACGTGATTTCTGTAAACATCGCCCCTGCGCATCAAAAATTCTTCGGAATGAAACAGCATAGACTCCTATTCTCAAACAAAATTGTCCACTTTCTTAAAAACTAAGGCATAGTTAAAAAAAATTACGGGAGCAAAATCTGTTTCCTTTTAAAAATTATTATCCCAAGGAATGAATTTTAATAGCTTTGAGGAAACATACTTCATATGATTTGTTATTATTTACCATTTTCATCAGATTATTCCTTACAAAATGTGTATTTTTCCATGTTTTCGAAATTTGTTATATGAAATATTTATGAATAAAACAAATGATAGATGGAATATACAAAAAATGACGGAAATAGAAAATTTTCATGAAATTATTATCTTATACATTCATCTGGGAACTTAAAGAGCTAAGGTATCTTTCGGTGATATCATCAAACCTGTTTCAAAATAATTTTGTTTTAGAAAAAGATACATATTAAAGACATATATGAAACTTTAGTCATGGGCAATCATATGACTTTTAATACAATCCACACATACGATAACGGTAATACATAAAAAATGATCGAAATTGTATTAGAAGATTATTTTGTGTTACTGTATGGAAAATTTCGGTCATTAACGGTTGAATTACTGTAATAAGCGTACGAGTTTGATATCAAGATTACAAATTTCTGATTAGAATTACATTCGCTAGGCCCCTCTTCCTTGCACTATTAAGGTCCGTGTGTTCAATGAGAATAATTTTATATTATTGTAGTGCATTAGCCTCATGTCCCATTCGCAAAGAGTGGGCCACGGAGTACTGTATAGTTTAGTCTGTGGCAG
Source organism: Parhyale hawaiensis (assembly GCA_001587735.2). Taxonomy (NCBI): domain Eukaryota; kingdom Metazoa; phylum Arthropoda; class Malacostraca; order Amphipoda; family Hyalidae; genus Parhyale; species Parhyale hawaiensis. Next base: position 20,804,753 of record LQNS02278143.1, on the reverse strand, counting down.
AATATACGAGAGAAATTGCCAGTGTCGTACCATTCAGTACTATTATCCTCTACCAAAAATGTGAGACTCCGGCCCGAACTCTCAAAATTGTGACTAATTTCATGAAGTAATAGACCTTAAATTCTGTCTCTCAAGCCGATTTCAGGAACGTTTGCGGAAGCGCTTCAACTTGCTGCGCTCCTCCCTTCAACTCCGTGGATGACGTGGGCTGCGCTTTCGTCGACACCAACACCAAGCTGAACATGGCCGATGCTCGAGCTGCCTGCCGCAACATGTGGCCGGGGTCTGACTTGTACACGGGACCTGTTACATGGACAGCCTTTTACGACTACTATGGAACCAAGGGTGAGATTTGAGCTAGGTACCGGATCTGATACCTGCCTGTCGATCGACGCCAAGCTCACTTGATTTACCTTTAGCTTCGTCACTTTTGAGTGGTGTTGCAGGACCTAAAAGTAGCCCAATTATATTGAGCTGACGGAAATCTTCACTTAACTCTAAAGGGTACAACTTGAGCATGTTCAATTGGGAGCCAAAATTATAGACACCGGCACACCAAAAGCAGTTCAGCTAGAAGCTGAGAGGCAGCCAGACTGGCAGTTGTAGAGAAGGACTCATTGCTTTGGATTGCGCACACCGAACAGCGGCAGTTGAGCAGGCCGCTGCCGCTGTTTGGTGTGTGCGCTCAAAAACTGCGAGACTGCCTGCCTGACAGCTTCTCGCTAAACTGCTTTTGGTGTGCCGGTACCCAAAGCCTGCAAAGCTTCAATTGTTCGAAACTTGATGCAGATACGTTGGCTTCGACCCGATGAATTGAGTTGCAGACATTAGCACTCAATAGGTTACCTTTGGCGCTTTTAGAAACTCAAGTTTGCAGGCTCAAAGTGGTTGCTATGTTTTCAACACATGCAACATGACTCAAAGCGACAAAGCTAAAGCGTCTGTCTGAAGATTCGAACAACCTATGGTACATTGAACCCTGGCTTTTGCCCCTGTCAGTGTTGTATCTCAACATTGGCTCACTGTTCTTTTCTTGAAAAGTCGATCCTATGATTTTATTAATTTAGGACTAACATTTTCGATGAATGCTCAGCCAACGAAGATGGTTAATCTATCTTCGTGAGTTTGCAATATTAGTACACCAAAGCAAATGTAATAATTCAACTTTGAGCATTATTCCCAACATCAACAAGACAAGAGAGTGCTACTTTAATTAAATCTACGACGTTGACGACAGTGAACAGCATTCCTTGTAAAATTTTCTGACTTCAATCAGGCTTGGGACAGTTTTATGAATAAGATACTTTTGCATCATATTGAAAACTTTTTTTTATTGGTGTTTATTCCCAACTAATTAGAAGTGTCGTCGCTTCTAAATAGAAATTGCAGTCAATATTGGATCACCGCTGTAAATTATTGTTGATCGAATATTGCTATCGAATGTTATTAAGCTTGATATATTTTTTCTTATGCAGGAAATTTGATTGATTTCCCAATACTTGTGATAAAATAATGCATAAATTAAACTGACAGCATAATTTTTGGGGGATTTACTGTTCATAAGGTGCTCCCAAGAGTGATCCAATATTGGTCCAACATTGCTTGGGAATACATAAGTACCCATATCTTAACATACATTGGTAAATCATTGATCCAACCAAAGGAGGGAGCGAGCAAGCGTGGAGCGACCAAGGCTCCGACAATCACCCAACCTTCCAATGTTGAGCCGACATCTTTCCAAGGCTATTTTGCTACGAAGGAGTCAAGCCTCAAAGGCTTTAATTTCTCTTTTTGAGCGAACGTACCGTTATCTGCAAAACCCCTCACTGGACGAGACCGGAGCTATATAATATGTACACTATTTAGGCCAAAGCTTGTTCATTTTTTTATAGGTTGCTCACTCTCCGATCTCTGTGAAATCGCCATTGTTGCAGAAGCGGAGGCTTAAACTGGTGTATTTAAACAGCCACTTAATCCTTCAGAACCATAGGTAGACAAGTTGACTGTACATTTTGCTCTCCTTTCTACAATTTGTCAGTGAATTCCATTTTAATGTAGAACAAAGCTACAATACATACAGTGGCCATTCTCCATGGATTCCTTCAGAGCCATGGCATTGCTTATTTGTCTTGGCCGAATGCCTTGTCACCAGATTCGAATCCGTAGACAATACATGGCATTATATCTGGAACCACCCACGTTAAGTGAATATTTATAATCATGATGAATCTTAGTCAAGAATAAAAGGAAATTGGTTCTCCGTTTTGCGGTAATTCTCGAGGAGAATTATCGAATAGATACCTAAAAGACTGCCTGCTGTCCAATCACTAAAGAGCTAGAAAAGTTACACAAAAACTTATGCATTTCTACAATCTTTATACACTAGAGGCCCCACCTGTCAAAAATTGACGGTAAAAATTTGTAATTGGGGCTTCTTGTTACTGCTTCCAGATTAAGTTTTGCTGTAAAATAGGCGTGATCTTCGATGAAAGAAACGCTTGTTGTACAGCCATAAGATTTACGAGAGAAAAATATCACTTCCTGCGAGGATAGGTGGGAATATCACTTTGGAACTGGCACAACCTTGCAGTACCTTAAAATATAGTTAAATCAGATGAAGTCACTGGGAATACTCTGGGTTTACCGTAACCTGGATACCAACCGATAGTTGAACCTCAAGCTTCAAAATTTAGCTGCATTCTAAACTGAATATTATTTGGCGTCTGTTCAATGTAAAGTTACAATTTCCACATTAAGATTCAGCTAAAGAAAGCATACGATAAAGGCGTCTTTCTGTGACCACTTTGCGGATGATTCTGCCTGATTTCGCATGATCCGCGCGCTTTTGTGACCACTTTTTGACGTGATTCTGATAGCAGTTAATCGTGATAGGGGAAAAAAACTTGATCGCAGCGTGATTTCCTCCGCAGGCCAATCATGCGTGATCAATGAGTGATTCCATCCGTAGGACGAGTAAAAATTTAAAATTTGAAATGCAAGTTCGTGATGTTTTCTTTTATTTAGGGATAAATTGAAGAATATGATAGTGATTGTTTTGTAATATTGACGTCCAGAATTATAGTTTCGTTAGCTTTATGCCTGTGTATGTTCAAGATGCTTTAAATACTGCTAGTTCACTTATGTATTGACTTCAAAATAAATGTAAGTTCCTAAGAAATCAATACCAAAACATTTTCCGTAAAAATACGATAGAAATTATTTTTATAGACATAACGCCTCTGTCCTGTTTACAAAATCATTGAGCGTTCTTGTGCTTTTCAATGATCACGATGATCATGATCATGGTGATTCTGATCAAGAGCGTGGCCACAAAAAACGCCTCAAACAGATTGTATACAAAAGAAACGAAAACTTCAACCAAGACTGAGCCTCTTTCACTGTTACGAAGAAATTTAGCTAAGACGTGACATAGGTAGCTGATGCAAGACAAGATCTAAGACTCTATCGACAATACCGCTGTTCATCTCCCACGCTCTCTACGAACCAAAGTGAAATTTAGAAAATGCAATACCGGCATTTGCGCTTTCGTATTATATATCAGAAGCAAAATTTGCTAGTGTAACTCCAGGGGCTGAAATTTGATGGTATCTCAAATTGTTTTTCGGTGTATGAATTTTCTCCTATCTAAATTCTTAACGGCGTGACAGAGGGAAGGACCAACCAAAAGTGCGAGCAAGCAACCGTGGAGCGATCAACAACTGTGTATTATTATATAGTGGATAATATCGATTAAGACCTCTTAAGAGGTCTGAATAATACCTCTTTAAGAGGTATTATTCAGAGTTTTTTTTTTTTCCTTCTGATTTCATTGCATTTTTTTAATGAAGAAACACATAATCAATGTAATTGATATTTGTAAAGCGGTATTGCCATTGAAAGATGATTTGTTGATTAGCTAATTGCTATTTTCTCTATAATGGTCAATAATCTTAAATTTCAGTGAAGTTCCTTTCTGGAGACCCTGTATACTGTAGATATGTAATTATATAAATTGTTTTTCATTAAAGTGTTTTGTAGACGTAAACATTGGCTGTTTGTAGACAGTAACCTATACAGTATACATTGCTTGCTTAAATTGTGTGACAGGTGTGGATATAGCCTATGTTGGTGTGAGGCAGATGGGCAGTGACCACTCCTCCTGGCAGTGGGTGGACGGTCGACCTGTGGATACGGAAGACTGGTCAAAGTACTTCTTTGGGAATTTGGAGGGAGGTGCTGGAGACAGTGGCGTGGTGGTTTCGAAAGGCCCATTCGGTATCACTAGACACCGGCTCTATGACCACTCCGGCATCAACGAAGAACACTTTGTGTGTCAGATCATAGGATATTAGGCGCTCAATATGAATATTGATGACAAAAATAGCTGTAGCACTTGTATTTGGTCAGTTAATCACTTTTGAATGTAATGTATTTTATCTTTCACTGTTCATTATAAATCATATAAAAGTGTATGTTCTTAGTAGCTCCAACAAATTCGTTAATATCAATGTTGGGTGGAGCTCTGTGCATGGACTGGTTTTTGTAAAGGAAACCTGGTCTGGCTGGTATAACTACTTTGGTGTTGTTGAGAGAAAAAGTGGTAGAGGTTCTGGACATGGCGGCGAGTTCGGAGACTCGATTTTCGGTGGCTAGGGCCACGAGGCCCAGGCAACATTTTTTTGTCCCCTGGACATGCGGGGTATATCGCCGGTCAATGTGCCATGGATGTCAGAATGTGATACCTAAAGGATGTAATAA
>LQNS02278143.1:20711338-20729003 GCA_001587735.2 Parhyale hawaiensis | reverse complement strand
ACCAGATATGGTGCAAGGCTACTGAATTAAAACTTTCGCATCGCTGCACTCCAGAATTGCTGCACAGCTCAACCACTGCCTACAACGAGGAACCGTGCCCACCTGGATGACCACGGGAAAGACGGTCCTAATCCATATGGACAAGGCATAGGGCACGGAGGTCAGCAATTACCGCCGTATAATGTGCCTCCCGATCATGTGGATGGTGCTGACGGGCATAATCTACGAGAGAGTCTACCAACACCTAGACTCAGAGAACCTCCTACCTAACGAACAGAAAGGATGCCGCAGGAACACCAGGGGAATGAAGGACCATTTGCTCGTCGACAAGCTCCTCACGAAAGATGCCAGGAGCAAAAAGAAAAACCTAAGCATGGCTTCAGTTGACTACAAGAAAGCCTTCGACATGGTCCTTCACTCCTGGATCCTGGAATGCCTTGACATCTACGGCATTGCCGGCAACATCCGCAGTCTGATCGCGGCGACCATGCCCAACTGGAAGACCCAGCTCGTAAGCGCCAACAAACACCTCGGCGAGGTGAGCATCAAGTGGGGCATCTTCCAGGGCGACTCCCTATCTCCACTGCTATTTGTCCTGACCATGATCCCCCTCTCCGGAACACTGAACAAGGCCGGCCAGAGCTACAACTACAATCGTACCATGAAGCTCAACCATCTGCTTTACATGGACGATTTCAAGCTCTACGCAAAATCAAAGGACCAAGTAGAGGAGCTCCTTAACATAGTCCATCAGTACTCACCAGACATCAAAATGCAGTTCGGCATCAGTTAGTGCGGAGTCATTAACATCGAACGGGGAGAGGTTACTGCGTCTGAGGGAATCACCATCGAAGAAGGTACCGTCAAGGATATCGAGGAGTCAGGTTAAAAGTACCTGGGTGTCATGCAGTATAACACCATTCTCCACAGAACGATGAAAGATTCCATTCGGAAGGAGTACCTCACCCGACTCCGGCTAATCTCGAAGTCACACCTCAATGGGGGCAACACCATCAAGGCCATCAACACCTGGGCCGTCCCCGTAGTCCGATATTCTGCTGGTATCATTAACTGGACCAAAAAGGACTGCACTGACATGGACATCAAAACCAGGAAGCTCATGACTATCTTTCGAGCACTGCACCCAAGATCGTGCGTAGACAGACTCTATCTCAACAGAAGAGAGTAGGGCCGTGGCCTCATCAGCGTCGAGGACTGCGTTGAAGCGGAAAAACACGCTCTCTCCCAACACTTCAGAGAGAGCGACGACCCATGGGCACGCTGCTTAGTCGAGGCGAAGTTGCTGAAAGAGACCGAAACGGCTGACTAATTTAAACTGTGACGACGCCTCGACCGAACTAACAAGTTGAAGAGCATGAAGATGTCCGGCCAGTACTTCGAGGCTGTTCAGGACAAAATAGTCCCCGACTCGTGAAACTGGCTCCTTAGAGGGGAGCTGAAACGGGAAACAGAAGGCACTATCCTGGAAGCTCGAGAGCAGGCCCTCAGAACCAGCTATATCCAAAAGAAAATCGACAAAAGAAACGTCCCTAGTAACTGTAGAATCTGCAGGAGCTCGGATGAAACCATCAACCACGTCATAAGCGAATGCGGAGTGCTGGCGCAAAAGGAGCACAAGCGCAGGCACGATAAAGTTGCCCGACACCTTCAGTGGACCCTCCTGCGGATCCATAACTTCCCGGTCAGTGAGAGATGGTACGAGCACGAACCCGCACCCGTGGTTGAAAACGAAGCCCTGCAGATCTACTGGGACAAGAGGATGGAAACCGATCGTGAACTTCACGCCAACCGACCGGACATCGTCGTCAAAGACAAACAGAAGAAGTCGGCCAAACTGATCGACGTCTCAATCCCCTTCGACTCCAGAATCATCGAAAAGGAAGCGGAGAAGACGGAAAAGTACCGGGACCTTGCCATCGAACTACAGAGACTGTGGCAGATGAAGGTCGACGTAGTTCCTGTGGTCATCGGAGCACTGGGGGCAATGTCCAAGAATCTCAAGACTGCCCTCCGAGAGCTGAAGTCGGCCATCTCCACCCAGGAACCCTCCAGAAGAGAGCTCTACTCGGAACAGCGCACATCATTCGCAAAGTGCTCTGAGCCTTAGGTCGCGGGATATGACCCGGCTCCAGAGTGTAGAGCCCAACATCGCTCAACCGATCCAATTATTGGGTCGTGAAATCCCCTCGATAATAATAATAATATGTATTTCTCTCACGGATATTGTGTCCAACAAGGTTAGGGCACAGCATCCTGAGGTCTTCATTCTTAGCAGTAACATAAGAATAATATTAAATACTAACGTAATAAAGAATTATCTATGTATTAATACGCTAGTACCTACCTACCTACCTACCTACGTACCTACGTACTTACCTTTTGTGTCACGCTCTTCATCACTAATAGATACAAGAAAATTCGAGTTTTATTGAATCCGGGAAGCTGGCGTATCTGTGATACGGCTGGTGATTAATCTCTCGTCCAGAGGCCAGGTCTTTTTAACTGTTTATACGCCCGAAATTTTCAAAAATAAATCTTTGGGAACCTGCATCGAGGTTTGCTGCCAAAGGAATTCCACGGGTCCAGTTATACAGAGCAACTTATAAATATATCCCACGGGTCCAAGCAGTTACACAAGGGCAGCATCAGTAATTATTATAGCAAAAAGGCTGGTCGTATATGATATCATGCATCGATCTCGGTGTTGTTTGTGATGCTGATGAAGAATTGCCATGGTGCAATGCGAAGGTTTCACTGATCTATCTGAAGCACCTTAAGCCAGACAGTGAACTTTTCACGGGTGCTGCTAGCTTATATAAGTATTTCAAGGGTCCAATAATACGCAGAGGTCAGCAGTCCTGTGCAGCTGGACAAAGTCTTTTTTAATAATTTGTATGTCCCTGGGCCGTTCTGAATGAACGGGTTGGGATCTGGAAAATTTCTATGTGGAGTGGGCACTAAGAGTGCCAGTAAAATTCAAGCAGTGCATTTTTTTCAAGACCTCATTTCCAGTGAAGGGTGCGTTTAACTTTCTAGGGAGGGAGTGTGCCACCAACGATCCTCCCCTGGCTACTCCACTGCAGGGAATTATGTATATTATCATCAACCAAAAGGATGGACTTAATATACGGTATCGAGTCCCAGTGTTGAAGAATAAGTGTGGTGTTGCCATGCAACAATATGAACGTTTCACGGGTCTGCCTGAAAGGCCTTGCAAAGCCGTGAAAGTTACACGGGCCCAGCTAGTAATTATCATTACAATTATTAAAACTTCACGCTTGAGCTCCCACGAACAGGTAATAGGCTACAACCCAAACGAAGCATCTTACAACAACGGGAAGCCGAAAACGCTGCTAAAGGAAATCCAGCAAAAGCCATTGACTGTTGACTTTAACGCTTGCAGGCCAATCCGACCAAAAGCCGATGCCGGCAACAAATTCCAAATTCTAGATGACCAGGACACGAAGCACCAACAGAACTGACTAGTTCGACATAAGACAGCCCCCAAAGTGAAAAAGTACGCTCCGCACGCAGCACGAGTCTCTCTCCCAAATACCTTGAGGGCAGGGAGAGAAGAATGCAACCAATGCCTGTCATTATTGTACACCTTATGAAACAAACATAGCTCTGCCCCTCTTCTCCTGTGGGACAGGTTCACTAGATCATTATCATCGCACAGCCTGCTGGCTGAACTAAAAAGGCGGTCCAACAGACGCACGTGAGTGTCAGCAGCTAAAGACCAGACCAGTGAGCAATACTCCAACACAGGCAGCAAAAACGCATAAAAACATCTGCGAGCAACCTGACTGTCACCAAAGACAGAATTCACCTTAAGCAGGAGCCCAATCTTAGTGGAAACACGTGACACCAACCTCCTAATATGCGGCTCAAAAGTATACTTCTCATCATAGACAACACCGAGAATCTTCAAGGAGCTAGACTCCTGAAACAAACTGTCATCAATCTCCAGTTGGGGATGCTGGAGTATAAGTGTCCGAGACCGACTGATAATCATCGAATTGGTCTTACTGGCAATCAATTTCATACTCCAAGCCGAACACCATGCACTAATGCGATGTTCAGCTCTACACTCTGGAGCCGGGTCACATCCCGCGACCTAAGGCTCAGAGCACTTTGCGAATGATGTGCGCTGTTCGAAGCAGAGCGCTTTTCTGAAGGTTTCCTGGGTGGAGATGGCCGCACTTCAGCTGTCATAGAGCAGTCTTGAGATTCTTGGACATTGACCCCAGATCTTCGATGAACATCGGAACGACGTCCACTTTCATCTGCCACATTCTCTGGAGTTCGATGGCAAGGTCACGGTACTTTTCCTTCTTCTCCGCTTCCTTGTCCACGATTCTGGAGTCAAAGAGGATTTAAATGTCTATCAGTTTTGCCGACATCTCTTGTTTGTCTTTTACGACGATGTCCGGTCGGTTGGCGTCCACCAGTTTCCATACTCTTGTCCCAGTAGATCTGCACGGCTTCGTTTTCAACCACGGGCGCGGGTTCGTGTTTGTACCACCTCTCACTGACCGGGAAGTTATGGATCCGCAGGAGGGCCCAGTGAAGGTGTCGAGCAACTTTATCGTGCCTGCGCTTGTACTCCTTTTGCGTCAGCACTCCACATTCGCTTATCACGTGGTTGATGGTTTCATCCGAGCTCCTTCAAATTCTACAGGTAGAAGGGACGTTTCTCTCGTCGATCTTGTTTTGGATGTACCTGGTTCTGAGCGCTTGCTCTTGAGCTGCCAGGATGGTGCCTTGATGGTGTTGCCCCCATTCAGGTGTGATTTCAGGGTGAGCCGGAGTCGGGTGAGGTACACCTGCCGAATGGAATCTTTCATCGTTCTGTGGAGAATTTTGTTGTGCTCCATGACAGCCAGGTACTTGTAACTTGACTCCTCGGTATTCTTGATGATACCTTCTTCGATGGCGATTCCCTCGGACGCAGTGACCTCTAGCCTATCGATGTTAAGGAACTCCGCATTTGCTAACACCGATCTGCATCTTGATGTCTTGGGAGTACTGACGGACTACAAGTATATTAAGGAGCTGCTCTACTTGGTCCTTTGATTGAGCGTAGAACTTCAGATCGTCCATGTAAAGCAGGTGGTTGAGCTTCATGGTACGATTGTAGTTGTAGCCCTGGCCGCCTTGTTCAGGGTCTCGGAGAGGGGGATCATGGTCAGGACGATAAAAAGCAGTGGAGATAGAGAGTCGCCCTGAAAGATGCTCCGCTTGATGCTCACCTCACCGAGGTGTTTATTGGCACTTGTGAGCTGGGTCTTCCAGTTAGGCATGGTCGCCGCGATCAGACTGCGGATGTTGCCGGCGATGCCGTAAATTTCCAGGCATTCCAGGATCCAGCAGTGAGGGACCATGTCGAAGGCTTTTTGTAATCAACCGAAGCCATGCATAGGTTTGTCTTTTTGCTCCTGGCGTCTTTCGTGAGGAGCTTGTCGACGAGCAAATGGGCCTTCGCTCCCCTGGTGTTCCTGCGGCATCGCTTTTGTTCATCAGGTAGAAGCTTCGTTGAGTCAAGGTGTTGGTAGACTTGCTCGTAAATTATGCCCGTCAGTACCTTCCACATAGGAGGGAGACACGTGATAGGGCGGTAATTGCTGACCTCCGGGCCCTTTGCTTTGTCCTTCTGGATTAGAACCGTCTTCCCTGTGGTCATCCAGGTGGGCACGGTTCCTCGTTGCAGGCAGTGGTTGAGCTGTGCAGCAATTCTGGAGTGCAGCGATGCGAAAGTTTTGATTCAGTAGCCTTGCACCATATCTGGTCCGGGTGCTTTCCAGTTCTTTGTCTTGCTCAGTTTCTTTTTGAGCTGCTGACTGATGATTGCAAGGTCTAGATCTGCTGCGACGTTCTTCTTTTTGACGTCGTGGAGTCATTCTGCGGTATTGTTGTGTCGTACCTCTTTGCTCCAGATACCACTCCAGAATCGGATGCTCTCTCCTGCGTTGGGTGAGTCAAAGCTCGTCTTTTCTCCTCTAAGAGTTTGATAGAGGCGTTCCTGGTTGGTGTTGAAAAGCTGGTTCTGATGGAATCCAGCTACTCTGGCCTCGAAGCGTCTAACTTTGCTCCTTTTAGCAGATAGCTGCTGCTTTAATGTATCTTCCAAGTAGGTATGTTAGACCGACTTCGAGGCACCGGTACCTCGATTCGAGCAGCGTCTTCTTTCCCTCGTCGTGGAGATTTCCTCTGCTCCATTCGGAGCTCCAGCTGAGATGTTTCTTGATCTCAGTAATGTTCTTCTCGAGGCGGTGCTTCCAAGGAGAATCCTTTTTCCGCTGGGTCCGTTGCGATCGGGGTTGTACCTCAAGGATCCTCACTGAGAGATCTGCTCCAGCTTTGATGAGGGCGTTTGTCTCGGTGATGTTGTAGATGTGGATTTTGCCAGTCGCTATGTTGACGCGGAAAGCAGCTGCTCGAATCTTTGCTTCCGGTAGATGACGAATGCTAGGATGACCTTTTGGCGTCGTTTCTGCTCTGGAGTTTTGGAGTAAGTCCCGCAGCTCCAGCAAGTCACTGCGCTGCTGGTCGGATAGGTCAGGTTCAGTCTCTTCGTCCATAGAGTCGCTCAGGCTCATATCGTGGGCCGGTAAGTGCCGAGGCCCAAGTCGCGGCGACTGGCTGTGGTCGTCCGAGTCGATCTCAGATGGGACGTAGTTCGACAGTAGGGTGTCACTAAGTTCCTAGTTAAGGTGACCTGGAGTTGATTCTACGCTGGAGTTTCGGAGTAAGTCCCGTGGCTCCAATGTGTCACTCCGCTGCTTGTCAGACACGTCTGGGACTGTTACATCGTCTTCTGACTCGCTCTGGCTCATATTTTGTCCCGGTAAGTGCATAGGCCCACTTGAGGGTGACCGGTTAGGGTCGGCAGAGTCTATCTCAGACGGGACAGCGCCTTCGTCGGGGGTTCCTTCCGGTGGAATGGAGGGGCGCCTAGCAGATTCCATAGGCGGGAACCCAGATGAGGTCACTGGTCGGGTTGGAACCTGGAGTGAGGTTCGTCTCAACAGATGGAGAGGCACCTTGAGCTTCCATCCGCGCAGCGATTTGAAGCCGTTCCTATTCGCTGAGGCTTTTGCTGCAGATTCGCCGGATGTGGCCACTAAGAGAAGCCTGTGGGAAATTGCCCGGTATTCCTCTCTCATCCCACAGCTGTTTGAGGCGCTTGAGATAGCCTTGTCCCTCGCGCTTGCTGACGACAAAGCACTCTCACAGCACAACTCGGTCTTACTGATTGTCATGGTGTGGCTGCGTTGGACTTTTGCATCTTGTCTTGCGGTGTGCAGCTAGTTCGCGGGTCCACGCATATTGCCGGTAACTGTCTCGACCTCGTTATGACTGATGTCCCGGACTTGATGACGGTGTAAGTTGGCTCCCCTATTGGCTCTTCAGACCACTCACATCTTGTTGTGTCCTTGGACCTTAATCAGGTTGTTCCCGTGGTTTACACCAGGGGAGTGGTATTCGTTAAGAGCAGTGCTAACTGGGTGGCTATTACTCGGGCAGGAAGAGCTTTACCTTTTCGCTAGATTATTCACAGTGAGGATCATGTCTCTTAGCTTAACAACTTGACTGTGTCCATTTTGGAGAGGTTTGTCCCTAAGAGGACTATTCTTATGAGGTCTCGAGATAACCCGTGGTTTGACGACAGTGTCGGTTAGCTTTCGAAGCTAAACAAGCGGCTTATCGGGCATGGCGGCGTTGGCGTGACCGCACGTTGTGGCAGACCTATTGTGATCGTAGGGCCGAGGCTAAGCGTGTGTATGAGGATACACAGCGTCGTCTGAGGCAACGTTCCAGGGAGTCTCTGCTGAGTATTGACCATCCACATCGTTGGTGGAGTGAGCTAAAGGGTAGCCCTTGCTCCATGTCTCCGTGTGTTGAGTGGTGCCGTGTTAGGTGAACCTTGTGAGAGAAACCTGAAACTCAGTAAATGTTTATTGAGTGAAGGGCGATCACAAATTCCAGAGACCGTGCAGTAGAGGGGATGTTCATGATACGAATTTTGCCCCTGTCATGTATGCTATTGGTGCGTAACAATTTGAAAATTCTGTGCTCTATGCCTAGCTCTTGAACTTTTCCTTTGCGTTTAGCTCTGTTTGCATAGTTTTATTCGTTGTTCCCTTGCTGTACCAGTGTTCCCTTGCCGTACCAGTGTTCCCTTGCGGTACCCGTGTTTCCTTGCGGTACCAGTGTTCCCTTGCGGTGCTCGTGCTCCATTGCGGTGCTCCTGTTCCCTTGCGGTGCCCGTGTTCCCTTGCGGTGTCCGTGTTCCCTTGCGGTGCTCGTGTTTCCTTGCGGTGCTCGTGTTCCCTTGCGGTGCCCGTGTTCATTTGCTGTACCCGCCGTTGTGATGTCCTTTGCTCTCATCCAGTGACTGTTGCGCCCGTGCGGCGACCATGGCGCCCGTGTTGACGAGCGCGTCCCCTGTTCCTTATCTCAGTTTTGGCACGGCTCATGGTTCGTCTGTTCCATACGGCAACAGCCGTGGCTTAGGTTAGCTGTAGTTTTCTTGTCGTGTAATTTTAGCCCTTGTTTCCTACTGAAAGGACTATTTTTTTTTTTTTCTGTCTAGTGCTCTTTGTAATTGCTGACTGTCACTATCTGCGAGTTTCCACGAGCTTTGATTGTATTCATAGCCAGTATTTTCATTGTTCTGCTCGTAAAAAAACACGAGTCGTCTAGGTGTGCACGGCGGAGTTTGTATATGTACGCGTCATTATGCGTTGCACGTTGACGACTCACAAGTTATACTATCACTCCTTTGGAAGTAGCTTGAGTATCTGAATAATAGTAACTACTATAAATTGTCCTTCGTTTCCATTCCACCCATCCAGAGTGGTAGCGTAGACCTTGGTCAGCCTGAGGACAAAAGAAACTGTAAAGCTATTTAGGGTGATTAGTGGCGGCTTCTCAGCCACTACAGCGTGATAGAGAAATCTAAGTTGAACTTCATAATTATCTTCCAGTTGTTGGTGGGTAGTTCCTAGTTGGCCTGCTCCGAGCTGGCTTGTTCCTTGGTTGAGCCTTCCCTACGTCACGCTTTTAAGGATTTAGATAGGAAAAAATTCATCCTCTAAAAAAAAATTGCAGCCCTTGGACTGATGGTGACAAATATAGCTTCTGAAATATATGGTCATAGGTGGAAATACTGCATTTTCTGAATATCGCTTCGCATTGAAAACTAGCTCGGTACTTTTTGATATGACGATGATGATTCTTCTCAGCGTGGTAGATGAAAAGCGGTTTCTCTGATATAGTTATTGACCCTGTCGGGCATAAGCTAATCGCAAATTTTTTAGCTAAATTTCTTCTTAACAGTTAGAGAGGCTCAATCTTGGTTACAGTTTTCGTTCCTTTCGTGTACAATCCATTTCACTTATGCTTTCTTTAGATGAATCTTTTCGTTGCAGTTGAAACTTCACGCTGAACAGACGCCTCTTTATATTCAATTCACATTGCAGCCAAATTTCGACGTTAGAAAGTTAATCTATTGGCTGATATTCAGGTTACAGTAAGCTCTGGATTCATGTGATTGAACAATATTTTCTTAGTGCTGCTCAAGTTTTGACGATTCCCAAACTGATATTAGCACCTGCATTTCTTTATTGGAAGATGAAGCCTGCAGGTATGGAACCCATTTTACAGCAAAAGCTAATCTGGAAGCAGGAACAATGACCCTTAATTACAAAATTTTTGCCCTCATTTTTTTTATGGCTGGGCACTCTAGTGGAATATAAGGTTGATAACATTACACAAGGAATATAAAAACATACTCAAAACAGTCGCATTTTCAGCACTTGTTCTTTCGTTGCACAATTCTAGGAAACTTTATTTCCGTGGAGTTTTTCTGCTTGGCTTCCCAATGATTGACCTGAGCTTCTCTGCGTTAACATGTCGAGATTTCATAGTAATTTTTATGGTGGGGAAATCAGGAAAACAACGAGCTAGTTTGAACGACGCTTTTGGATAGATGTCGTGTATTGGAGTGGGCTGCGTGGGTTATATTAGATGACTCATTTTAAGGAGGAGGCCTGCGCTATGCATGATAGAGATCATCAGGGTTAAATGACGGGCAGACGGGATGGATTAGCCTACAAGCTTTGTCATTGGCCACTTCAAGGTGATGTGTAGAAGACTAGCATTGGTTTCTTACATTTTAAAAAGTGCGAGTATTGATACATCGTGAAATTTCCTAGGAATCCCAGTAGTGAATACGTATATAAATTTACAGATATTTAAATGCACGCGGCGACGTTCATTACATGGTTTTGATTTCATATATTTGCGCCGTTTCTGTTACTGAGTTACTCACTTGCCTGAATAGATACAGAAAAGAAGCAATGGGGTAGAGATATTGGACATCCTGATGCTAACCGATAGGTGAAAATTATTCCTGTTCCCAGTAGATGCCGAAAGCGTCATTCCTCATCATTGAAATTGAATGCACTTCTTGCTCTGCCAATGTAGAAATCCATGCAACGAAAATATTCATGGCTTTTTTAACGCTCCGATGGAGTTTGCTGTTTATTTTCTTCCTTCAGCAGAACTGCTATTGCAAACCGAGTAGATTTTAGGGAAACAAAGATTCAGCTATTGTTCAGGGTACAGTAAACGGAACGGCTATTCGCAGCAGTTGTAAAAAGTTGCTCCACTGAAGTTATATTATTGTCGATACATGATACACGCGGAAATTGGAAATTCAGTGATGCTTCCCTGCTCGCTGATAAAATTCATCTATTTCTACGTCTCTTGAAGGAAAGAAAAATTGCGCTGCTTAATTGATTTGAAATAAAAAATATTCACCTCTTATGATGATCTAGGTTGACTGATGTTGTGCATCAATCAAAAGTATATCAATCAGTAACGAAAGTATAATGAATGGGGAGGCGGTGTAACGAATTCCTCGCCGTCATTCTCAACGGCTCGGGTACTCTAGCTATTACATAGAGGATAGTCAAGTGTGCGAGCGAGTTTGTCTCTCAGCAAAGCTAGATTCTTTTATCAATTAGCGCAGTACACAAAATAGACAACTGAGACCGGCCCCTGTGGCTGAGCTCTTTGAACTCCATACTACCGCAATTCAAATACGAGTTGCAATATCC
Organism: Parhyale hawaiensis; assembly: GCA_001587735.2. Classification (NCBI taxonomy): domain Eukaryota; kingdom Metazoa; phylum Arthropoda; class Malacostraca; order Amphipoda; family Hyalidae; genus Parhyale; species Parhyale hawaiensis. The sequence continues at coordinate 20,717,856 of LQNS02278143.1, read as the reverse complement.
GTAGACTTTGCGGGACTAAAAACAAACATTTCACGGCAGACTGCTGCATTGTAATGTGACTCAGTGAGGGAGATTGTGAGATATTGAGTGGACTATATTTTACCATGGTTAAAATTAGAGATAAGTTTCAGTGATCAGTTTAATATAATTTCCCTCACGAGTTTGACCGCTACAGGCCCAGAGCTGTGCTCGCTGCGGCCTGTACAGCGCAGGGCCAGCGGACTACTTCGGACCTGACCAGTTGTTGGGTAACGATAGACAATTATTGAACCAACAGTTCAAATGCTACACTCAAAACTGATCCAATTTTCTCAATATGATGATCAGAGAAGAAGTGTCGTCTTTTTTTAGATGGCGCGAGTGCAGATGCATATATTTCTTTACTTCGTGCCTCTATTTAGTCCAGGAGAGGTCAACTAATATGCTTGGAGCAAAGCTATTCCTCGTCATAGTTAGAGAAGGACTTCGAAAGTGCGGACCTCACCAAGCTACACAATATTGATGTATATTCAAAATAGTCCGCTGACCGGTATTTCTTTCGGCTTTCCCTCAACATTTTGCCATTTTTTTCTCGTCACATTTCTATCCCTTCTGTAAATTTCAAAAAGATCTGCATAGGTCTTATTTGTTTATGCTGCCGAGACAAAAAAAAAAGCGTGATGGGTGATTATCAAAATCTGATAATTTACTCATAATAACAGTCCCAAAAGTCGCTATAAATGTTTAATGATTTTTCCTCGTGTTTTTAGTTATGTTGCTAGCAGAAAAAGAGACAGGCAAATTCAGGCAAAAACATAACTAACTAGAATTGGTTAGGTTAGTTACTACCAAAAAACCTGCTTTCATTATAAATATTGCTAATGCTCCTTTTGAAATACAATAGCTGGGTGCTTTGAATTTATTTGTCTTCAGTATTAGATAGGGAAAAATAGAATCTCAAAATCAAATATCTCGAAAAGTAAACGTTTGCACAAAAAATTGTTGTCATTTTTGGATTCAAGATGCGTTAATGTATAAAGAAAGGCGTTTCATATGCATCAACTTTACTGGGCGAGAGGGTAAATAATTACAGAAAACAAGTACGTATGTCGGGAAAAAAAATTGGAAATGTGGTGTAAGGTATGAAGGTCTTATTAACTGTCAACTATAGGAAACAGAGCTAAGGAAAGGCACGCAAATACACAGAATAATGCAAGAAGAACCTTTGCATCTCGATGCGAAGTCTTTCTTGATAGAACATATACGAGACTCACAAGTGAAATCAGAATACTAAAATAGGTAATATGTGCTGCATTGACGTTGTTTGTAGACAGACTGTTTTACGGTAGAAGGACTTGGTGACGGTTGAGAGACGGACATTAGTGAGACGGGGTAGGTTATGTTAATGCACCGCTTTTGCCAAGCTAAATTAAGTGAAGACTCTAAATAACCGTTGAATTCCCACGGGTGGTGCTATTACCAATCAATTTTTCTTCACAAGTTTGATGATTGAAGTGGGCAGAAATGCACTCCATCACCTAAGCAGAGCCAAGTCATGGACACAAATTAAGGAGCAAAGGCCGAAATTTTTTGAGTACAAAGTAAAAGTTTTTCGCCCTGCAACTGGTTTCTCTAATGCAAGAAATACGCAAACGGGTGAAAATATTCACAATGCAGAGACTAAGGCTGTGAAAAGCGAACCTTCCAAAGCAATATATAAGTTATGATGAACATATCGGTACATTGAGGTACTCCGATTGCACTGAACTGTTCCATGGAAAGTTTAAAGTGGCAGTTAACCATACGCGAAATCATAGACCACACTATACGTAGACTGGACACTGAAATCGGGCCTCTCGCAATTTGGCCTGCATGGAGGTTGATTTACGTAAGTGGTAATAAATTAGTTCTAATAATCACAGAGACCTCAAACAAAGATTAATTGGCGTAAGTGTTGATAAAATTAGTTCTAATAATCACAGAGACCTCAAACAAAGATTAATTTGTTCGTCGTAGTAAAAGGAATGCGTTACAGAGCAGGGAATTTAAACTCACAATCTTATGTCTTAGTAGGCGGTATATACGGTATATCATGCCTTCTGTCACCAAAAAAATGAAATTTCATCATAATTTCTAAGAAAATTAAATTTTATTAAAGAAATTGGCTCATATTGATAGTGCGCATAATGTACTTTAATATCATCTTCAATTGAGATTTTTCCAAGGATGGATTTCAAACAATAACCTCAGAAATTGATGGAAGTAGAGCTTGTGGTAGCTCATCTCTATAGCCGCCAGAAATATATTCTAAGAAAACCCAGTAATGTTGAAAAAAATAATTAAAATCAAAGTAAAACTGCATTGTAGCAATGAATAAAAACACATATTGAACTACGAGAAAAAATACTAGGACAGCGTTTAAATCATATTAAAACATAACAATTTAGGGCTGATATAACTCATTCTTACTGGAACAAGCTAAAACTGCACATCGTGAGTGTCAATATTTCACATAATTGTCTATGTATATTACACCATTTCGTGGTTGCCTACGTTTTATCACTTCATGGTTGCCTATGATGCATCACTTTTTGGTTTCCTAACTTGAATCACTTCAAGGGTGCTCACGTTACATCGCTTGAAGTGTGCCTACTTCATATCACTTCATGATTGCCAACATTATGCCATTTAATGCATGGCTAGGTTTTATCACTCCATGGTTGCCAAAATTCAGTCACATCTCAGTCAACCCATTTCACTACGTAAACAAATATTGTTATGACTCAATTCCTTCTACTTCTTAGTTGGTGGAGAAACAGGAAAATTCATCACCGTAATTTTTCATGGCCAGCCAATTATAGTTTTTGGCATTGGTCACATCTAGGTCAACCCACCAGTCACCCTGTAAAAATTATTAACGTTACTCAACTCCTTCTACTACTTTTTGCGTCGACAGACAAACGTACAAATACATATCTATATATACAAATATATAAAGGCTGTAATTAAAACTTCAACGGATACATTATTTCCGCTCTTCGCTTTGCTCGCCGATGATAAACAAATGAATCATTACAAAAATTTGATAATTTACTCTTCGTGATATTTCGGTAGGGACCTATCAACCCATACGAATTTCGTAAATCTAACTGCAACGGTCGAGTGCAGTCAAATTACTGACTGCAGTCTGCAGCAGTCGGGTGAATGCTGCTGCCAGATCCACGACTTCCAGTTCTACCACCGGCAAGAATTTTGCTGCTAAGCGCGTGTACCAAAAATTGTAGTCAACTTCATTAGATGTTTACTTGGCATTTCAGGACAAATTGAGCATACCACGAATTTTAAAAGCTTCTGTTCTACAATATGATACATTATTTTACTAAATATTGGGAGATAATTTTACGCTACTGCAAGTCCCAAAAGATGTAGTAAAGAGTTGCTTTACGTAATAATATTTCAAGCCTTAATATTTTTGTAAATATTTGCGTATAGAAGCTTTAGAAGTATGTACAGGTTTGCCAGTCATAACTGAATGTAAAAGAATTAAGTCAAATAGCTTAAAAAAGTATGAAAAAGTAATGGGAGACCATATAAAAATGCGTCAGCGGCACCGTGCAATGAGGCCCAATTGCGGGACCGAAATCTGTCTTACGGAGCCAGTGTCCAGTCAATGTATGGTGTGGTCTATTGGGAAATTAATAGTTTTGCCACAGAAGGCACACGAGCTGAGTTACCTGTCAAGTCGCGTGTTCGGGGCAGCTCCATCCTTCCTGCAGACGTGCCGTCCCTACTGTGTAGGCTACCGCTGCCCAACTTATATAGTGAGCAGGGGCGCCGTGACGGGGCTGAAAGACAGGAGGAGTAAAGCCCTCCAACCCCCCCCCCTGCCCTGTCAAGGTGAGACAAGAAGAGAGCAGCGTGCGCCTTGTTTCTGGAGGTTAACTTGCACTTAATGTGTTCTTCCGGAAGAGAGAATGATCTACAATCCAGATAATTTCAACACTACATAAGACGTAAATGAAATTCATAACCTTGCCACTGAAAAATATGAGTATCCCTTACAAGTCGCAACCCTCTATCCAAAACTCCTTCTAAAATGTCCCAGGCACACACTGACCTTGGCCAGTGGCGTTTTATATCATGAGGAAGTGTCATGAAATGTTATTCATATTTTAGGGTCCGAACTCCATTAAATTGCACTACAAGCTATTAAGCTCCAAACGGGAGTTTAACAAAGTGCTCCGGCCATATACGTCCAGCCCATTGAGTTGAGTTTCGGCCAAAAGAAGAATTAGCATAACTAGAAGAGTGAAGTCTTGGCTGACGCCCCAACGTGGGCCCAGTATGGCTTCAATTTCCTATTGTACGTCACGACCATCCAGTTTCTTTATTGCACAACACGACACAATATGGGCCCAATTCCCCATTGCTCACTACTACGGGCAAAATTAATGTGAGCCCAGTCCCATATTGCATATCACCGTCACGCCTATTATCGACCCAAGTCTCTATTGCACATCGCCGCCACTGCCATTACCACCACCACCACGCCCAATATGATCCCAATCCTTTATTGCGCACCACCACCATGCTGAAACCCTCCCCCATTTGGTCCCTTCAGGACTTTGGTCGCAATGAGGCGCAGTCCCACTTAGGTGGCAACTTAGACCGAGGCCTGCAACACTTGTATATGGGATCGAAACGCCTCAACGTACTTCCTACATGCAATCAAAGAGGGTGGTGCTCAAGTTCTGCCCACCTGGAGACAACCCAACAATTACCACCCGGCCTATCATGGACCTATAATCCCTATTGCGCAACCACCACGCTTATTTTAAATCCAATTTCTTATTGCGCATTACCACACACAACATGAGCCCTATCCGCTATTGTACACTCACCACTACGGCCAATATGGGCTCAAATTGCCTATTGCACACCACCACTCCGGCCAACACGCAGAAAAGTATGTTCTTTACGATAAAAACACCTGGTTTCTTATCACTAACGAAGTAATATTTTAGCTACAAAGCAATAATAATTAATCGTAAACGACACTGTTGTTCATCACAACGATCTTGTGCATCTGTTGTTCATCACAAACGACAATGTGCATTGACGCAAATTCAAACGACAAGTTCGTTAGTTAACTAATTTTGCTTAATTGGCAAACAACCATTTTTCTGTGTGAATATGAACAAAATTCTCTATTTCACACCAAGACACCCACTATCGGCCCAATTTTCTATTGCACACCAGCACCACCCCCAACATGAGCCCAACTTCCTATTGCACTACTGCACCAGCAACCAGGGCCCTTTAAGTGCCGAATTCCCTATTACACAGGACCACCACCCTACAGAGGCTCCAACTACGCCTACGACCCAACGTGGTCCAAGGTTCCGCGGTGTGAGGCCCTTACTTGCAGGCCCGACACAAACACACACAAGCAAACAGAGCATATGCAGCACAGCGTCTGTAGAAGCAATCAACACCAAGAGGAGACATCCTCCTCAGAAAAGAGCGCCTCTGTGCAGTCGCCAGCGGTGATAAGAAGTTGAGTGACATTATAGGTTATGTAAGAGACGGTCGCTAGTGCAGCTGTACTTGTGCGGGCTTGAGAGGAGTCCGCCCGTGGAGATGGCAACACTGAGCAGTTCAAATTCTTTAGAGGGCACAGATTATAGAAAGGGAAAATGCGGCTCTTAGACAGGGAAAGTTAGCGTGATACTGAAAAGACGGCATCGATTGCGGGCTTGAGGGTGAGACTGGCAATGTACAGTAGCGGCCATGATACGAATATAAAGAGCGGAAACAACACCGTCATATATCAGTTTCTCACTTTGAAAGTAATGGAAGAATTCTAATGAAAATTGTACCAAATAAATATTAGGTTATAATGCATCAACTAATTACAAAAAAATCTTTCTTGAGTTTTTTGAAGATGGCAAAAATTTTAATTATAAAGGGTAGTTAAGAATAGCAGAAAACCCTCAATCAAAGGTAACCGGTAAAAATTATGAATTCTTTACGAAAATATAGAGGAAAGCTTTACAGCTGATATGCACTCGCTCAGCACCGACCTAAATTTAAAATTGCACAAGAATTTTGAGATGCTGAGGTCAGCACTAGCTTGGGCTGGATCTAATATTGAAAAATTATTGCTCGTGAAAATATGGTTACTGTTGACACAAGAGTAATGAATGAAAAATTGTTGTGGTTTTCTATAAAATTTGACCAGTTCGAAACAAAGTTCCTTGGTGTAGGGTGCACCTAACAAACAATTAGAATGCAGTGCTCCATACGTATGAGAGCTCGCTGCAGTGTAACCTGTATGTACACAACACCAAGGAGCATGCAACATATCGGATACTTCTTTTCGATCAAAAATAAACGTATATTAAAACTAGAGCACTCTGAGAGCGCATACCTCCGCCAAGTGAGCCCACGGTAGCAAAAATTCAAATTGGCTCTGAAACCATAATTTTCTTCGCATAATCTCCAAAATCTAATCATTTGTGCCTCTTCATATTAATAAC
>LQNS02278143.1:20555584-20572236 GCA_001587735.2 Parhyale hawaiensis | reverse complement strand
ACGTTCTAACACAGAATCTTCTTACGTTGAAGGTGAGCGGCAGTCGCGAATTGCTACATTGAAGGCGTATGAAAATTATTCAACATACATTCCCAACATTTTCCCAGATTGTGGTGACGACTACAATTGAAGGAGGATGATGGCAGTGTTTGATTCAGAAACACGACGTGGTAACGAAACATTAATTTGCCAATGTATTTACGTGTGGAGCAGGTCATACGTTCGACCAGTGAGCAGAATTGACGGAACATCGTTTCGTTTACACATGTTACCATTGAAACACATACACAAACATTGTAAACTATGCAAATAGACGTTATATAATTCTAAGGTCGTGACGCGCCAACGCGACAGGAATTTACATCTGCAAGGAAGTTACCATCGTATACATACAGAGGCTATCACATTGGATACCACATAAGGGTGTCACAAGGTTGTTTTCGAAGTTTATGCTCGAGTTTTTGACCGTTGTTTCGTAGGCAATCATTAACGTCTCTTTCAAAAAGTCCCGTGGAAGGTACGTCGTTGAAGCCTTTTATGCGTGTTCCTGTGGTGGTAGAACACTTGTTTGTTGTACGGTTCGGATTATGGTACATACCCGAACCGTAGTATATTGAGTTACCGTCTCGTTGACAGTATGTGGTACTAGAATCGGTAGAGCGAGAATTTCGGTCAGTGTGGGTTCGTTGGTGTATTACTGATATTGACACTGTACGATGATGGTTAAAGAAAGAGGAATAAGACTCAGCTCCTATAAACTTACTGGCACAGATGGTACAACAGTACACTGGTATAGTCGGCATAGTCTAGTTACAACACAGAGGCTCTAGCTATAGTCTGAGAGCAGGTTATGATGGCCAAACATCAGGTTGTAGGTGCTCTGTACAACACTGGAGATCACTGAGAGCTACCAGATCCAAGAGTGCTAATTCTAAAGTGCTGCCTGCCGAGAGGCGGCGAGGCTTTTTATAATGTTCCTATCAGCTTCTGGAATCGTGCCGTGCACATCCTTCCGCCTTGGGGTGAATTTGGCAATATAGTCAAAAATAGACTATGTAGTCAAACTGACTGTTGGCATCGTTGTGATTCAAAGTTGTTCAAAGGGATTACGATTTACGCTACAAATCCTACGCAGTTACACATTCGCTATGCTTGGCGCTTACATAGCGCGGGTTACAACGCAGCTTTAATAACATATCGTATGTGTGATTATATACTAATCTTTGTAAAGGTCATTTTCTTCCCTCGACTGGAATTGTTTGAACAAATCAATCAAAGAACAGGTGTCAATTTGGTAAATTGAATGAGTTGATTTTTTTACAAGTTTTTTCAATGATTTTCAATGAGCTCTTCTTCGACAACGCTGAAAAGAGTTTTTTGACATCAGTGTGGATAGTTTCCCTGCATTCCCGACAGTCTTATCATTAATTGTTCGTTTTTCGCCTCGAGGTACATCGCGTACTCCTCATACCATTTAAGCACGACAACTGCTGAATCTTTATCATCGGGGCTCTGACAAGAACAGCGCGATACCTTTTCCGCTTGAAATGGTTTTTTGTATAGTTTTTTATTCTCGTCTTCCAGGGCTTCAATTGTGTCTATGAGTTCATTGTTACGTTCTCTCAGCTCCACTAATTCTGCACCATGAATAATACTAACTATTTCGTCTGGATCTGGTGATATCTCTATTAAAAATTTATTGAATGCTTCGTCAGACATCGTCGCCGTCGACATTGTTCAGGTTAAATGTTTGCAGAAAACTACTTCAAACAAATAAGATACGCTTCAGTACGACAGCTATTTCGTAAGATTTTAGCAGGCTCGAAAACACGCTTTAATAGTAAACTACTACTAGTTCTAAAAAGATACAGACTAACGTAAGGTCATAATTACTAAGAAAACTCGAAAGTGGGGTGATAGGTTAGAGTTTACTCAATTGTAATGATGGAGATTGATGAAGAATAGCGGTGAACAGTATAGACAAATAAACTGTCGGAACTCGATCGTTCCTTAGGAAAAGTTTAATGAATGAATGGATGGTCACCCTACGAATCTTAAGTCTAATAGGATAATGATTTTTAAACACGGAAATTATTTCTCGCATGGAGAAGAGGAAGAAATGAGGATGATCAGGAGTTATATTTTTTTTGAGAAACAGTCGAGCTTCTGTTTCGTCCTTAGGCCCGAGAGAGGGTTGTCTCAGAGGTACAGCCAGCGTCCATCATCCATTCTGGAAACAAAACAGAGAAATATTAGCATTTTACCCCTGGCAGGGTGATTTATAGAGTCGAAGGTGAAGTGATAGTTGAAGAATTAGAAAAAATTCTTTCAAGTCCAATGTGATTCGATGCCAATTATTTGTTCTTTTTACTTCCGATGAGAATCGTCGGTGCAATTTCACTTCATAATTTTCTGCGTCTGGTAAGTTTACTAGATCAGCAGCTAAGGGTTGAGACTGAGAATAGGCATTGTTGGAGCAGACGCAAAGTCAGCTCTTTGCAATCGAGTGAAATCATTTAATGATTTTGAGTATTCAAGAATTCAGTCGTACGATCAGGATTTGCATTTTAATTGAAGTTCATGAGTTGGCAATTCATTTGCGAGTTGGCAAATCATTTGTGATATAAGCGAATCACTTCGGTATTTGAAGAATGCCAGGATAGCATGATCAGTTGGAAAATGAATAAGTTCCTAAGAAAGATGATTTCTTAAACACATTAATATTCTAAGACTCTTAAAATTAATTGGTTATATAGTTGCTAAGTCTAGAACATTTTTTTTTTTCGTTTTTCATCTTAAACTAAAATTACAGTTCATTACATGGTCGTCGTATTATTTAATTAACAGCAGTAACAGTACGTCATCAGACTTGAGTCTAGAAATTATTCAGCTTCGCAGTTGAAGTAATTTGAATCAGAGAGTTACTGTTTTAAGTTTATTTCTTTTGTGTGAATTTTTAATTGATTGTTAGAGTGTTGGAAGAATTTACATGTGGAATGTGAGAATTCGATTTTTCAACTGGTAGTTCAGTCGACAAATATTAATGGTAAGATGTGGTTAAGGTTACTTTTGATTTCTTTTTTGCCAATTTTTATTGTGGCGTAATTTCTTTTTACGAAAGTGATCTCTCCAGGACCTAGCCAAGATAGATCTAGTTTATGCTTTTTCGCATGATTTTTGATCAGTACTCTTTCACCTACGGATCCATGTTTATCCTTTCGAGATAGGTTCCGGTACAGATTTCGTTTGCTTTTGTTGTTTATGATTGTGTTTCGAACATTTTCGTGAATCATGGCTGATTCTCGGGCTCAGAATCTCACTAGGGCAGATTCGGAGTCATAGTTATATGGTTGTTCGATGTGTTGTGTTTGGAAATTTGCGTGTGTGTATGTTACGTCCAAGCATTATGTAGCTGGGCGTGTCTTGTAATGTAGTGTTTAGGATGTTATTTATGCTGTTTTGACATGTTGAGAGAAATTGGAACCATTCACTATGTGCGGTGGTATTTATGTACAATTTAAGTAGGTTAGTGATTTTTTCATGTTTCTTTGTATTATTGCGTTGCTATGAGGGCTTCTTGTCAGAACCTCTTTTTTACTAATTTCGTGGATAGCACTGAAATTGTGTATTGCATCCGAAATTAGCTCTTAGCGTTGATTACTTAGAAGCACTAAGGGATAGCCTATAAAATCGAATATATTCTTTAGGCAATCCAATACTGTTTCAGTTTTTCTGTCTTCTGTGACATCTTGCAGAACGCCACCATAGACTTTGCAAAAGGCGTACTAATCACAGAAGGGCATGAAACAAAATTTGCCGACAAAGATGTTCATACAAGAAAAAGTAAAATAAAAAATAATAAAAGTGCTACCTGGCGAGAGGCGGCGAGGCTTTTTATAATGTTTCCATCTGCTTCTGGAATCGTGACATGCACACATTCAAATACTAGAATGTTTCTATTACTAGCCCCGGAGTCGTCTTTGCTCTAGAGAAATCAGGCCCACTTCCTGTAAGCGACTCTCGCATGGCTTGTTTCGTAGCTGATATATCAAGTTCGTTGGTCTGCGTTGGATTCTTTCCGTGTTATCGATATCTTTGCACAGATGTGGCGACCAGAACTGAACAATAATATTCAAATGTGGACGCACTAACACTTGGTACCAGGGAATGATGTTGTCCTTGGATTTGTATTTGAGATTCCTGGTGATGAATCCCAATCCTCTGCTTGCGATTTTCACACTCATGTCAACTTTCTGCTTGTGTTGTAGTTTGTTTGTAATAGTTATTCCCAAGGCACGTTGTTGGGTGGCACCTGCTAATTCTGCCACGTTCATTTGCAATCGGTTTGAGGGGTTCTCCTGGCATACGTACATTATTGATCATTTATCGACACTAAGGCTCACGTGCCACGTTGTGCTCCATTCCATGACGTGGTCAAGGTCTTGTTGGAGCTCAACTCTTTCCTACAGGATGACAGAGTTTAGTACCATTCATCAGCAAATTTACTGATTTTACTGCGGATATTAAGATCGAGATCATTGAAGTAAATTATGAACAGAAGTGGGCCAAGTACGCCACCTTGTAGCACGGCAGTTGTTACCGGCTTCCATGCAGTCGCTCGTCTCTCCTTCAAGCTTCACTCGCTGCTCCCGACCCGTGAGCCATGCCCGGATCCGGCGTGAGTAGTCTTCCTGGATGCCACGGGCTTCCATTTTTTTTCATTAACCGTTGATGGAGGACGATGTCAAAAGCCTTTCGGAAGTCTTGATAAACGAGGTCTGCAGTCTTTTCTTCCTCTATATTTTCCTAACATTAGAAAAGAAGTCCAGTAAGTTAGTTAAGCAGCTTCTTTTACTTTGGAAGCCGTGCTGGGAGTTGGAAATGGGCTGCTGCATCCTGAGGTGATCAGTGATACGCTTCATCAGGAGGCGTGCGATGGTTTTGCTAGACTGATTGGTCAATAGTTGTTGGGGTTTTTCTTATCTCCCTTCTTATGTATCTGAACCAAATTGGCTTGCTTACAAGCCTGCAGAACTACTCCTGTTCTTAAAGACCGATTGAATATTTCGAGCAGTGGCTTTGAGATAACTCGAGCCATTTCTCGTAGAACAAGAGTGGAAAGATTATCTGGGCCAGTAGATTTGTACACATTCAAGTGGGTCAGTTCCTGAAGAATTCCCCGCTCCGTAAAAACACATCTGTTTAAAGGGGGCTGCATTCATCGCTGCTGGTTCCGGAATATACGTAACATTTTCCACTGTAAATATCGAAGTGAAGTATTAGCCCAGGATAGTAGCTTTATCTCTGAGGTCATTACTGTATTTATCTAACTCGAAAAAATGGTAAGACTGTGAGCAGCCCTCCTGGATATTTCCAGGTGCGAGTGGGACTATTGATCTGTGATATACTGTATATATATATATATATATATTATACTAAGAGTCTGTGAACTCTATGAAGTTGTTTGTTTACTAATTTATTTACTGTCGGGACCTGTGAAAGCCTGCGGTTGTTTTCACTTACCTTATTTGACCTGAGACAGCGCTTCGAACTTGATAATAATAAAGTTTATTGAGTTTGAGACACATAAAATACAAAATAAAAGAACAATATGCGGTTGAATAACTTTTTGTAAAACTCGCACTCAAGCCTCTCTATAGCTTTGAAGCTAATAAGGCACATGTAGGCATAAAGAACAGAACCCTCTCACACAGATAGAAAGAAATCGAAAAAAAAATAAAAGATAGAAAATGGGATACAAAAGCAGCACGCCACTTGACGGTTAGAACAGGAAAAACTTTGTAGACCAAAGGGGTATACATCTCTATATGATCATCTTAGAAGATATCGCAATACAATCCCCCATACATACTGAAAAATACAATTATAGGTACGTCTAGGTTCAGAGCTAGATCCACGCACACCCATATGCCACGTAAACCCCGCAAGAAGACGAGCGCTAGCTAGTCAGTTAGAAACCGTCGCCCAAGCCCCTCCAAGCAGAACAATACTGCTTTGAGAATGAGAGAGTTAACAGATCAGGAAGGCGGAACCCTCGTAGAAGGGCACACCGAAGTGCAACCACACACGGGAACAAGAAGTCGGGAAAGAGGAAGAGCACAAAACAGTACCACCAACAGGAGTACACAACTCGAAAGCATCCAAGCGGCACGCAATAGAGAAGTTTGTAAGCCCAGCCTAAGCAAGGGAATTCCAAGGACAGATCCGGAGGTAGCACACCTCACAATCCTGGAAGCGAACCTAGCTAACCCCACCGCTGGTGACAGCACATCTGATGTCAAGTATCACCAGGGACATCAGTATGAATCAGGTACCTCCTCAGCTCCCTCTTGAACGCGTCTTCAGTTTGTTATGAAAAAGTGGTTATGATCCCCACTAGATCCCCACTAGAGAGATTCTTAAAGAATTTTATCAGAATGAAGTATCTGTAGGCCTTATCAAACGAGAGAATCCTATGCTCCTGAAATGCGTTAGGTGCCTGACCACGCGGTAGGAGAGACACGGCTCTTCTCTGCAGTGACCTAATTTTATTTAGGGCTACCTGTCCCGACCTACCCCACGCAGTGAGTCCGATTCAGTAGTGGCTTATCTTACTTCTCTTTATATTGAAAAAATCATGTCTGCGTCCGTGGTCTCTTCTGTCAGACTTGTAGTACGGCTCACTCGCCCTATTAAACAATGTTAGCAGATTGATATGATATTTGAAGCTTAATTAATTTTGTCGTCTAATGTTACGCCTAGAAACTTTGCACTGTGCTGCAGTAGTATTTCCTTATTACGAATATTTAATTGCCTATTTGGCACTGAACGGTTGGTGAATAATAGATAATTTGTTTTAGAAATATTAAGTGAAAGTCTATTTGCCCTTAGCCAAGTATCAATTCTAGCTAAACCTCTGTTAACAGTACCGTAGAGATCATCGATACTTTCGTCACTTGTAAAGACTGTGGTATCATCGGCAAATTGAACGAGCTGCAACTCCGGCCCTGATCGGTACATGTCATTAATAATATTGGCCCAAGTATTGACCCCTGCGGAACCCCCATATTCACATTCATTACTGCTGAGTGTACACTATTTATACAGACATATTGCGACCTATTGGAAAGATACGACCTGAACCAACTATTCATTACGCCCCTTATACCAAGATAGTCCAGTTTACTCAAAAGAATTTCATGGTTGACCGTGTCGAAGGCCTTCCTTTCGACGTTGTTAGTGCGGAATCAGTCAATGCGTTTAAAAATCGTCTTGACATACATTGTGAGAGACAACCCCCCCCCCCCAGCTAAGGATTCCTCCTCCAGGAGCCGCACACTCTTAACGGCCAAAGCCTCCGAGGCTTCCTAAATCGGTCTTCTTTTCTCTTCCGCTCCAACTACACTGTCTAACATCTTCACCTCCGCGTATCAGCGGCTATTGACCATGTTCGTCTGTTTTGCTGAGACTTTTCTCCTTCCTCTTTTCTCTCTTCTCTTTTCCCCAGTCTTTTATATCCTACTAACATAATGGCAATATCTCATAGAGGGCCGGGCAAGTTTCGGTGTCTCTTTGAGAATGGGCCTGTTGGTTCGTCTACTGCCGCCTATCTAATTTAATCTTATACCTTATTTCTCCCAGGTCACGACGTATGAATTCGGCAGATGATAGAAGAACTCTCGAAGCGATGATTTTTCACGGCCAGTAGACAATTATTTCTTCTAGCTTGCTGTCTTCTTTGACAGAGCAGTGTTCGTTTCATTGGCCAAAATTTTAGCTCTTCAGTGAAGTCGATATTTGAGTTTGAAAGCCGGTATCATTACTACGGTGCGCATACAGTGCATATAAGGTGACTGGAGTTGCATTCAAAATTATTGCAGGGTTTTACTCAAGATTTTACTTCTGCCTGTCACTATGGAAGACGCACGTTTAAGTAGAAGGAAAATGAAGAAGAGAGAACCTATATAAGGATGAGAGCGCGAGAAAGGATCAATGAATAAAATGAAGCAGCATGTCAGAGAAGAGGAGATTCCGCTCCAGCCTATACTACGCTATCATAGCGATTATTACGTGAATTTTTCAAGCACTTGTCCACTAGTATAGAACTATAGATAATAAACATCGTCGTGTTTTTTATTTGTTTATATATTTATAAATTTATGTATTTATATGTTTATATATATATTATCTCCGCCAAGAAGGTTATGTTTTCGTCGGGCTTGTCTGTCTGTCTCTTTGTCTGTCTGTCACCAAGGTAACTCAAAAATTTATGGACAGATTTTGACGAAAATTACAGGGATTGTTAGGTATGTTAGGAGGAACAGATGATTACCTTTTGGTGAAAATCCGTCTATCCGTTTGTTTGTTTGTTTCATTGTCTTCCTCATTTTTCTCAATGCCATAACTCCAAAAGTTATGAGCAAATTTTTTTTTTCTCATGAGCATAACTCAAAAAGTTAAGAACGGATCTTCAAGAAAATTGCACAAGCTGTTACTACTATCAGAAGGAACAAATAATTAGATTTTGGAGTTGATACAAAGAAAATCATGGTTTCAGAGCCAATTTGAATTTTTTGCTACTGTTGCCTCGCTAATTGGGGGAGGTATGCGCTCTCAGAGTGCACGAGTCTATTTATATGTTTGGTGTCAGGCTCTTAGCGAAATTTATAGATGAAAAAAATAGGCCAGGTTGTAGATTTTGTAATTCAGTTGAGTTTTCACTGAGATAGATGCCCATGTTGCAGATGATGGCAAAAGTGAAATCCTTATCCCTTTATCTGAATGTATTTCTTGCTTGAAACAGTTCTTGACATTTAAACAATGAAGATATTTGAAGCTTCTCTTAGCGCGGTTATGGAATCTGATTTTTTTCACTTTTTTCCACACAATAAAACATGTTTGCGCTCAGTTCACGACGTATAAATTCACTAGCTGGTCTACAAAGTACAGACTAAGCGATGATTTTTCACGAGGCAGTAGACATTTAATTCTGTTAGTTTGCTGTCTTCCTATGACGGAGTGTTTTCACTTCAAGAGAAAACTTAGATGCACTGAAGGCTTATCCATCGGTATCTAGAATACGCGACGGGGAAGTAATTTAAGTCAGTAATGCTTTGCTTTTTCCTATTGTAAAAATTTTTCAGTTTGTCTGCACTTCTTCTAAGGTAGGAGACAATTTTGTAGCAATAGATGAATTAACAATAGAGAGCACTCATCTCTTAAGCCCCGTCCAGACTACCGCTCATAAGTGCGAAAAACGCCTGTGCGATTTCGCAGATCTCAGCGAAAATCTCGCTGCTGCTGCCGCAGCATCCGCACTGTCGCGTTTTAAATTGTAGCGACGTTGATAATGTATGAAGCGCAGATGTTCAGCAGTACTTCGTTGATCACACTCCTCGATCCAAGGAAACTGCAGTTTTTGTCAGCTAATTTTACTCCCTGTATCGATTCAACTATGAATAAGTAATCATTTTAATTGCAGATTATTTGCATTCTCCAGCAAAACGCGAACTGCCGACTCAGCTTTATTAACATTTTCACGCTTTTCTTACCACCCGGTGGCGTTTTCGAGGGCATAGCAACACATTCAAATGACTGGCTTGGAGAGTAGCTCCAAAAATAATTTTCAAGCAAATAAATTTTAGGTAAGGTAAGGTAACTCGATATTTTTTTGTTCCCCATACGTAGTGCAAAGTTCTCGAACATTTTATTTTGTCTCCTAAACACAACTGTGTCCACAAAACGTCAATGAAATGTTTGCCGTCAACTTAGTTTTCTTCACAAGTGTCACTGCTGTAGGGAAGTTTCATATTTCTCGTCATATATGCAGTGAATTAGAACTCAGAAAAGCTTAAGGCTTGTAGAATGTCTACAAAGAAGCAAGAGAACCTGATAGAAAACCTAATGTAATCGCTTGGCGTAAGAGGAACAAAATACATTAGGGTGAACGTGCTTTAATCGCAGCCTAAATCGCGTGAAAATATCCAAGTTGGACGCTCGCGAAAACGCACAAAGCAGCGATTTGACGTCGAAAATTCACAGGAATCAGCGAAAATGCCACAGTGTGGACACATTTTGTCGTAGTCTGAACGGGGGCTTTATGACAATAATTTTTAGTCGGACTTTAAACAGTATTCTACAGAAGCATATTAGCAACGGAAGTATTTTAAATGAACAACACAAGTCATCAAAAAATCATCGCTGTCACGCTGTCATTTTTGACAGTACGGGCACTCTAGTCTATGTTATAATTCTGTTTGAGACTCCGTCCGTATGTCAGTAATACAGGTGGACCGAATGTCTGTTTTTTTTAACATTTGCGAATGCGAATATTTTGTTTTGATATTCGCGAATGCGAATGTTTACTCAATGTTTTAGTTATCGAGTAATATGACATTTTATTTGGATTCTAGAGTCTGTACTCTGGAGTGAACTACTCGAAATTCGAATTTATTGCAAGAGTTTAGTCATTGAAAATTGAATAGCTAATTACATTCTATTAAATTTTCTTTGTTTCCAGGATGCGGTACTAGGACCCACTCTTACACGCATCCCACCAACCTCTTACTTCAAGCACCGCCCTTTGAAAGAGCATTATTTACTAGTAGATCAACTAGATTCACTAGATTGCATGCAAGCCATTATTGCTGTTGCTAGTACAAGTATGAACTCCTTGTATCTAATAGTACTTCTACTATTGGCCCCCTCAGGGGACATAGGATGGCCCTAGGCCATAGAATAGGGTTAGTTTAGGTTCGCCCAGCATATGTTATGGGACATGGCGACCCCAGGGGGCTCGTGTAGGTTACCTCAGCCATTAGCTAGGTCTTCGGGATGTCTGTCTTTCGTGCCCAATTTGCTTCCTTCCCGATTTCATACTCCTTCTTGCTCATGCTTTATTCTATTTTTCCTATTCTTTCCCAACTTGCTGTTCCCATGAGCGTTGATCCTGTGTGGGAACACCTTCGTGCACGAGTTCCCCGCTTCTATTGGCATACTATGTGTCCCTTGCTCTTTCTTCTGTGATATCGTACTGCTTGAAAACGGAGGATTAAACTTTCTGACTATAACTAACTCTACTATTGGTAGGTTGAACTTCATAAATAACAATTTTTCGGTTCTTTCACCTGTCAGGTTGCTTCATTTTTCATCGTATACAAGGACGGCACCACTAAGAAGACGCTCACTCAAAACACTAGTTGGCGGAGAAGCAAGTTAAGACTCCCCTTATTGAGAAAGATAAGGATAAATGTTCGCGTGCATCTTCCAACATTTCAGAGGCTCTTCATCGGTGCATGGATATGTTCAAATATTCGCTCGCGAATGCGAGCGCGAATATTGGAAAGCATGCGAATATTCGTGAATGCGAATATTCGGTCCACGTCTAGTCTGTAAGTTCATTCATGTGTCTGCAAGCTACGCTTTTCAGTATATGGAAGAGATTCAACTTGCTAGACGCTCTGATTTTCGCTAAAAGGATGTTCAACCATTTCTTTTCGCTTTTTGAAAAAAAAAAAATCAGTCAGTTTTGAAGTAAACATATGAAGTTCATTTCAGCCGTATCATATCTACCGCTTTTCATTCTGTATCACGCCATATTATATTCGCTTTGTTAGTGACGCACGACGTTCTTAATAGAGCCAGATGCGTATCTAGAATAAGCATCTGCCGTGGTTGGACAGCTCGACTCTAAAATATTTTTTGAAGCGGCTGTGCGAAATCTAAGGAAATACAATATTTCGAGAACAAAGGGTTACGCTGCTGTGACAGATGAAATTGGCCCAGTCTGTCGTAAAGCAGAGAAAAGATGGGCTACCACTCAATATCAACGGATCCCATAAAATAGTGTGAAAAAATCGGATAAATCTGCAAGAACATTGAAAGGTATATGATTATAAAGGATTATTATCTGTAAATTGAGGGAAACAGAGCTGAGAAAAGGTGTGTAAATACACAAGAGAACAATACTAGAAGTACCAACGTATTTCTATCCCAGCTAACAATTTCACGGTGATCTACGTGGAAATTAGGTCGTGCGTCCACAGATCGACGTGCAAAGAACGAAGATCTGTGGACTCCAGCTAACGCTGTTAGCACCTTGGGGGACAATTTGCTGACAATGTTATGACAACCTCCATGGCTACCTGACATTGTCAATCAGCTTCAGATAACGTTGTTAGCACGTCGTATCACAAATTCCTAACAACGTACTAGGTACGTCCTTATCACGCCGCATCATAACGTGCTAGGGACGTGTCCATCATGTTCTGTTACAACGTGCTCAGCACGTAGTAATACGACATACAAACATCGTTATTTGGAGTCCACAGATCAATGTGCATAGCGGACAACTACCTGCATATAAGGAGGTCAATTTATTGTTCAGCTCTATTTCGTAAGTGAATTTTTCAAGTTACTATGTTTCGAACTATGGTGTAGCAGAATCTTTTAATTCAAATCGCTTTCAATTTACGCCATGAAAACATTGAACTCAACGTATTTGGTTCTTCTATTTTTCAGGCCCCAGTCTGGTAAACTTCTAGTGGAACTCTTCAAAAAACGAACGAAACATTACCCGGCGCTAAATTGGGGGCTAATATGGCAAGTGTAACACCCGTGGGGATAATTATTACTTACTGTGCTGCTCGTATTAGCCCTCCAATTTTAACCCCAGTTAGTAATAAAATCAGAATTAATTTGATGGTTCACCCGAAGACTTTCGTCTCTGTTATACATTTTAAGTCGTTCCAGATGCGGAATGCGCTGGGTTGGTTTCACCACTCGTAACATTTACCAAAGCTGCCGAGCATAGAGATGTTAGTTCCAGGACCGGCCTACCTTTATCTACCTCTTCCCATTCCTCCCTTTGTTACTTTGTTTTACAGCGCAATAGTTTAGCTTCCATGAATCTATTAACAATTATTCTTACTTGAAAGTTAAACTAAAGGAAGACAGAGAGAGCGCACTATGGAATCATATGCATTTACATAATTTAACCAGAATTAAACGTTATGCAAAGTGCAAAACACCTTCTCGTCACTTCATTAGACATCATACATTATGATACAGGTGTAACTAGAGCACTCTGAGAGCGCACACTACCGCCATGGAAGGCAAAGGTAACGAAAAACTCAAATTGGTTCTGAAACCGTGATTATCTTTGCATCAACACCAAAATCTAATCATTTGTACCTTTTGGTACTATTAACAATTCCAGTACTGTTCTTGAAGATCCGCTCAAAAATTTTTGAGTCATGCTGCTAACCCACAGTTTGACAAACATCAGTCAAACACACAAACCTATCATCACCAAAATTTAATCATTTATGTCTTTTAACATTATTAAACACTGCTGTAAATTTTATGACATTACTTTTTTGAGTTATTGTGCTAGCAAGCATAAAATTAAACACAGCCACGAACGCACAAACAAACAGATCATCGCAAAACTTTGGCCATGTACTCTTCGTCATATACCTAATCACTCATGTAAATTTCATGAAAATCCTACTATAACTTTTTGAGTCATGGCACTAAAAACGACGCAGAAAAACAAAGAGATGGACGGATCTTCACCAAAAGTTAATCATCTGTTCCTCGTAACATACCTAACAATCACTGTAAAGTTGTTAAAATCCGTCCATTGTTTTTTGAGTTATATTTATGACAGACACATAAACAGAATAACAGACAGACAAACACGACGAAAACATAACATCGTTGGCGGTGGAAATGATGTAAATTTCATTCTTGCATATGAGTGAAAACGTACTTTGTAGGGGTTGGTGGTGCCTTGTGAGCGGTTTATAGCGGCTTATATTATTATTAGCGGCTTGAATTTGTCTAATTCTGTGGACGCAGTTAAAATCAGTGTGGAATACTACTTACAGATTCCAAAATTGCGGGTGATGAGCAAACTTTATCCGAAATGTTCTTATTAGCAACATACTAGCTGCACTCGTGAAAATTGCACGGTCTGGCGGGGCCTTTCAGGTTGGACGCCTGGAAATTCTATAGTAATGAACAAACATTATTAAGTTTTTTAGTATACTAAACTGCCCGTGACCAGTTGAATCGTTATCACCATTATTAACTTTCCCAAAAATCAGGTGTTATTTAGCTGGTCATAGACTACGCGCTATTTGTCCCTGTTCACTCCTGACCGTGTGGGTAACCAACACTAGCTCCTTTGCTTTGAAAGCTATATTAAATACTACATGTGCGCAAGGGAAAATATGTTACGTACTGTCCAATTATATTGCCCGTATCACCTTTAAATTTAACGTGCACGTTCATGAAACCGAGCTCGACTTCATCTTCCGTATCATGGATACAACCAAACTATATTGTAACTAATTACCTGCTGTCTGTTAGGCCAAGGATTAGGAGACACAATAGGTTAACCCAGAGGCGGGATCAAGCTGTAGTGCAGCGTAGAAAATGGGCTTGTGACGCCATAAAAACCTAATACGTGTATCAGTAGTTATGTTGCATTGATTCTCCATCATTTCATTTGGGTCTCCTGAGTATCCTACATGTTCTTCAATCACATGTGCCGAGGTACGGCGAAACGCGTCGTGGGTAACAAAATTTCTAATTGTGCTTCTATCCGTTTTTTGGACTATTTGAAATAATGCCACCTCAAGACAATATCTACATCAGAAGCAGTGGCAAGTAAATTACATCATGCAGCTGGCGGAGGACTGCAAATGTTTAATTGGTATGCTGCATTTCGGAGAGCTTATAACATCTCAACAGGCCTTCCATCGCTTCAAGCTACTGGATGCCCCCGTCAAAATTTAATCATCGTTGTTTGTTGTATTTTTGCCATCTACCGCGCAGATGTGCCACGTTTGAAGCCCTTGTGCAGTAGGTTCCTGCCGCCCCGGTGCATCTATGTGCTGTAGTTGGAGTCACTGCAGCGGACAATGTTTCCAAATTGAAAAACATTTGCTTGTTTGAAAATTATTTTTATAGCTTTGGACAACTCGGTATCACAGCTACATCTTTCTGTGATAACCCAGCTAAATTTAAGAAAATCTTAACGTCTTCAGAGTTCAGATTCGACCATCTTCAACCCTCCCACCTGATGAGCCGAGGTACGGCGAAACGCGTCGTGGGTAACAAAATTTCTAATTGTGCTTCTATTCGTTTCCTTCAATATTTGAAATAATGCCACCTCAAGATAATGTTCTACAATCATTATAGCTGCAGAAAATATGTATCAAACCATCTATGAACTTTCTTTGCTCTCTGAAGGATAAAATTTTGCTCTCTGAAGGATAAAATTTTGAAAGAACGTTGGTTGGAAGGCTTGTAAAAGAGCAAATGAATTCAACCGGCAAATGCCCGCATGTGTCAGAAGCACTTTTAGAGCCAAGTTTATCGTCTTCAAAATGCAATAAATCAAGTGAGTTTTATCGAGAGTAATATGGCATTCTATAGATGGATTTATATGAATGGATACCGTAACGTTTTCGGTTCATTTTCGTCTTCTACTTATGATCTGCTATCATCTATAATTTCAAACCACTGCAACAAAAATTGGCTTATATGCGAGCGATTGAGCGCCGAGATAGAAGAACATTTTAACAAGATTTGTAAGAAAAATATTAAGGAACGAGAAAAAATTACTTTCCTTCCGACGAAGTTATATTAAAGCAAGAGTCTATATATAATACGCAGAAGCCAAACTTTGCTCGGTAATATAAAAAACATCAACGCTGCGCTCGTTGCAGCAGTACAACAGTAGGGTCGAGTCCGGCTCGAGTTAATTAACTTGCAAAACAGTTACCTAACCACATTCCCCATACCTTAACTGTCTTTCGGAACAATGTTATTGAAACTGGCGAATTTCAATCCATAATTTTCCCAATGATGCTGTAGTTTTTACGATTAGGAGACGCGTACGCGACGGCACAGCTTAGGGCAACATTTGTCCAACAATCTCCGACCGGGTGTGTGCCTCTTGCGGAAAAAAACAACCTAAATAATAATGAAATTTTATTCTTCAGAGAGCTAAAAAAATATTTGTAAATGCTTTGATAGATATTTTTGTGCAACTATGATGATTGTAGGACACTCAGGAGGCCCAAATGAAATGATCAAGAAACAATGCAAAATACCTATTGATAAACGTACTAGGTTTTTATGACGTCACAAGCCCATTTGCCATGATGCACTGCAGCTTCGCCGCGCAACCTGGGTTAACCTGTTGTGTCTCATAATCCTTGCTGTTCGGCCTGCTGATGAAGAGCGTAACACGCGATGGTAGGAACAACGCAATTAATATTATAGATAATAAAACAGTTGTTGGTCGCTTGCTCGCTTGCTCCAATGTTGGTCCTTCTCTCCATCACGCTGTTAAAGCTTTAGATAGGAAGAAATTCACGTGACGTATTCTCAGAGGCGCGACTTATTGTCAGAGGCACGACTTATTGTCAGAGGCGCGACTTATGGTCAGAGACGCGACTTATTGTCAGAGGCACGACTTATTGCCAGAGGCGCGACTTATTGTCAGAGGCGCGACTTATTGTCAGAGACGCGACTTATTGTCAGAGGCGCGACTTATTGTCAGAGGCACGACTTATTGTCAGAGGCACGACTTATTGTCAGAGGCACGACTTATTGTCAGAGGCACGACTTATTGTCAG
>LQNS02278143.1:20519232-20536664 GCA_001587735.2 Parhyale hawaiensis | reverse complement strand
AGTTTTAGCGAAACAGCCCACTGTATTGCACGAAGGATAATAGAACAATTACTCGTATCACTTTATAGAACAAAGTATTTCATATAAGTTTTCTTAAGAGGAATGCTGAAACACTTTTACACGTGCATGCATTATTGTGGCACACTATATTCACGATTAGCAAAAAATTAAGAGAAATATGCGGCGTGTATGATCACTTACTGGCAATTCACGCTGTACTAAGTTAGCAAGGACGTGACACTTGAGCGAGCGAAACATTATGATACACTACGCCCAATTCTCACAGCGCAGTATCTCTTCTCTTCAATGAAGTTCACTACAGCATGACCAAGCTGAACTGAACGAAAATCAATGGAATTTTCCTAATGTCTTCCAGGAAAGACATTAGGTCAGATAGGGCTAAGAAGCTTCTTTTATAGGCCCGGGAATTCAAATGTAACGAAGAAGGTCATTCGGTATTTCCATTCGGTATCGGTAGAAGATTTAGCAAAGATTCGGTACTTCGATGAAAATACCGCCGGTACTACCTAAATACCGAATTTCAATCGGTAGTTTCAGCTCTGGAAAATAGGATTAGCTGGTCATCAAAAATGAATTCGTTGAATTTGCTCCGACCGCGGGTAATGGTCGTAAGCCGCGAGGCGTTCTAGTTGTCATATGTTATTATTGAAGAGGGATTGGGGCTCAGGGATTGGGGCTGTGCGCTCAACTCGTTCATCAAAAATAACTTCGTTGAATTTGCCCCTATTGCGGGTGATGGTCTTACGCCACAAGGCGTTCTTGTGCAAGCAGTCAGGGGTTTTCGGACCCAAGGTGTCCGACTCAGACATTGACTGGATTGAAGAGCTGGCGGAGGAATGCTCCAACTGACTCCGCAACCCCGATGTAAGCTGGCTCTATGATGTCGGCTATATTAGTCCGTACGTTTGTGTAATGTAATAGAGGATGTTGCTACGAAAGTATTTTACTAATTTCAATTTCCGTATTATACTAAAAAAAAACTCCTCCACGTTATCAAGCATGTTCCGGTTCAAAGATGCGATTCCGGTGGGTATGCGGTCCTGTGTAGTATACGAATTTAGTTGCTCACAATGTGATGCCAAGTACGTCGGGTCTACTGTACGTGCCTTGAGAAACAGGATCGCACAACATACGGCTCACAGTTTTCGTACCGGAGCATTACATTGTCACCCTCCTCATGCTGCTGTGCGTAACCACAGCGAGAAGTTTGACGTTTTAGTTAAGAGTGATAATTTCCGTATTCTATCTCAGGGGTATTGTTTCCTAGATGTGAGAATTTTAGAGTCTTTGTATATATTTAGATCAAAACCAAACCTCAATGACCAAACCAGTGCTTCCTCCTTGCAGTTGTCAACACTTTCAGTTTCTAGTTTTATAAGTTTCTGAGTTCTTTACCTTTAGATTGTACTTACATACTTGTTAAAGCAAACGCTTCTATGTTTTCCAGCTATTTTATTGCTGAAGATGACCTGAATCTGAGCAGTCAGAGCGTTCAATGTGAGATTTTATTCATTAGTACTCGTTTTCATATACCTTATTAGTTGCCAAATAAGTTTGACTCATAATTTGTAACCCTAGCTTCAGGGATGTCTTCCTCTTCGTTTTGCTTGCAGACGTATCTGTATCACATTCTGTTATTGTTTATATGGCAAACATATCATCCATTAGTAGGAATGTATCTCCGACACTAGACTTGACATGGAATGGGGTTCATATAAATTATGATGTAGAGTACTCGAGGCTGATGGCATGGTTTCAGGGGCTGACGGACGGTCGTGTCCTCGAGCCTTTATTTCCTGCACTAATTATTGGACGCAGCTTTATATTTTTGGCACCTACTTTGCACATTCTAAACATGCCGTATCTGGATAAAGAACTCTATTTGAACTAAAGGTTATAAATTACATTAGCTTAAATTTTTTATCCACATAAATTTAAGTCTGAAATACACCGGGTAGGAACTAAATATATCAAGCTGCGTCTTACAATTTATCCAGAGACCGTACAGGTTGGGCCAACTTCATGACGTACACACCCAGGCCTGCACTTCAGGAAGCCTTTGTAGTACTCCAGCCAAGTTGAAGAAATGATACTGAAATATTTGATGTAAAATCCCTAGATTTAAGGGAGAAAGGACTTTTAAGCTGGAAGCTCAACGTTCATGCTCCTAAGTTTGCTAAGAGTTGATACGGTAGCAAATGCGTTTTTCTGGCCGCGGAATGCATTTTTACATGAATAGCAGCAGTGTGTGAACCCCAACTGTGAGATACAACTGAATTTCTACGACCAGCTAAATGTATTGGTGACGTCATGTTCTCTAAACTTTCCAGCTCACCTGCGTCAGAAGCGAGAAAACTGGCCAGAGTAGAAGTAGTAAATCAAAAACAAAACAAAAAAAAAAAAAAAACGGAAAAGTTTCCTTTGAAGAGCAAAAGGGAGCCTAGCTGCACTCACTCTAGGTTGGAGGAAATAAACTGAACAGAGCCGAACTAATAAAATAATCATTCCTCTATTTAACTCTACGTACTGTAATCGTTTACCTCGTAGCTGAACCTGACTAACCTGGTGAGAGCCATCTTAGCTGAACCTAGTCTAATGTGATGTAACAAGCCGTAGCCGAACCCAATGCAACATGGTGTAAGTTATTCCAGCTGAACCTAACCTAACGCGATGTCACCAATCAATCTTAGCAGATCCTAACTTAACCCAGTGTAAGCCAATCAGCTGGACATAAACGACCGTGAAAAATCTCCTGCACTGGCCATCAAACATGATTGCGTGGAATCTATAACTTCCCCAAAAAAGAGGCAGAAGAAGTTGAGTTTTTTTCAGATAGTCAGGTGGATTGACTGAGATGTGAAAAATGCCAAGTCTCTAACGTTACCTGGCCATAAAAAATGACGGCGTTGAATTTGCCCCCACCGCGGGTGAGAGTCTTACGCCATGAGGCATCTAGTTTAGAATAGATTAGTTGTTAAATAAACTGTTCTAAATGCATGCCAACCTAATTTCTCGGAAAATGTTTTCCTGTCCATCGTAGAAGATGGAGCCCTCGTTGGGCTTACATTTCTTCATTAGCACAGGAAAATTACTCTCTCGGTTACAAGAAAAATACTCTTCGGTTAACAAAGTTACGTGCCCGAATAATTTAAGGCGAGCCTTATGAAATGCAGTACGACGGTGCTGGTTTGAATCCCGACAGGACCGGCCCGTTTATTCACCTTGCTATACTGTGACCTAGTTATACTACATGACTAGTTTGTCTAGTTTGTCACGTGATAGTGAAACTGTGCCCAACTAGAATATAAATATATGGTCACCACCTTGGTCCAATATACAATAAAAAAACAATATGGGGACCAGTGTGACGAAGCCATTTTGTGTCAACGTGACACAAACACCTACAACGTTGCTACCCGACAGCCCCATTGTCCGACTGTGGCAGGGCTGCTACCTCCTTGAAACTACCTTACCACGCGGGACGCGCCTGCCCTGGTTGGGAGGGACAGCTGACTCCTTGCCACATAGGTGAAATCAAGGCTTATACAGGCCACGTTGTAATTACTAGTTCAGTACCTTTGCGTAGATAGTATATTAATGAACTTCACAGAACAAGAAACATCGCACTTCCTATGCGTTACAGATGTGGGTGTGCTCATCAGCTGCAGGTTAGTACCAAGGAGCTTGTATAGAGAAGGAGGGAGCCAGTAGCCTAGCCCGTTGAAGCTCAAGAGTATCTTATTGCTGTCAGCCAGTTGTCGTATGCACCAATCGCATATCAGTAAGAGTCTCTTATGGCTGCAGCCAGTCGCGTAAGCACCAATCGCGTATCAGTAACTCGGTTCGTCTACTGCTCCCCCGTGAAACTCAATGATCCCCCGTCTTTTCCACCAATGAGCCTCTCACAGCTATAAGAGATCTGGTTAACTCGCTGGTAAGTCTGTAACTGGGCCACAAGGCTCCCTCCTTCTCTATTGAAGCTCCTTGGTTAGTACAGGGCTCTGGTTAGAGAGCCGTAAATCTTTGTTCGCTGATTGTATCCAAATACAAAGTCAAACTTCAAAACACAGCACAGAACTAGGAATATGAAATAATAAATTATATTTTGTCAATTGGATCCTACAGAAAACACAAAACAGTGGTGTTAGTTATACATTTACCGTAAAGTTGAGCAATGAAGGAAAGTTGCAGAGCCGCGTGTCCCAGACGCAAAGCAAACACATACAGGTTAGGACACCGCACCCCTGCCACATGGCATGCTACAGCAGCGACCACTTTAGGAAAGTGCTGAGGCTGTGGTCACGCGAGGGTGCCACCGGTCCTGCTCTTTGTTCTCTACGCTTCCATTTGTTCCTTGCTGCCAGGGCTGCAGCGCGTGAGGCTAAGCTAAGCCAAGTTACTTTTGGCTACATTAGCTGGCTTCTGCTAACTTGGATTATGATAGGTTAAAGGCCGATTACAATGGAATACAGCAGGATAGCATTCTTCCAGGAAGGGCTGCATCGCATCATATAAGGTAAGGTTCGGCTGAGATTAGCTACATCCGTTAGGTGAAGATCAGCTGGGATAAGCAACGCGGGTCACTTACATTAGGTTAGGACATGTAAATAGATTCGGTTTGGACGGTTCACGTCACGTTAAGCTACAATCGGCTATTATGTATAGTACAGGTTATCATTTTTCACATCTCAGTCAACTTACTTGACTGCCTGAAAAAATTATTATTATGACTCAACTCCTTCTGCCTCTTTTTGGGTGGAGAGACAACAAAATTCATCTCCATCATTTTTTTATGGCCAGCTAATTCTAGTTTTTTGCTATTGCTCACATCTAGGTCAGCCCACCTGACTCCCTACAAAAATACTGAACATTGCTCAGCTCCTTCTGTCTCTTTTTGGGTGGCGTTACAGATTCAACGTCATCATTTTTGATGGCCAGATAACTCGAGATTTTTGCCATTTTTCACATCTCGGTCAACCTATCGGGCACCCTAAAAATTTATTATTATTACTATAACTCTACCCCTTCTGCCTTTTTTTTGGGTTGACAGAGAACAAAATTGATCTCGGTCATTTTTGATGGCCAGCTAATCCTAGTTTTTTTGGCATGAGTCACATCTAGGTCAACCCACCAAACTCCGTGCAAAAAAACTGTGCACAATGCTTAACTCCTGCTACCTCTTTTTGGGTGGAGACATATGTATATATATATATATACACTCAAGTCTTCAACGAAACCATTATCACCTCTCTTCACTTCACGCGCGGGTGTTAATAATTATTTGTTATCAGATTATGCTGTAACTCTTAACTATAATGCTTCCATTGATTCGTCCAATTTTTATTTTTTTTATTTTATGTCTCTAGATTTTCCCTTATTTTAGAACTTGAATCACTTGGTGTCACAGATGAGGCAAAAGATAATACAGAAAACATTCAATATTTAACCGTATGACAGATCCGTGTGTGTACGAATGGCATAACATTTTGAAATGTCTTTCTTCTATCTACTGTTAATAGTGAATAATTATCATAAAAATATCTGTTGCTAAAGCGAGACACACTTCACGTACCTATTGTTGTTATAGCAGCAAATTCTTAAAGCCTGGCATCTCCGCAATGTCAACGTGCGAGTGGGAGGTGAGAGAGAACTAGTGATGGAAATTATTTCAAGGTAAACTTCAGTGAAGTGCAATGCACGCAGACAGCAAAATTTGCACCGACGTCAAATTTTCAGTAGTCCTCGGACACAAAAGCTTAAAAAACCGCAAGATATGCCGCCATGAAGTTTTCTTTTCTTTTGTTCTACCGCATTGAGAGTCATTAAAATATTCTGCTTTTGTTCAGTAAACAAATTCAAAACATGGAGAGACGTTGAACAGTCGCCACAAGTGCTCGCGAAAACGTACAAGCTCTATATAGTCAGACTGGATCTAAACCAGTGGTTCTCAATCACTGGTGTGCAACGACCTTGAAGGTGGTAGGCGAGCACAGAGTTTGGGTTCTTGTTGTTAATTCATTTGTATGTTTCGCGTGTGAATAAACTGATAGTTGACCGAACAGAGTTTCTCTGGAACGAGGCGGTAGGCGGCGAGTGTCCGGCACCTTCAAGTATGCTCCCTCACCAAAAGTTTGAGATCCGCTGAGCTAAGCCCAGCTCGCTCCAATTGATAAAGTTCTCCGGAACTGCAGACAGGAACTTTGGCTTCGTTACTCTGAATCTCGTTCCAAGTGGTAAAAGAAATCCGATTATACTGCGCCGAATGAAAACTCCAGTTTGCAGTGTAAGAATAAATTCTTGGAAGTCTCACAGGCAATAAATTAAGGCTGAACGCCAGAAACTTGTATCAAAGAGTTGAAGCCAGCGCACTAGTCTGAAGTTCCATATATATCAAGCTTTGAAGCAATAAGAATTTCGTTGGCCAGTCGAAAGCGCCCCTGGTGGAGATACATACAGTGTTCGGAAGGAGAGTAGCGCGAGTGCGCAGGCTTTGTTATCAGTGCGCAATGAACTTCAACGACCTGTGCACTGGGATAACCATAAACTTGTCCAGTAGTAGAGTATTAAGTGCGTTCAAATTATACGCAGACCATCAACCCTAAGTGTCATGGCAGCCACCAGCAGCCAGAAGGTAGCGGAGTCCAAGTGCTGGCAATGCCCCACTCCTCGTAGCTGCTATCATTAAACTTAGAATGGACAGTTCAGTTTTAGATCCAGCGTTTATGTAATAGTTTATAGTAGCTACATAATACTCTCTTATTACTATTGTTATTTTTGCTCAAACTCAAGGTATACTTACGCTTCCGAAATGGAAAATGTTGAAAGCCGATGGCCTTCTGAACGACGTCACCCGCGTGCGTTCTACGAAATCTGCAACAGAAACTGTTAGACATATTGTACAACAATAAAAGCTACAGAGGCACAAAATGATGAGGGCTGTTGTGGGCCTAGAATCTCGATGTTAACTGATTAATTCACCTGTGGCCAGTAAGTTCTCACCAGTTCATTTTTAACACCATTGAAGCATTGCCATTGGCTGTGCGGCTGACACGACGTCTCTGTTGATGAAAGCAGATGGTAATTAGAGCGGCTGATATTCGTCACCCGCGAACGAAGTGAGAGAGGTGACAATGTTTTCGTTTAGGATTTAAGTATATATATATATATGTAGGGCCACCCAAAAAAAGGGAAAAGGAGTTTGGCAATGTTTTTTTCTTAGGGTGTCAGGGGGTTGACCTGGATGTGAAAAATGTCGAAAATGGCGGCGTTGAAACTTGCTCTCACCGCGGGTGATGCTCTTACGCCACGAGGCGTTCTACGTAGTTGCTATTTCAGTCAATTCATGTGCCGCATGGGGAAGAGGAGGGTNCAGGGGGTTGACCTGGATGTGAAAAATGTCGAAAATGGCGGCGTTGAAACTTGCTCTCACCGCGGGTGATGCTCTTACGCCACGAGGCGTTCTACGTAGTTGCTATTTCAGTCAATTCATGTGCCGCATGGGGAAGAGGAGGGTGATATTTTGTCTAAGGGAAACCAGCTAAGTTCTTTTCTTCTATGTTTCATCAAACAATAACAAGGCACAGCAAGTACAACGCAGCCCTCGGAGCAGAAGCACGACCGCCGGCATGAAGCATGTGCAACTGTCACTGAACTGTTCCCCTCACGTCTCACAGCCGACTGCGCTCGTAGCACATTAACGTCACGACTTCACTTTTGAATCTGTCAAATATTCTAATGCTTCAGTCGTTGTTGATGTTTGAAAGTGTCTGAAGTGACGACAGAAGGGGCGGGCAATCACTGCACAGATCATATTTTTGACACTACTTAGGGCAAAAACCATAAAGCGGCCCCTACACGGTCAAATTTTTGATCAAACGGTTTGAATCAAACGGTTTGACTCAAAAATTTTGACCGTGTAGAAGGGGTTTTGACGTTTGACTCAAATTTGACGGTGTTTGATGGAAATCTAGTTTGACCCAAAATTTGTATCAAACGGTTTGATCGTCTAGCGGCATTTTGAATCAAATCGCCTCAGTTTAACCTCAATGTTATAGAGAGCCTTTGCTCTGCAGGAATAGCCTGTCGCATGTTGGTGTCAATCTTGGCTATTGAGGGGCGTAGCAGTTCCAGCAAGAAGTCAAAACTTTCTTTATCCATTCTAAGGAAATTTTTATAGTTCTCGGGTTCGGTAGCACAAACATATGTTAATAAATGTTCATGTGTGAAACGATCCCGTAGGAGGTACCATTGTTTGGACCAACGTTTTTTTGCGTTTATTTTCTTTCTTTATTTGCTCTAGGGCAAGCAAAGCAACTGTGAGAACAGCTAAATCTTTCTTCGAAGGCATCTGGACACGACCACACCACACGACCGTCACCGAAGTAAAGTAGGCAGAGACTGATTTTGATGGAAATGTTTGATCAGTGTAGCTACACGTTTGACGTTTGAGTCAAACCGTTTGATTCAAACCGTTTGATTTGACCGGGTTGGGGCCGCTTTAGACACGAGTTAGGTTGTCCTCATTTTATCAAAAGTAAACGTTCTGGACGCTGTAATTTATCACCGACCGGGATTACCCCTACAAAGGGAGACCTGCGGTGTAGTGCACCACCATGCAGAAATTTACATTTTTATTGCTTTCAAATTTCAGTTAAGTTGCTGGAAACTTGTGACTTTTCATAAAATGACATTTCTCATGTTTTGTGTAAAAATCTAAGTGAAAATACCATACATAAGTGAAAATACCATAGATTTTGAGAAATGGTCCCTACAAAAGGAGACCTGCGGTGTAGTGCACTGCAGCCTGCTGTCGTACGGCTGGCAGCGCCGTACGTTTCAACAACGTCTGTTTATACCATGTATCTGCATGTAACTTTTTCCCAGGGTTATAATTAGTGTTGGACAAGGAAGCTTTATACACATTATTTATAACAAATTTGACCACCTTAGTTAAATCAAGCTAAATCACTGCGGTCGCAGTCCATTGTATGTATACTGTATCATTGCATGAATATTGTTGCGTACACTCAAAGTAACACTGATTGTACCGCATACGTAGATTGTACAGCCCCTGCAATACAGCTCCTCACAGTTCCCGCAACACATGCACACTACCTGTCTTAGTGAGCAAACTGCCACTGTTGTCGTGCAAAATGTATATGATTGTATGCTTTATACCTCCGCCAAGGAGGTTATGTTTTCGTCGTGTTTGTCTGTGTGTCTGTCTGTCTATTTGTCTGTCTGTCACCAAGATAACTCAAAAAGTTATGAACCGATTTGGATGAAATTTACAAGGATTGTTAGGTATGTTAAGAGGAACAGATGATTAACTTTTGGTGAAGATATGTCCAACCGTTTGTTTGTTTGTTAGTCTCTCTGTGTCATTTTTTTCGATGCCATAACTCAAAAAGTTATGGATGGATTTTGATGAAATTAACATGAATTGTTAGGCATATAACAAAGAGTAGATGACCAAATTTTGGTAATGGTCTGTTTGTTCGTTCGTGTGTTTGTCACTTTTTTAATTTTATGCTTGTTAGCACAATAACTCAAAAAATAACTAATGGATCTTTATGACATTTATAGGAGTTGTTAGTGATGGTAAAAGACATAAATGGTCAAATTTTTATGCAGATCGGTTTGTTCGTTTGTATGTTTGACTCATATTTGTCATAACGTTTGTTAACAGTATAACTCAAAAATTTATGAACGGATCTTCAAAAAAATTAAACAAGCTGTTATTAATATAAAGAGGCACAAATGATTAGATTTTGGAGTTTATGCAAAGAAAATTATGGTTTCAGAGCCAATTTGAATTTTTGCTACCGTTGGCTCACTTGGCGGAGGTATGCGCTCTNGTTGACCTGGATGTGAAAAATGTCGAAAATGGCGGCGTTGAAACTTGCTCTCACCGCGGGTGATGCTCTTACGCCACGAGGCGTTCTACGTAGTTGCTATTTCAGTCAATTCATGTGCCGCATGGGGAAGAGGAGGGTGATATGCTGTGTAAGGGAAACCAGCTAAGTTATTTTCTTCTATGTTTCATCAAACAATAACAAGGCACAGCAAGTACAACGCAGCTCTCGGAGCAGAAGCACGACCGCCGGCATGAAGCATGTGCAACTGTCGCCGAGCTGTTCCCCTTACGTCTCACAGCCGACTGCGCTCGTAGCACATTAACGTCACGAGTTCAATT
Organism: Parhyale hawaiensis; assembly: GCA_001587735.2. NCBI lineage: Eukaryota > Metazoa > Arthropoda > Malacostraca > Amphipoda > Hyalidae > Parhyale > Parhyale hawaiensis. The sequence goes on along the minus strand of LQNS02278143.1, from coordinate 20,526,448 downwards.
TTGAATATGTCAAATATTCTAATGTCTCAGTCGCTGTTAATGTTTGAAAGTGTCTGAAGTGATGACAGAAGGGGAGGGGGCATCACTGCACAGATCATATTTTGGACATGTAAGCTGGGCAAAAACCATTACACACGAGTTAGGTTGTCCGCATTGTATCAAAAGTAAACGATTTGGACGCTGTAATTCATCACCGCCCGGGATTACCCCTACAAAGGGAGACCTGCGGTGTAATGCACCTCAACCTGCAGAAATTTACATTTTTATTGCTTTCAAATTTCAGTTGAGTTGCTGGAAACTTGTGACTTTTCATTAAATGACATTTTTCATGTTTTGTGTAAAAATTTAAGTGAAAATACCATTCATAAGTGAAAATACCATAGATTTTGAGAAATGGTCTCTACAAAAGGAGACCTGCGGTGTAGTGCACTGCAGCCTGCTGTCGTACGGCTGGCTAGCAGCGCCGTACGTTTCAACATCGTCTGTTTATGCTATGTATCTGCATGTAACTTTTTCCAAGGGTTATAATTACTGTTGGACAAGGAAGTTTTATACACATTATTTATAACAAATATGACCAACTTAGTTAAATGAAGCTAAATCACTGCAGTCGCAGTCCATTGTATGTATACTGTATCATTGCATGAATATTGTTGCGTACACTCAAAGTAACACTGATTGCACCGCGTACGTAGATAGTACAGCCCCTGCAATACAGCTCCCCACAGTTCCCGCAACACATGCACACCGCCTGTATTAGTGAGCAAACTGCCACTGTTGTCGTGCAAAATGTACATGGTTGTATGCTTTATACCGTTCTCTTGAAAATGTTTATTATATTGTGTTTCATTATAAATTACTATTGAATTGATTATTCAAATTGTATTTCAACTCATGTATAAAGGTCGGAAGAGTATGCTTGTTGATTTGTTATGCGCAATACCTAAAAATAAATTAATTTATAAGCAATTCATTAGGCTGCAAAACACTGTACCGCATCTCTCCCGTTATAATTCCTCGCTAGGGGTCTCCCTTTATAGGGTTAAAAGTGGCAGATGTAAAAAGAAGCCGGTTTATGTAGTTGGTAATACGGGTAAAGACCGAGATTCCTTCACATACGCAATTAGAAACGGTAAGTAAAACTGAATTTCAAAAATTGGACTTGTCAGAAATGTAGATACTTGTCGAGCGATCAGTGCGAGTTCCTCTCCCGTGATTGTGTCTTGGAGCAATCTGCTTGGGGCTCAGCACCTTTTAACTGTCGTAGTGGAGGATCATGCTGCGCTGCAGGTGTAACGTGTTTCTCTGTACGAAACAAATCAGTGGGCAGATGAAAATCCGTGTTAAATGTCAGCTCGTGTGACAGTCTCCGCAATCCTCCGCAGTTTGAGGAGCGTCACTGCTGAACCCTGCGCTGGCCCGCAACCACCATCTGGAGACAACAGACTGGCATGAGAACTGTGTGATGTTGTCACTCCGCGAGTACAAGCTCAGAGAGGTGAGCAATCCCTGCCACCTGCGGTCCTGCTGCAGGAGAAGGAAAGGCTGCAGATGGCCGTAAATTCCTCCATCCCACTGCTAACGCAATACAAAAACTAGTGCAAACCTGCGCCTAGTAAACTTATGAATTTCTGTCTGGCAAAAGTGTTTTCTGCAGCCTTAGTTTCCGCTACTCAGTGGATCGAGAAATGGAATTTAAGGCAGCAAATAACACTTGCAGAGCTGATCAGTTCCTGGGAGAAAGTCTCTCTTCAGCAGACAACGAACTTTAGGAAACAAAGTATTAGAATGGATAAGATAGATGGACGGGATAAGCGGCCGTTCCGATGGTGGAGATGATGGCTGGGGTTGTGGTGCCGTCTCAACCCCTGACATCAGAAGAGGCACCTCAGGTCAATAGTGTTCCTAGCGACCCACGGATCACCACCGACAGGCAGCATAAGCCTGCTGTTTGTCATGAGTTCACTTCATTGGTTGTAATGTTGACATGTTACATGTGATTTTTGTATGTCTATGAGGACTTTACAAAATACAGAATACTTATTGCATGTTTTACTCACATTCAAGAAACGTTACTTCACTGCTCCTATGTTTAAGCTCTGTATTGCGTGGCACGCAGTCTCATGGTGTGCAGGCAGGCCACATGATGTGCTTTCTCACGATGTGCTACACGTGGTGCCGTGCTTCTGGTAACATTGACTGTTACACGTGATGCCGTGCCGCTGGTAATATTGACTGTTACACGTACGTGATGCCGTTACGCTAGTAACACATACCATCACCAACGACTCATCAAGAGCAAGTGGTCCCCGATAATTTCACACAAAACTCGGATATCAAACACTGTAGAAAATTATCATGATTGGAGTTAGATCAGTGTCACCTATACTGTGGTGTCTGCTGTACGAATTAATCAAGCATTTTTTCGAAGCTCATAAAGCTTTACCAACGCGGTATTCCATCCTAAGAACCACGAGAGAGCTTGTCTGTGCGCCGTACAGCCAGTTCTCTGCCACCGGATTGTTTATCAGCCTCGAACTCATCATCACATGTTTATTTCACCCCCGATACGCTTGTCGAGCTCAGGGCAACGAGGAATTTTAACCTAGATGGTTACCATGGTTACTTGGGGCCTATCAATCAAATAGCGGTACCTGACGGACGGGACCAAGCTCTCGATCTATAAACAATAAACTATGAACATGAACTATGGCTAAGAGGAAGTTACATTTCTGAGAAAATTCTTTGTATTGTCAAAAAACTGATGTAGGCGGGCTAAAACAGAAGGAAATCTAAATCTTGACGTACGATGGAGAGCAGTCTAAATCGGAGACCCGGTGCAATTGCCAGTCTCCGACTTACTCCGCTAATTTCTACTACTGTATACCTTATAGAGTTACGTTAGCGACGTTATGGCACCATTCGCTATGACCATTGTTACCTCTATATGAATTTTTGCAAATTGTTTCCTATTTTACAACCCGTCTGTCACTGTGATAAAGGAAAGTAGAAGCTAAAAAATCAGTACTGACTCGTTAATTGATCCTTTGCCGTACCTACTCTAAGAAGCAACACTCGAACAAGGTTTATTCATTCTTGGAAGAATCAACGGTTAAAACGAAATAAATACATCTACTTCACGTTAAGCGTGATCCCGTTACCAATGTAACAGCCTGTTACACCTGATGCAGTTTCTCTGGAAATACATACCATTGCAAGCGATCCTGTTACCCTGGAAATACGGGCTATTACACATGATGCTTTACCTTGTTAACGCTGTTACATGTGGTCCCGTTACGCTGGTTATACCAATTATAAATAATCCTGTTACCCTGGTAATGCCAACTGCTGCGTTATAACGTCGTTACGCTGGTTACACCGATCATCACACGTGTATTCTCAAGCAATAACGGACGCGTAACGCGTTATGTGCCTGACAGTACACGAGCTAGATGGTAACACGGTGCTCTGTAGTCATTCGGGGGGCAGCAGGGGAGCGAAGGAGTTCCTCCGTGTGAGCAGCAGGGGAGCGAAGGAGTTCCTCCGTGCGAGCAGCAGTTGAGTGAAGGAGTGCCTCCATGTGAGCAGCAGTTGAGTGAAGGAGTTCCTCCGTGTGAGCAGCAGTTGAGTGAAGGAGTTCCTCCATGTGAGCAGCAGTTGAGTGAAGGAGTTCCTCCATGTGAGCAGCAGGGGAGCCAGAGAGTTTCCCTTTCTGCAAAGGAGAGTGCCATATCAAGTGTTACCTCTTAGAGCTCTTCATCCAGCAACCGCAGCGTAGATACCACGGTGCTGCTGGCATCCTTGCCTTATACAATCCGCCAGTAGGAATGTCAATGACATGAACTAAGAAATTGATCAGTGATGGGTCTAGAATAACTGTTCAATAAATAATTCCATACGGTATCAAGTGTGATGGAAAGGTGTACTTTTATAACAATGACAAGTAAGAATTTAATAGACCCTACCTAATGTTGCGCGGTGTCCCTGTCCTCGCTGCTCACACTGAACTATAAAGAGCGACAGCAATTTCCCGTGGAGTCGCGCGCGGTCGTGCTGTGAGCGGCGGCAGCGCTGTAGTGTGTCTGCGTGTCAGCCTCTGCCTGTTCGGAGAGGCGAAGCGCTCAGTGCATGATTTGCCGTTATAGTGGAAGGTTGTGCAGCAATTGAAATATGAGATTCCTGTTTAACTTATTGTTCAAGCGCTAATGGGCTCTGAGTGTTAAGATACCAGTGGTAAAAAAATTTTACTCTGAGGTTAATACGTTATAACCACAGTGAGCAAGCATTCGTATCCTTCAGGACTGCTATAGGAACTCTCTCGCCAGCCTCATAACATCCAGCCTTCTATGTGTGAAGAATGCCAGCGATTTGAGCAAAATATGAGCGCTGTTTGGGTGCCGCTTGCTGCGTCCAGTCAAATGTCGCCTGGAATGGGTCAGCAAATAAAGGATATTTTCCGGGAATTAGAATTCAGGCGAGAGTGCGGAGGGTGGATTTGGAGCCCGGAAAGTGGAGGGGACTAGGCGCCGCTAAGCTCAGTCTTTTTTGGCAAATCTGAGGATTTTGGGGAGGCTGGCGCCCTGAGGAAGTTGCAAGGCGTCCCTGTGTCCGGTAATACATGCAGAGGTCTATTGGACGGTCGGCTCAGCCGGACAGACAGCCGGCACTCGGTCTGGCAACGCTTCGCACCTGCTCTGGGAAATAAAAGAAAAATATGCGTAGAATGAGGGAAATATTACAAAGAAGGGAAAATAATCTGGCAAGTGTATGGGCGATATGGGAATATGCGTCGTACAAGCGTATTGGAACATTAAAAAATTCTGTGTGCAAAAGTATGGAAAATGTGAAAAATTTGGTTGGAGGACCGGTTAAGAACTGTGAGAAAATGGGATACGCAATAGTACCGGAAATAAGATACGATATGCATAAGTATGGTAATACAAAAAAATATGATGTGAAAACATAAGGAAATAATAGGCTTATTGAATCAACTTGCTACACAACGAGTGATGAGAATGAAGTCGAACGAAAGTTTTAAGAAACCTTGGGGTTAGAAGACACGATAATGCCACTTCTGAGGATCACGTGGCCAGAGTTTTAGGATGGGCAAGAAAAACAGCGGATGGGTGCCTCGAACTTTCTCTTCACGAGATGCAGACACAATACTCACATTATGGAAACAGCTGCATGGTATTGCTGAAGATAAAGTACTGTTCACCTATTTGGATACCGAACAAACGGAAAGACTTAGAGCCCCTGGATATTGTTTAGAGATCGTTCATTGCTAAAACTTGTAACTAGTAAGACTTAAACTATCACGAAATACTTGTCCACCTTCAAATGTACTCAATTAAACGCAGTTTTGAGCGCTTTGCGATCATATATGTTTGGAAAATTCTAGAGGAAATTACTATGAATGTTAATGGGCGGATCCCTGCCGGACACTCAGACTGTCTTGGTCGGACTCGTGATGTGCTACTTCAGATCAGAAATGGGGGCGATGCAACAGTCACATGGTATTTTAATAGCTTCAATGTCCGGGGTGCGAGGCTCTTCAACAAAAGGCCTCGTCACATTCGAAAAGCCACCGGTATTAAAGTTGTCAAGGTTAGAAACTTGCTGGACGTATACCTACTGCAGGTGCCAAACAAAGCAGCCGTGAGCGGCTGTGTGCAATGTGGGGATAGCTCGCTACTAGCTCTCCCGCTGGTATTAGAACCTCTGCACAAGATGGGCGTTGTCAGGAACCTCTGCACAAGATGGGTGGTGTCAGGAATACGTACCATCTTGACCTCGTCCGAAGAATCATAGACAAGGCTATGAGGATGAGTGAGGCCAAAGAAGTATCGAAATAGATAATTTATATGAGTATTGGAAATGTGAAAATGTGAAGTGTTAGAGTTGGGAAACTAGGGGAAATGGTATGGTTGAGAGTATATACGGTGACTATGTGAAACGTGACATGTACAGGAAAATAGCCCTGGCAATGTGGATACGTGAAATTTGCAAAAGTATTGGAATAATAATAATCATAATAAAGTTTATTAACACAAATCCACAGAACAATGAAAACAAAATATAAGACTCTAAAAGTTGCGTTCAGTACTTTGGAGAAGCATTAAGCCTTCTTGGTAGCTCTGCAGACCTAATTAAGGCAACTATATCACCAGAGTCATTCGGAAAGACACAAATCCATCAAGAACTAGAGCACTCTGAGAGCGCATACCTCCGCCAAGTGAGTCAACGGTAGCAAAAAAATTCAAATTGGTTCTGAAACAATAATTTTCTTTGTATAAACTCCAAAATCTAATCATTTGTGCCTTTTGATATTAATAACAGCTTGTTCAATTTTCTTGAAGATACGTTCATAACTTTTTGAGTTATACTGATAACAAACGTTATGACAAACATAAGTCAAACATACAAACAAACAAACCGATCTGCACCAAGAATTGATCATTTATGTCTCTCAACATTATTAACAAACCCTATAAATTTCATAAAGTTCCATTCATTATTTTTTGAGTTATTGTGCTAACAAGCATAAAATAATAAATCGTGACAAGCGAACGAACGAACGGATCATTACCAAAATTTGGTCATGTACTCTTTGTTATATACCTAACAACTCATGTCAATTTTATCAAAATCAATTCATACCTTCTTGAGTTATAGCATCGAGAAAATTGAGGCAGACAGACAAACAAACAAACAAACGGCTGGACGTATCTTTACCAAAAGTTAATCATCTGTTTCTCCTAACATACTTAACAATCCTTGTAAATTTCATCCAAATCGGTTAATAACTTTTTGAGTTATCTTGGTGACAGACAAACATACAGACAGACAGACAGACAAACACGACGAAAACATAACCTCCTTGGCGGAGGTAATAAATATAGTAGAAGCAGTAGTAGCATATACAATTCAGCCTGACTACCCGAGCGGTATAAGAACTAGTCAGAAATAAGAATACGTGACAATTCAAGGAGAACTAAACAGAATGTGACGGTAATGGGATGTGGCACTGTAAAAGATGCGTAAGACGTAATACAACAAGGGGGAAATGGGAAAATAGGAGCTATAATAATAAGTACTAGCTGGACCCGTGAAACTTTCACGGCTTTGTAAGGCCTTTCAGACAGACCCGTGAAACTTTCAACACTGGTACTTGATGTGTGATATAATAAGTCTTGGTTGATAATATCCATAATTC
>LQNS02278143.1:20473144-20486749 GCA_001587735.2 Parhyale hawaiensis | reverse complement strand
GTCAGAGCCACACGGTGGCAGTGAGGGTCAGAGCCACACGGTGGCAGTGAGGGTCAGAGCCACACGGTGGCAGTGAGGGTCAGAGCCACACGGTGGCAGTGAGGGTCAGAGCCACACGGAGGCAGTGAGGGTCAGAGCCACACGGAGGCAGTGAGGGTCAGAGCCACACAGTGGCAGTGAGGGTCAGAGCCACACGGAGGCAGTGAGGGTCAGAGCCGCACGCTGGCAGTGAGGGTCAGAGCCACACGGAGGCAGTGAGGGTCAGAGCCACACGCTGGCAGTGAGGGTCAGAGCCACACGGAGGCAGTGAGGGTCAGAGCAACATGGAGGCAATGAGGGTCAGAGCCACACGGAGGCAGTGAGGGTCAGAGCCACACGGAGGCAGTGAGGGTCAGAGCCACACGGAGGCAGTGAGGGTCAGAGCCACACGGAGGCAGTGATGGATGGTGGGGCGTGCAGCAGCTGAAGTTGATGAATTGTAGTAGATGCGTCTGACCCACGGCACTGCACCACGGCACTGCACCACGGCACTGCACCACGGCACTGCACCATGGCACTGCACCACGGCACTGTACCACGGCATTGCACCACGGTACTGCACCACGGCACTGCACCACGGCACTGCACCACGGTACTGCACCACGGCACTGCACCACGGCACTGCACCACGGCACTGCACCATGTCACTGCATCACGGTTCTGCACCACGGTGCTGCACCACGGTACTGCACCGTACAGGGGTACTTCACCACTGCACTGCTCAGCAGTACTGCACAACTGCACTGTACAGTAGTACTGTACCACTGCACTACACAGTAGCCCTGGATCGTTGCACTACACAGTGGTACTGCACCACTGCGCTGCACACCGGTACTGCACCACTGCACAGCACAGTGGTACTGCACCACTGCACTACACAGCGGTACTGCACCACTGCACTACACAATGGTACTGCACCACTGCGCTACACACCGGTACTGCACCAGTGCACTGCTTAGCAGTACTGCACAACTGCACTGTACAGCGGTACTGTACCACTGCACTACACAGTGGCCCTGGATCGTTGCACTACACAGTTGTACTGCACCACTGCACCACACAGTGGTATTGTACCACTGCACTACACAGTGGTACTGCACCACTGCGCTTCACACCGGTACTGCACCACTGCACTACACAGTGGTACTGCACCACTGCACTCCACCACACCAGTGCACCACAATATCTCTACACGGTGGCCCGTCGGTCGCGGCAAACGGAACTTCCTGATTGGCTCAGGCAGGATAATCCGGATCGTCTCGACCAATCAGAAGCGAGTTTTCGAATATTCCAACGAAGCCAAAAAAAGCGAACTTTTTCCGTACTTTGTGGAAGCGAATTGGACTTAGAAGCGTTCAAAGTTTTGGTTGGCTGCGGCTGCAGCTGAGCAGTGGCAGTAGCGGCAGTGGTGCAGTCTTAGTTGTGGGTGCAGTGTGGCAGTGGTGCACTTTTGGCAGTGGCTACATTGCTACATTGTGGCAGTGCTGCACCAGTGGTAGTGGTTGCAGCGGTGCACTATTAGTAATGAGTGTAGTGCGGCAGTGATACACTATCGGTTGCCACTTCAGTGCCACAGTGGCACAACGCCACCACAAGAGCTACACAACAGCTGGACCAGCAATAGCTGACACGAGCTTCCTCAGAGCCCTCGGCCCGCAGCGTAGCCAAGCCTCCCACGACACCAAGTTGAGAGACCCCGTACTGGAACAAACACTGCCAGCGGAGCGCGCACAAACAAGCACTAAACCGACGCTGTCGCCTATATAGCCCCGTTTTAGTTCCTTGCGGCAGGCTATGAAACAAACGGCAGACCAAAAAATTGTGCAACAGCCGCGCGTGTTTTGCCTAATGGACACCGAACCGGCCGCTGGGAGCTTCGTATTTTGTTGCTAATTAAGTAATTAATGCGGCACGAGCGCGGCCGTCGTCAGATTTGGCTCCTCGGGGCCTGTCACTGCGCGCCCATCCTCGTACACAAACGGGTGGGAATATTTACTGCTGCGTGGGACGGGGAGAGGGGTATGCCAGTACACGCAGAAAAGTATGTTCTTTGCGATAAAAAAGACACCTGGTTTCTTATCAGTAACGAAGTAATATCTTAGCTACAAAGTAATAATAATTAATCATAAAGACACTGTTGTTCATCACAACGCTCTTGTTCGTCTGTTGTTCATCACAAACGACAATGTGCATTGACGCCAATTCAAACGACAAGGTAGTTTACAGTTAACTTATTTTGCTATGGCAAACAACCATTTTTTCTGTGTGTAGTAGTGAAGTGAGTACGCGCTGTGTCCCTAACAAAGTTTTTGACGGCCCCAAACACTGTTTTATGGTAGTTTCTGTGGCGGACATAAGCTCTGCTTGAAACCTATACGTTTGGTGATAAATAGTTCGTCTGGCACCACACTGTCGGTTACCCAATACCAGTGGAGTGCAATAACAAACTCCACCGCGCTGTAGGGAAGCGCATGAGGTGGAGTCCTGGAGACCGTGTACTCTGTTGCCGGACGGCTCGCCCCGTGTCTGCTCCACACGGAGTAGTTGTGGAAATCCCACGACCAATAATTGTTCTCGCTAACTTCAGTTTGACCTAAGGTAGCACTTCTAACGTGCCCTACCCCGTCTAAATAAATATCCGCTAATTAACCCCGACAAAGAACGTCTACCGCAACGCAGTCTACCACACCCCGTCCAACCTATCTTAGGCTGAATTCACACGTCATTCCTATCAGCGCGTTCACTCGTCCGAAAATCTCGCAGCGTCTTTGTCAGCACAACTTTGTTTACGCCACAGAAAGTGGCAAAAATGTTAACCGTCAAATGAGTTTCCTCAACTAGTGTCACAAGGCAAGTTACGGAGATCTCTTCTAGTTCGAAGACAACTAAAACTCAGGAAACGTTGCACGTCCCTACTATTTCTTGAGCACAGTAACACATTAGGATAAGTGGACGAGCGAACGCGTTGAAATGAAAGACATGTGAACTCGCCCTGGCCTAGGTTCTGTCAGCAGAGAAATCGCAGTTGTATCATAATAAAGGTAAAAATGTACGACAGTACTTCTTGCATTGTTCTCTTATGTATCAGCACACCTTTTCTAATCTCTGTTTTCCGCAGTTTACACATAATTTACCCTTTCAAAATGTTGTACTTCCAATTCTTGTCGGCGTATCCGATTTTTTATTCTTTTTTTTACTATTTGGGGCTCGTGGATATTGAATGGGCGCCCATCACCACCTCCGCCAAGCAGGTTATGTTCTTGTCGTGTTTGTCTTTCTGTTATTCTGTTTGTGTGTTTGTTTGTCACCAAGATTATTGAAAAGCTCTGGACGGATCTTTGTAAAGTTTGCTGGGATTGTTTGGCATTTTGACTGTAACAGGTGATTAACTTTTGGTGAAAATTGGTTCATCCGTCTGTTTGTTTGTCTGTCTACATATTTTTTTCTTAAAGCCATAACTCGAAGAGTTATGGACGGATTTTCATGAAATTTATATGAGTTGTTAGGTATATTACGAAAAGTAAATGGCCACAAATTTTGGGGATGATGTGTTTGTTCGTTCGTTTGTTTGTCGCTATGGTTGATTTTATGCTTGTTAGCACAATAACTCAAAAGTTATGAATGGATTTTTTATAAAATTTGCAGAACTTGTGAGTAAGGTTAAAAGACATGAATGATTAAATTTTGGTGATAATCGGTTAGTCTGTTTTTGCGTTTGACTTATGTCTGTCATAATCTTTGTTAGCAGCATAACTCAAAAAGTTGTGAAAGGATCGTCATGAAAATTGAAGGAATTGTTAATACTATCAAAATGCACAAATGATCAGAATTTTGTGCAGATACAGAGAAAATCATAGTTTCAGAACTAATTTCAATTTTTCGTTACTGTTGCCTTGCTTGGCAGAGGTATGCGCTCTCAGAGTGCTCTCTAGTTTTTCTGTTGTATTTGGCACGATAGTTACAGTGCTCATTCCATTTCTTCAATAAGAGATTCTTATGTTAGCTCAACCCGGTATTCTCGAGATGTTATGGCATTCCCTCAGACATCGCACTTTCGCTTCAAATAATAACGTAGAGTCGAGACGCCTAAAACGACCCGGTTTGTGCTCCTGTCCCGTATCCCAGCTACCAATTTGTCCATATTATGAATGTCATTAGCCCCCAGCAAAGTGAATTTAACATTGGTGGAAAAAATCGTGAAAATCGGCAAAAATGATAAGAGTGAAACGAACTTCATATCTTCACTTTAAAACTGGCTGAAATCTTTTACAGAAGTAAAGAAGTACAGCTATGGTTGAAAATCTTCCCGGCCAAAATCAGAGCTTCTTGTAAGTTAATAGATGAATTTTCCCCTATGTAATACTGAAAGCGTAACGTGTAGGCACATGAACGGATAGACGTGCGGAGCCACAAGCAGAATAAAATTATCTATCTACAATATTATTCTGCCTGACGCTCTGTATGTCTATCCATGTGTCTGCACATTACGCTTTCCAATATTAGATAGAGGAACTTCAACTGACAAGAAGCTCTGATTTTCAATGAAGGAAGCTCAACCATAGCTGTTTTCTGTTCGCTTCTTGAGAATATTTTCAGTCGGTTACAAAGTAAAGATATGAAGATCATATTAGCAGTTTTTTCTACGCCATGTCATATTCACTTTGCTTTTGGCGCCTGACATTCTTAATAGGGCCAGATGCTTAGCTATGATACGGTACGGAAGTACAGAGTGGCTAGTGTTGGACATCTCGAATCAAAAATATTTTTTTAGGCGAATGTGCGATGTCTAAGGAAATACAATGACGTCTTGAGAAGCAGAGTCTGTTGTGTTTTTTTGTATAGCTGTTGCATCAAACAAAGCGGAAAAATGATGGGCTACTGATCAATATCCACGGGTCCCGTAATAGTGCCGTTGTATGCCGTAGTATTCATCAAGACACAAGTGCGAAGTCTTTGCTGACAGAACAAATGCGAGATTCACAGGTGACGTAAGAATACTAGAAGTAGGTTAGACAATGTGTATTAATGTGTACGGACTGTGTAACGGTAGACAGGGTTAAGCGGCGGACATTAGTTTCGACGGGGTGGGTTATGTTAGAAGCGCTGCCTCAGGTCAAGCAACGGTAGGTGAAAACATTAATTAACCGTGGAATTTCCACGGTCCCGTTAGTTTTTCTTCCTCTTCATATTAGTATTATTAACTCCATGTTTAACCACCGCACCCAGCAGTAGCAGCAGTAGAAGTTATCGTAGTAAAAGGATCACTAAGTAAAGACACTAAGTTGCATCGCACGAAATTGCCAGGGGTTTCTGTCTTCGCATTTCTGCCGAAACTCTTAGGTTTGACGCAAATTCAGAGCATTTCTATTTGCCTCAAGTGACCCATGCGCTACTACAGGCAGGGACCCAAGCGTAGACCATCTCCAGCGTATATGGCTCGGCTGTTAGTTCAGCCACGCGGCACTGTGGAAAGAGAGGAAGACAGAATAGAGAAGACAGAGAAGACACCCGGGCGAAGGGTCCCTTCGGTTGCCCCCACATAAGAGCAGATAGGAGTCCCATGAGATGAGTCGCTTACCACCATTCGGCTGCGCTCCTTGTGGGACAGAAGGGAAATATAGAACACCTACCGAACCTCACAAGCTAACCCCTTCAGCAGGGATTGCAACAAAATGTGACATTCCCTGCGAAAAAGTCGCTTGGGTACCCTGGGATCATGAGGCCCAATATGCTCTGATGGGAATAGGGTGCTTCAAAATATCCCATGGGTTAAGGGGTTGAGGGTCCATAGTAGGTCAGGGTAGTTGCCGGATATTTTGCTATGCTGCAAACTATGGGCTCCGATGATCACATAAGTTCGCATGTTATTCAATAGTTGCACAGTGAAAGAGCGTAACCTGCACAATAGGTCAATATCCATACCAATATTATATAATAGTTGATACTGTCTATACTGAGATAAGAAAGTTCATTTCACTGAAGTTATTAGCACAGTAAATCAGCTAAACAGAGTCATTCAACAGTACAGGACGCACTGCGGTAATTACAGGCTCTCGAAAGACAAGCTCCACAGGTAACCCAATGGCAATTATTTCTGGAAGAACAGTGTCCTGTATTGTGAATAAAGCACTTTTGAGCTGCAGGACATGTGGAGATTATAATAATTTATTACTCTGCGGGGTCGGCATTGCTTCTAATTTTGGAGGTAAAAATTAGCTTGGCACGCGTCAGCAAGCTTTGGCTGGGGTCTGAAACCCGCACGAACGGCTGTGCAGTATGTGGCTGTTGCTATGGGCCACAGTTTGTTGGCTGGTAAGAAGCGCATGGTTGCGCATGAACCGTCATACATGAAGGTGTGAGAATGCGTAAGGAGGCTAGGGGGCTGTGCTTGCATACTGTAGTTCAAAAGTTCGCCTCCTCGCCAGGCAGATCAATGCTTGTGATGCTCAGCTTGAAGCTTCAGCTTGTCTGGTAGTTTCACTTCAGTGAAAGGGTATTAACCTAACCAGAAATGGGACAGTTGGGGTGTCGTGGTTGTCACATGGGCTTTTCGTCTCTGATGCCACAGCTCTGAACTAACTCGGGTCGACTGCATCCGTGAACTTCTCTCGGGCCTAGTAAGTGACTATCTGCAGCTACAACCACTGCTTGTCAATTTCTCGTTAGTTGGTGCGTGGGCAAATTGACAGAAGGGGACACGGCACCGAATTAGATCACTTCCGGTTTGGGGTGGTCATGGCACTTCCGGAGTAAGCGGGGTCGGGGGACGAGGTACTGGAAGTTCTCAGGGCCCCTGAAACCGAAAATCACTACATTCAGTGCACTATTTCCTACACTTGACTGTGCCTGTACTGTCACAAGCATCAGACTCCTATGATAAGTATTGCCGCCGTGCTTGTGTGTAAATGTAATGTATATTTATGTGTACATTGCATATTTGTTCAGGTACATTCAAACGTCAAAACCAGTGGAGAAGAACTAGCGATGATACGTCTTCAGTTACCGTAGTATCATCGCTAATAGGTAGTGACGAATGCGCCGCACCTCTAAACTTTTATAATCAAAAGAGAAGAGTGCGCCGGGTCTCAATTCTGCCGAGCAGCTCAATCTTTCCATCCCCTCGGTGGCATGCAGCAAAGTAATTCGTCTTTGGCAGGGAGTCAACATCACTAAAATTCGCACAGACGTACATTTTAGCTTGCAGTTCAACCTCGCTTTCTTGTAGTCACGTCAACGAAAACTTTTGTCCCAAGAACCAGGAACGTTTCGCAGGTTTTGCTCTAGTTGGCAGTTGCCGCGCACCAGCTCAAAGACTGAGGACGAGACTTCAGCCGACGGCCGCAGGCAGTGTCAGCCAACACCCTTGCTGCCGAGAGATGAATGTCGGCAACCCCACCATTTTTTGTAAAAGGTTATTTTTTGTGATACGCTTTTGAATTAACAGAACATTTGGTATTTCTACTTCGGCAATTGTCTTAACTGCTAAAATTTTTATCCGCAAGCTTAGGATAAAAGTTTTCAATGCAGTTTCCGAACTGACGGGCAGACGCAGCCCTGGCGAGCTCCCTGGCAGGGGCCGCGGGGGTTAGACGGAACTCTCAGATCTGTATTGTCTTCTGCTCGAGGTCGTCGTGTGTATCCTAGCATTTTAATACTCGGCATTTTGGCGTGCGGCTGCTAATACTGGGTGTTTTCAATACTCGGTAATTTTATATTTGACAACTGGATACTTGGCAACGGGTAAGTAATAATTTGTTTTTTGACAATTGGTATTTGAGTAACTACTTCCGCCAAGGAAGTTATGTTTTGTCGTGTTTGTCTATCTCTTTGTCTGTCTATTTGTTTGTTTGCCTGTCATTAAGATTACTCAAAAAGTTATGAACGTATCTTTACGAAATTTACAGGGATTGTTAGGCATGTTAACAGTAACAGATGAAAATCCGTACATCTGTTTGCTTGTTTGTTTGTTTGTTCAGTCTAGTTTTCCTTAGTAGAATAAGTCAAAAAAGTTATGGATGCTTTTTTATGAAATTTACATGAATTGTTATTAATGCTAAAAGACAAAAATGATTAAATTGTGGTGTTGACCGGTTGGTTTTCCTTTGTGTGTTTGGCTTATGCTTGTCATAATGTTTGTTAGTAGCATAACTCAAAAAGTTATGAACGGATCTTCAAGAAAATTAGAGAAACTGTTAATACTATAAAAAGCCACAAATGATTAGATTTTGGTGTTGACACAAAGAAAATCATGGTTTCAGAACCAATTCGAATTTTTCATTGCCGTTGCCTTGCTTGGCGGTGGTATGCGCTCTCAGGGTGCTCTAGTTTACACTGTAATTTGCTACTTGGTAGCTGGTAATTTGATAGTTGGTAAGTTTGTGGTTTGTAGCTGGTAATTTGTTGACGGGTATTTTGATGTATTGTATTTCTTGGTATCTAGTAATTTGCTATTTGCTAATAAAGTATTCGGTACTTGTTAACTGGTATTCTGTAGCTTATGACATTTGCCAGTTGATGTTTGGTACCGGATGCCTAGCTTTGCGCTATTTGTAGAGCTGGCCGCCAGGAGCCAGGCCGCAGGAAGAAAGAGGGCCGGGAGAAACAAGCCACTTTTTTCTTCGCTCATCTAACTTGGCCGCAACTGGCCGGATGCGGCCGCTTCTCAATAGTTGATATGGTACAGTATCTTGAAATTTACAGTTGGGACTTTGACACTTCTTGTGTCGTGATCGATACTTTTTGCAACTTGCAAGACTACATTTGGAAATGGAAATGTTGCCCCATAAATATGAAAATTGGCACTCAAAGCTGTACGTTCTGTAGAGTAGAAAGGTCTCTCAGCGGAAGCTTTTCCCGATCATCTGCACGGCCACCAGCTATTTGTAAAGAATAAACCGGTTGTTGCTGGCTGTATGTAACCGGAGACAAAAACCTGACATTTAGCGAATCGTGAGATTGATTGGCTCTGGGCTAGTTAATTTGGGCAGGGTTGATGAATCAAGGGGCTGAATTTCTAAACCGTTCTTTCCGACGGTGACGTAGATGTAAATCTGTACAAACTTGTAGCGTGGTGTATTGCTGAGCAGAAAACTGCCGATGACGAAGAAAACTGTAGAAAAAACTTATTCACCAGCGTGCTTTGGGTGAAATCGAAAGCCGAAACCAGGAAAGGCAATTAAAATTCTGCCTTTGCTTGATGATGTCAATGAAACAAAATTAAAATTTTCGGTAACGATTTGTTGGCCGGCCTGAGTGCGTAGTGGTCCTTTATTCGGGAAAAGATTTTTTCCACGATCTTTCACAAATGTTGATTGGGATTTCAACATTTTATGAGCAGGAACTTGAGATTACACATTTTGTATTTGAAGGTTTGTCATTGACATTCGGCGAATACCGTTTTACAATTTAGTATTTAGTATCCGACAATTTGATAATTAGTTCTTGGTAAGTGGTATTTCAAAATTGCTCTTTGGGTTTTTGGTATTTGAAAATTGACATTTGTTGGCTGATATTGGCATTATAGCTCTTGGTTTTTGATAGCACTACAGTGTCTAATTAGAGGTAATTCGGTATTAAAATTAAGTTGTTGTTGTTGTTATTATTATAAGTATTTGGTTACTGCTTTATTGGCAATTGTTATTAGGTATTTAACTGCATGGAAAACCTATACTGTAGTGTTTCTGATAACTGAACTCATTTACAAAAGGCTCTGCTATTTGCACCATAAAGCTGCTTACGTAAAGAATTATTCAGCTGTTTTCCGGCACAGCGCAGAGAAACAATGGGAAGTTGTAAATGGAACGCCCCCGCTGCATGGCTTTGTATTGCCCTGGACTATACAACACGGAGAGAACAGCCCTGGGAACACATACAACACGGAGAGAACAGCCATGGGAACACATACAACACGGAGAGAACAGTCCTGGGAACACATCCGTGCACTGATCGGGAGGCTGTCTCCCAAAAATGTGCTCGGAGATCCACTGAGCCTCACAGGAGGATCTCAGCTGATCCTTGAGTGATCCTTCCCTCAAACAGCTTTACTGCCAGGCGACGGGCCGTCAGCTCCGCTGCAGTCGTCCCCAGACGGCAGTGGTGCCATCCAGTCAGCAGTCGTCCCCAGACGGCAGTGGTGCCATCCAGTCAGCAGTCGTCCCCAGACGGCAGTGGTGCCATCCAGTCAGCAGTCGTCCCTAGACGGCAGTGTTGCCATCCAGTCAGCAGTCGTCCCCAGACAGCAGTGGTGCCATCCAGTCAGCACCAGTCGTCCTCAGACAGCAGTGGTGCCATCCAGTCAGCACCAGTCGTCCTCAGACAGCAGTGGTGCCATCCAGTCAGCACCAGTCTTCCCCAGACAGCAGTGGTGCCATCCNAGCCCTGGGAACAGCTGGACTATACAACACGGAGAGAACAGCCCTGGGAACAGCTGGACTGCACAACACGGAGAGAACAGCCCTGGGAACAGCTGGACTATACAACACGGAGAGAACAGCCCTGGGAACAGCTGGACTATACAACACGGAGAGAACAGCCCTAGGAACAGCTGGACTGCACAACACGGAGAGAACAGCACTGGGAACACATCCGTTCACAGATCGGGAGGCCGTCTCCCAAAAATGTGTTCGGAGATCCACTGAGCCTCACAGGAGGATCTCAGCTGATCCTGGAGTGATCCTTCCCTCAAACAGCTTTACTGCCGGGCGATGGGCCGTCAGCTCCGCCGCAGTCGTCCCCAGACGGCAGTGGTGCCATCCAGTCAGCAGTCGTCCCCAGACAGCAGTGGTGCCATCCAGTCAGCAGTCGTCCCCAGACAGCAGTGGTGCCGTCCAGTCGGCAGTCGTCCCCAGACAGCAGTGGTGCCATCCAGTCAGCAGTCGTCCCAGACAGCAGTGGTGCCATCCAGTCAGCACCAGTCATCCCAAGCTAGCAGTGGTGCCATCTAGTCAGCACCAGTCGTCCCAGACAGTAGTGGTGCCATCCAGTCAGCACCAGTCATCCCAAGCTAGCAGTGGTGCCATCTAGTCAGCACCAGTCGTCCCAGACAGTAGTGATGCTATCCAGTCAGCACCAGTCATCCCAAGCTAGCAGTGGTGCCATCCAGTCAACACCAGTCATCCCAAGCTAGCAGTGGTGCCATCTAGTCAGCACCAGGCGTCCCCAGACAGCAGTGGTGCCGTCCAGTCGGCAGTCGTCCCCAGACAGCAGTGGTGCCGTCCAGTCGGCACCAGTCGTCCCCAGACAGCAGTAGTGCCATCCAGTCAGCACCAGTCGTCCCCAGACAGCAGTGGTGCCATCCAGTCAGCAGTCGTCCCCAGGCAGCAGTGGTGCCGTCCAGTCGGCAGTCGTCCCCAGACAGCAGTGGTGCCGTCCAGTCGGCAGTCGTCCCCAGACAGCAGCAGTGCCATCCAGTCAGCACCAGTCGTCCCCAGACAGCAGTGGTGCCATCCAGTCAGCAGTCGTAACCGGACGGCAGTGGTGCCATCCAGTCAGCAGTCGTCCCCAGACAGCAGTGGTGCCGTCCAGTCAGCAGTCGTCCCCAGACAGCAATAGTGCCATCCAGTCAGCCCCAGTCGTCCCCAGACAGCAGTGGTGCCATCCAGTCAGCACCAGTCGTCCCCAGACAGCAGTGGTGCCATCCAGTCAGCACCAGTCGTCCCCAGACAGCAGTGGTGCCATCCAGTCAGCACCATTCGTCCCCAGACGGCAGTGGTGCCATCCAGTCAGCACCAGTCGTCCTCAGACAGCAGTGGTGCCATCCAGTCAGCACCAGTCTTCCCCAGACAGCAGTGGTGCCATCCAGTCAGCACCAGTCGTCCCCAGACAGCAGTGGTGCCATCCAGTCAGCACCAGTCGTCCCCAGACGGCATCGGTACCGTCCAGCAGGACACAATGTCAGGAAGATAAATGTCGCTTCCACCAATGCTGACACAACTTTTAGCAAGGCACTCAACTACCAGCAGGGCACCCACAGCTGCCAGTAGAACACATTCAACTGGAAGCAATATACACAAAGCTGCCAGCAATATACACAAAGCTGCCAGCAATATACACAAAGCTGCCGGCAATATACACAAAGCTGCCAGCAATATACACAAAGCTGCCAGCAATATACACAAAGCTGCCAGCGAAGCAAATACAAATGCTAGAAGGACTCACACAACTGCCAGCAGGACACACACAACTGCCAGCAGGACACACACAACTGCCAGTACGATACACACAGCTGCCAGCAGGACACAAACAACGCCAGCACGGCACACACAACTACCAGCACGACACACACAACTGCCAGCAGGACACACACAACTGCCAGCAGGACACACACAACTGCCAGTACGATACACACAGCTGCCAGCAGGACACAAACAACGCCAGCACGATACACACAACTGCCAGCAGGACACACACAACTGCCAGCAGAACACACACAACTGCCAGCAGTGGCATCATTGGCCAAACTAAGCCTTAGGCACGCCGGAGCATCGCACACAGGCGGCTGTTCGCCGGGTCATCAAAAAAGACGGCGAAGTTTTGCCCGCGTAACAGAAAGGGCGGGCTCGAGGGGATGTTGCGTAGGTGGGGTCATCATCACTAACATGACTTCTCCGTCCCTCTAAATTAATTACAAAAATAACTGAGTTTTGTCTGGAAATTTGTTTCTGAAGATGCTGCGTAATGAGGGATAAGGAAACTGAGGGACATACGTTGTGAAGTTTCGCTTTCTTATAATAAATTTTTCTTTGCAAAGCGAGACTTCGGACACGAAGTCAACGAGTAAAAGTAATGAGTTCTTCATTACCCGCGTTAGGCATGAACGCCTGTAGGAATTTGTATCTCTGATTGCGTCGTGACAGCAACAGTGTGCCATACAGAGCTCCATGATTAGAATGATCTACAATACTAGAGTACAATACTAGAGTACAATACTAGAGTATGGCAGAAAAAGTTTTGCAGTTAAGCGTTTCACTGTTCTCAAGGTACAAGTTTTGTTACAAAAGTTTATGCTTCATACCTGCAGGTTTCATCTTCCATTAAAGCAACGGAAGTTGTGTCGTCATGAGGTTCGAGAGCAAAATTTCCTCCTGCAAGTAAAGGCGCGAATATCAGCTTGGAAATGCTCGAAAGTTAAACAGCACCAATAATATTTAAATTTAGCTCTATCAAAAGAATGTACCGGAAATGCTCAGTGCTTACTGTATCTTGAACCTTCAACATTGAAACATGGCTGCTATGTAAATTGAAAATATTGTAGCCTCAGCTCAGCGTAAAGTTTCAACTGTCACGAAGAAATTCAGCTAAAGATAACATAAGCGAAATGGATTCTGAACGATAGAAATGGAAACTCCAACCAAGATTGAACCTTTACAACTGCTAGGAAGAAATGCAGCTAAAAAAGTACGTGAAATAGCTTATGCCCGACTGATAAAAAACTCTGTCTATGATACCCCCTTTTCCTGCACTCATGCTGGATGGTGTATCACTTCCTGTGGTTGATGACTTGGTAATCTTGGGTGTTAATTTTGATCCAAAGTTGACGTTTGAGCCCCACATTCGCTCGGTTGCCTC
>LQNS02278143.1:20459204-20473020 GCA_001587735.2 Parhyale hawaiensis | reverse complement strand
TTTTTTTCATTCTTTTGTTTTTCCACCCGCTGGGCTGGTTGCGTGGGGGTTTGTTAACCTCATGGAGTTTTTCCGTTCCTACGTCGCCAGCCTTGTGTGATTTAATAATAATAATAACCGCCGTTCATCCACCACCCGCTAGTACCGCATTACTTTTGAAAGCGAAGTGGCAGCAGAACATGCAGTTCATCTGTTTTTTAGCATATATTCCAGGAAATATATTTACCTCCGCCAAAGGAGGTTATATTTAACACATTAGAATGTTGCGTGTGCAAAACACATATATAACAACTCCAAAGTCGGGAGGCGTGTGATTTATGATCACAACGTTCTAATGTATCGACCCATGTCTTCCTGGTATGGGCAGAGAAGACACGGTGCAGGCCTTGAGGTCAGAGAGGCTGAAGTAATAGGGATGTCGGGTACAAAGCTCGTCCCACTCCTGGATCTGTACCTTTGCCTCATCTGAGAGAGCAGGAATAAACAAGCGACGGTATCCAGCGGGGGTGCATTGCTTCAACGCCTCGAATAAAGTTGATTTGAATTATTTCTCCCCCTGCGCACAGGAAGCGGTTATAGAGGCAACTCCCAAAAGGTGTGTTCGGTGAGCCGAGTGAAACTCTCCCTATGGCCTTCTTATTGTTAATGAAAATTTCCCAGGGAATTAGGGAAGGAAGTGAAACGGTGTTAAGCAAAATCAGGATGAGTAAGAGGTCGGGATTCAAATTAATGCATGTTGGCCATGTTGTCGAGGGAATTAAAGAGCTGAAATTATTGATAAATCGGGTCAAGATGGACGTTTCCTCGAAGGGAGCCGTGTAAAGGAATATCCCATTTAATAGGATGTGGAAGAGGAGGAGGAAGCCTCAAAGAGGTCTCCCCCCTTGTACCCTCTCCATCACAATCTGAGAGGCTGTGCCAGCCAGGCTGGTGGGCGTTCATTGCCGTTCAAGTCACCTATGACGATAACATCAGTCTCGATGCTAAAAGCAAAAGAAATATTATCTTGTAGTCCAGGGGTCACGATGGGGTAGGCGAGATGCAAATCTTTATTACAACAGGTTGTTTATCCTAGAGAAGTTCAATACCCTGTAGTTCCACGGTAGAAACACCGAGAAACAAAGCTGTGATGTCAAAATGCTCATGGGAGATGACGTAGAGAACCAGCAAGGCCAGACCACTCCCGCGAAGGCAAAATCCTCTAATTATATTGGAGTTTTGAAGGTAAGGTAAGGAGACTTTGCCAGTGAACTTGGTCTCCTGAGTAGCCGGGACAAGGATGTGCTCCTTAGCCAGCCAGTGCTCAGGTTCACTCTTAGCGTAGCGTAAGCCATTGCTGTTGAACTGTCAAAAGCAGACCCACCGGCCTCCATCAGAACTAGAGACGGCGGCAGAGGACAGTGACTTAGGGTCAAATGACGAAATGGCCGGTGAACCTGAGGCAGAAGTTGGACAAATCTAGTCTAGAGAGTATGAAAAAGGCCCAGCAATGCCCGAGCAGCGTTTATGCAACCAACAACCGCAATTCGCACAGACTAAAGCCCATCCTCTGGTGGAAACCTCGACAGACGAGACAGCACAAGGCCACAGGTCTGGATTGGAGGGTATGTCTTCACAGCAGAGCAAAGAGACGAGAAGCAAAACCGCCATTGAAAGAGAGAGGACCCAGGCCAGAATAAGAGGGGCACCCTAGGCCAGCGAGAGGAGCCTCTGAGTAAAAAGATAATAGCAAGCAAGGCAAGAGAGAACCCCTGGATGGAGAGAGGTGTGCCCCGTTTGCCCCATCCAGGTGAAGACCAACCACCAAGCGTGCCCCTTAATGCATTGGCGACGGATCTCCATCCAAGACGGGGTCCATCAACAGCGAAGTCGTAGGGCACACTGGATGAACTTTGAACCGTACTGACAATGAACGTAAACGTAAAATCTTAGTACGTTTTTGAATAAAAACACCGCCTAGAAAAAAAAACGAACAAGTAAGCTTGAAGTGTTGTGACTATGAACGTACAACAGTAGCACCAGCGAAAAACGAGAAAACAATTATTCTACCAAGACTGTCCAAGCGAAGTTGAATTGCATTTTAAAAATGTTTGAGGCCCAATATCTCCTCACTTGAGAAAAGTAGAGAGAACGCTACAGCTTGCCAACAATAACCCCAAGTTTTGTGTACTAATAAAATTCACAAGGAAGGTAATCTTATTAGGCCTATTGTATCATTTGTGGGGTCTCCAGCTTTCGAAACTTTAAAGCTAGAATCTAAATTTTGACTCAAAAGATTAACTTAAAATGGACGCAAAATCCACGTTGGAAACATCACCATTTAAAAAAATCATTGGCTCACTTCATTCATTGTTGAATATCTTTTCACTTCTGTTCCATTGGATTTAGTTATGCCGTGGGCTGCAACTAAACGGGACCTTAACAATCTCTCACAGAAGTCTACCAAACATTAGACTCGTGAAATTTGGCAACTACTCAAGATTTGCATTGACGCTAACAGCTGCCAGTGGAAACCATCCTTCGTCAAGCATCAACACGGCGCTCCATGGGCTTTCCAGTTTCTGTAGTATTTATTGAAACCAATCCGCCCCATTCTTCCTGCAATTAGGACTTGTGGTTACAAGCTTGCTAAATTTTTTATTCCAATCATTAGTTCAATAACTTAAATAAACAAATATACAGTGTAAGATTCCTCTTCATTTGTGGAAAAAGTATTCAAATTGAAGTTAACTCCTACCAGCACCATAGCCAGCTTTGACGTTAAATCGCTCTTCACGTGCATCCCACTAGTTGAAACCATAATGCAACATGTAGAAGAGCAAATTTTAAACTGTGAAAATGCTCCTACCACCCTGTTCTCTAAAAAAAAAATATTTACACTACATTATAGCGGTTATTCCTTCCAATGCAACAGAGGAATTCTTTAATTTCATCAACCCCATAAATTACAATATCTAATTGACCTACGACGTCAAGGACGATGGCAAACTCCCTTATCTTGATCTCTTAATTACTCGCATCCCTAACGGATCTTCATACTTCAAATTATATCGTTAGACAGCTACCATCCAAAGTCAACAAAGCGAGCTGAAGTGATATCCCTTGTGGACCCTGCCAGAAAATATTAATCAGAGCAGAATGTCAAGGTAGAACAACAATAAATAAGGTCGTGTTAAAGAAGAATGTTATCGTATCAGATATATTAACCAAGTTATCAATCAGAGCAACAGAACTAGACGTGATAATCAAAATCATATAATATACTGCTCCGCACCGTACATCGGAGATGCTGCTAAAAAATCAACTTGATTCTCAAACGGCGCAGCATCCAAGTTGCCAGTAAACTTACAGACACGTTTAACAAAAAGTTGAATAACAGCATGCAATAATGCAACGTGCAATCGAAACATAATGATGTGTATTAAATCGACTGTAACAACTGCAGCAGGGTTAATACAGGAGAGACTCTAAAGTAGCTTTTTGTAAGGCTGGATGAGCACGCTAAAAATATTAAAGATGTGCAAGCTTCATCGGTAAAGGTTGAAGATAATGGCCACGAAAGGAAATAACCTCAAATCTGGACTCCTCTTAGTTTAGAAGCAATTTACTCTCATAACAATTATACTGTAATTCTATTATACAGGCACATCCAATTTCCAGAAGCGTATCACTGGACTCTTGAATAACTTAGCAGATGACTTTATTGGAAGTTTATTTTATTTTGGAATATACGATGCTATTGTTGTGTAGACAGCTCTTCCGTTTCAAAACTTCGTTCCCCTTCGACGATCAGCATTTAGCCATTCGAATGCTCGGGCGATAACACAATGTAAAAAGGCAAATATATTATAAATCACCCTCCTAAACATAAATCCTATGTGTCAAATATTTAAACTTATATACAGTGTCTACAGTATCTCTAAGCACTCCCATGATCATGCTATCGCCGTCTTCTCACAGGAAAACTTTATTTGCTTGGAGTTCACGCTGAGCAGACAAAGCAAGCGATCAGTGAAGTCGAAGGTGAGGTGTTCCACACGGTACCAGTGAGCCGCGAAGAGGAGCGAGAAAAATGAAGGTTTCGCTGCAGTACTTTTGAGCTAATTTCTTCTGTCGATGCTGTAGCTGGTTTTTTTTTTAAAAAAAAAAACTCGAAAGAAAATTCGTTTGATGTAATATTGCATATCAATTATTTGCAGTTACTGTACATGTTTTCAGTAATGATTGTCTACCTGCTAGAAGGAAATTATTTTCACTGCGTGGAAAGAACATTGTGCTGCTGAACAGTACTTCGCCCAAGCGCGCACTCCTCGTTTGATCATTAAATTTGTCAGTTTCAGGGCATCCTTTATAACAAGCATAGTGACGAAAGTATGATGAACGAAGAACAACCCAATTAAAAATTTTAGCTGGAACTACGCAGGTCGTGATTCTGAGCGGAGCATCCATGAAGCTCGGGTGTTGCTCGGTCGCTATGAGCGTTTTGGGGCTGGCATCGGCGACCTCGTTCCGAACATAAATCACCCAAGCTGGGCACGCTTGCCAGACCTTGTTCCACAGATATTCCGCGACTTCGCAGAAGTAGCAGTATGCTGCTAGTTTGGCCAAGGCGTGGAAGATCTGTGGAACACGGTCGGGCAAGGCTGCCCTGCTTGGGTGATTGAAGTGACAATAATTGTGTCAAACAACATGACCTTTGTGTCAAAACAACACAGCGGTTGTATCCAAACCACATGACAGTTTTGACAACAACGTGGCAGCAGTTTCTTTAAGTCAAATAGAAAAAATAACATGATAAGCACAGTTGTGTTTATTTGTTTATTGATGTATATATTTGTACCTCTCGTGTCTCGTTCTTAACGAATTAGATAGGCAAAAAATTTGCCACGCTGCAGGTTTTGTAATTAGGTTGCGTTTCCATGGAGATCGAGAAGCAAACTTAAATTATATTATAGAAGATGGCCAAAGTGCGTAATTTTTCCGTATAACTGAATGCACTTCTTGCTCAGCCAACGTTGAAATAAAAATAATTAAGTTATTACAGTTTCTCTTAGTGCTGCCATGGAGTCTGGTTTTTACTACTTTCTCCATAGATTGAAGCTATATTTGCTTTCAGTTCACGACGTAAATATTCTAAATTAAGCAGATGATAAAAAAACACAGGAAAGCGTTTGTCAAGGTGCAATAGGCGCAGTCTTTTATTATTATTTTTTTTTTGTTTGCTTGCTTTCTTTCTCTATTAGTTTTCGCTTAGACTAAAAAAAAATTCAATGTATTGAAGTAATATTGAACCGTACCTAGGGTGTACAGTGTAGGATACGCAGCGGTGAATTCAGTGATACTTCACTGCTCCCTAATATATACCTCTTCCTTCTCAAAATTAGGTTCCCTATCAACGAATCAATAGCCGCTACAATATCTAACAGATACGGACAACCCGGCGTTTCAATGTTCAGAAAATATGAAAAAATCTCCAGAAACTTGCAAAATCCAAGCTAGACTTACACTTCCTAACCTGTTGCGAAGCATATCAAGTCACCCCAAAATTTCTCCGCTTCCGTTTGTACCGACAGCCACTGCAGAACAGTCAACTGTGCAAATCGTGGCAATCTAAACTCTTGGACTTAGAAATTAAAACCCAGCATTACAACATTGTCAACCATACACATTCGACTAACCAGTACCTATCTCAGATTTAAAATTCATTTTCATTTCTTGACTACCTCAGTTCAGTTCACTTTGTACAGTCTAACACAAAGAAATTCATAGATAGAACCAAATTCGTCCACAAAAGAAAGTTGAACAAATTAGGAGCATCCTGTAATCCAGACAACGTAATTTTCTGCTACTCAACCATGACTTCAATTTCTACTGTCATTTGGCCTGGAATTCTGCCTACCCACAAACCGGACTATTACAAACATTACATAAGTTTTGCAGGCTTAGCCAACAGACTGAAATCTCAACTACTGCGCCCCAACTTTTCATTTCCAAAATAAAACACAAAATTAAGGAAGCTTGTTATAGCATTTACACTTCGTACAGTCAATATAAAGTGTTCTCTCCAATTTTTTCTAGGTCCGATCTATCGCTATTATCAAACTTCCACAAAGAAAACTCCGTTGTGTGCAGACCCGACAAGGGAAGAGGCGTTGCCATTCTAGATAAAAATCAGTACTATCAAAAAATTAATTCCACCCTCTCCGATACAACCAAGTTCACTGTTTATGATTTGCATGCCGATCCTTTCAAACTTACGCTTAAATTAAATTCATCTACAAATTCATAAGTTTTTAAAGAAATTGTTAGACCAAGGTATCATCACTGACTCAATTTACCGCTCACTTCACAACTCAGGTGCTTCCCCTAGAATAATGTACGGGCTTCCGAAAGTAAACAAAGCCGATGTCCCAATACGACCAATTTTAGCTGCTTGTAAAACCCCGTCTTATTCTATTGGTAAATTCCTCGTTCTGTTACTTGAAACTTTTACTACTAATCAGTTCACTTTGCGCAATTCATATGAATTCTGTGACCGTATCAAAGACCTCCAATTGCCTCCCAGCGCCCACTTATCCAGCTTCGATGTAACCTCTCTTTTCACAAACATCCCCGTAGACGAAACTATAGATACCATTTGAAACAAAATTTTTGACGGCACGGACCTATTCCACAACATGGCAACATGGACAAACCTACCTTTAGAACTTTCCTTAGTCTCGCCATTAAAGATTCCTTCTTCATGTTTAACAACAGACTGTACAAATAAATTGATGGGGGTCTCCATGGGAAGCCCGCTCAGTCCGTCGCTATCAAATATTTTCCTATGCCATCACGAAACACTTTAGCTTAACGATTGCCCAAGTGACTTCACCCCGATCCACTATAGTCGTTATGTAGATGACACCTTCCTAGTATTTAAGAACTAAACAGATTCTGACTTATTTCTGCAATATTTTAATAGTAAACATCCAAACATCAAGTTCACCGCCGAAAATCAGTCAGATAATTCTTTAGCTTTCTTAGATGTTTAAGTAACCAACCACGAATCAACGCTTGTCACTGGGGCTTACAGAAAGCCCACATTCTCCGGCCTCGGGACAAGCTTTTTCAATCACTGCTACGATCAATTTAAAATCAATGCTCTAAAAACTCTACTATTTCGAGATACCATTTGTCCTCCTCCTACCTTACCTTCTCAAACGAAGTTGACTTCCTCCGAACTTTCTTCAAAAATAACGGTTACCCGCACCATCTTCTGGACCACTACTGCAAATTGTTCCTAGACAAACTGCAACAAACCCTCTGTCCCTAAATTGGACTTGTTTCATTCGCTTCCGTTCTAACACAAAGCTTCTGCTAGTGCAGCAAACACATTGAAAACGTTCCTCTCTGAAGCCTACCCACACATAAACTTCAAGTTTTCGTACAAAAACACATTCACCATAGGGTCCTCCTTTAAATTTAAAGACAAACCTCCCACACAACTGCTGTCAAGTGTTATTTACCGTTTCAAATGCAGAGGATGCAATGCCTCGTACATCGGTAGCACTGGACAACATTTCAAAGCCCATATTGACCAACATTTAGGTCTATCCAGCCGAACAGGTTTACCCCTTGCAAAACCTTCACATTTAGCTCCCCGCCTACATGCTGAGCAAAACAACCATCCCATCAGCAAGAATGACTTCTCAATCATTGACGCTTCTAATCCAATAGAGCTCACAACATTGGAGTCGCTCTACATCCACAGAACAAGACCTAGTCTCAACATTATGACCTCAGATGTACCGCTTCACACAACCCTTGATGAGCTACGCATCCACCGACTGCACTGGAGCTGACATCCGGCTCCTCCACGCAGCCCTGTTCATTCGCTCTTTAGACTCCCCCTGATCACATATATGCTCCCCTCGGTAGGAAATAAAACAAATGTTAATTTTAGGTTGTAGATTTCCATGCTTACTCTCCTTCTGATGATGGAATTTGTACATGTCCCGAAACGTTAAATTTTATATCATCTGTCGGCATTAGAATTATTATTATTTTGCATGTAATATAATATACGGGAAGGAAGGAGTGGAATTCTCAGATGGATTAAAACTGAGAGCACTCAGCTCTTATGATAATTTGAGCTGGTTGTTGCAGCGTTTCCTTCAGAAACATAAGCGACGAAAACGAAAGTATAATGACTGAGGAAGAGGCATCACAAATTCCTCGCTGTCATTTTTGACAGCGCGGGCACTTTAGTACTATAATAAAACCAATATTCACAGCTTACATCAGTTATAGCCTAAATCAAAGAACTTGCCAAGGAATGTAAGCACTTCCCAGAAATAGCCTAAAGAAACATAGACTGTGAAAACAACTCACAGTATGGATCTTTATCAGTAAGCAAAAAAAATTATTTAAAATCTTGAACGAGTACTGCATAACTCATCATAACTATGCTTAATCGTGTTCATATTCTGCCATAGATGAAGAACATAATAACTACTATATTGCACTTTTTAGCTTACGCACTGCCCACCCTGCACGGTATGCTTCTGTTACAAAATGAGCGCCGTGCCGTCAAAAATGTCGACAGAGAACTCGTTACTGCACATCTCTGGGTTCTTCAGGCTCGAAGCCAAGATCCAAGAAGGAGCGAAATGTTTCGGTTCTGTTTCCTTCATTTTTACTGCAAATATTTTGAAAAAGGACCAGCCGTCCACTTTTTCCTCTCTGCTGCCGAAATATAGAGCAGTACCCTAGTAGTTCTCTGTTGACGTAACAGTTTATTATTAGAACGTTTCAGCAGCGCTAGGGCCGTGAGAAGGCCACAGGTCTGACCTCATCGCGTCGATAGGCCAAATGTAACATCAACAGTTAGCTTTGTTGTGAGATGCACTCGAACTCTGGCTGCCTATGAACTCCAGTGTTGGTTACGTCGCCGTCGGTCGCCCCCCACACTCTGACATCTGACACTTCGCGGTCCCCTGCGCCACAGCCTAAATTTCGCTTAGACGTTCCGGCCGTCACTGGCTGGTATGAAATACATAAATGAATACACTTCCCAAACAGACGGAGATACTCTTAGGGTATCTGATATCCTAACGGCGCAGCCGTGTCACGCAACACTGCTGCGCAGCATGGCTTCCCGGCATGGTGGCCGCTTCCTCTCAACAGCCCAACTGCCCCCTTCGTCGCCCTCTGCACCCATTACCGCTCCCATTGACCGGAATAATTAGAAAAATAATGCTCCTAACCTCATCTCCTCTCCCCCTCCCCGCCCTTTCTAGCGACCCCCTCCACACAGAGGGATTAAAAATCTGCCCCTTAGGAGGGGTCGACAGATTTGACAAGTTGGTTCCTTAGTTGCTCCATTACTGCCGCCGCTGTCTTGTACGGCGAGTCGAGTCAGTGATAACCCAGCACGGATCATTATCACTTTATCAGCCGTAGGTGTACTGGAATCAAATGTAACAGAAGGAGCGGAACGATATTCACGTCGAGTAGGCAACACGCAAACTAAGATTCGACCCATATTGTCAATCATGGCAACGTTTGCTTCAATATTTGCTAACAAAATTGCTGCAATAGTCAGCATCGGAAACGCTTAGCTTCTACTTAGCAATGAACGTTCACAGTCACTGAAAATCAGGTAGAAACATAAATTGGCGTCTTGCTGGTCTGCATTACCCAATTCGCCATATTTGCAGGTCATTGCAGGAAGTCATTCTATCTTCTTTCTTAGCCAAAAACATGCCCTGGGCTACATGTATATATTGTCTGAACCTTGGAAAGACAACATTGATGGGCACTTCTAAGCGCAGTACCAGCAGAAATTAGTCAAAAGAAAATCACTAAGATGCCTACTCTTGGCAAGAGGTGGCTGACAAACATCCAGCGTATGCGATACAATTGACTGAAACTACTTTGCTCAGTTATTCGTAATAAAACCACTGCAGGAGAAGGGAAACATAGCATGGTACTACCTGATGAATGAATGTACTTCGGTATCAATATCTGACCCAAGCACAGCACCCCCGCCATCCACGGCCCCCTCGCCATCAAATAAATTGTATCTGGGCCGATCTTCTCAACTTAATAAGCGCAGCAAAACCTCCTTACGTTTAAAGCTCCTCATTTTTGATCAAGGGGCCAACTTCACAATCGTAATTTGGCTTATAGAACAAACGAGCAAAGTTTGCGAAGACCTCGAAAGTTCCCTGATAACTACAGATTGACTCCAAACTTATTCCATCTTCCAGTCCACCAGAACTGGATTGAACAAATGCGCGGTCTGGAGGAGCGTCGCGAAGACAAGTCGCACAAGCCCTTAGCGGTCTTTGCTCAGCATTGAATGATGGGTTAGCTGCGAAGTACTGCTGCTTACTACAATTTGCTGCCACTGTCGTGCAGGCTGGTCCGATTTACTGCCAGTGTCGTACAGACTGGGTCTGTTTACTGCCACGGTCATACAGAGTGCAACTGTTTGCAGCCAGTTTCATACAGTGTGGATCTGTTTTCTTCCAGTTTCATACAGAGTGGATCTGTTTGCTGCCAGTGTCATACAGAGAGGGTCTGTTTTCTGCCAGTTTCATACAGAGTAGATCCGTTTGCTGCCAGTTTCATACAGAGTAGATCTGTTTGCTGTCAGTGCCATATAGAGTGGATCCGTTTGCTGCCAGTTCCATACAGAGTGGATCTGTTTGCTGCCAGTTTCATACAGAGTGGAACTGTTTGCTGCCAGTTTCATACAGAGTGGATCTGTGTGCTGCCAGTTTCATACAGAGTGGATCTGTTTGCTGCCAGTGTCATACAGAGTGGATCTGCTTGCTGCCAGTGTCATATGGAGTGTGTCTGTTTGCTGCCAGTGCCATAAAGAGTGGAACTGTTTGCTGGCAGTGTCATACAGAGTGGATCTGTTTACTGCCAGTTTCATGCAATGTGTAACTGTTTGCTGCCAGTGTCATATAGAGTGGATCTGTTTGCTGCCAGTGTCATACAGAGAGGGTCTGTTTTCTGCCAGTTTCATACAGAGTAGATCCGTTTGCTGCCAGTTTCATACAGAGTAGATCTGTTTGCTTTCAGTGCCATATAGAGTGGATCCGTTTGCTGCCAATTTCATACAGATTGGATCTGTTTGCTGCCAGTTTCATACAGAGTGGAACTGTTTGCTGCCAGTTTCATACAGAGTGGATCTGTGTACTGCCAGTTTCATACAGAGTGGATCTGTTTGCTGCCAGTGTCATACAGAGTGGATCTGTTTGCTGTCAGTGTCATATGGAGTGGGTCTGTTTGCTGCCAGTGCCATAAAGAATGACTGTTTGCTGCCAGTGTCATACAGAGTGGATCTGTTTACTGCCAGTTTCATACAAAGTGTAACTGTTTGCTGCCAGTGTCATACAGAGTTGATCTGTTTGCTGCCAGTTTCATACAGAGTGGATGTGTTTGCTGTCGGTGTCATATAGAGTGGGTCTGTTTGTTGTCAGTGTCATACAGAGTTGATCGGTTTGCTGCCAGTGTCATATAGAGTGGAACTGCTTGCTGCCAGTGTCATATAGAGTGGAACTGTTTGCTGCCAGTTTCAAACAGAGTAGATCTGTTTGCTGCCAGTTTCATACAGAGTGGATCTGTTTGCTGCCAGTGCCATACAGAGTGGAACTGTTTGCTGCCAGTGCCATACAGAGTGGAACTGTTTGCTGCCAGTTTCAAACAGAGTGGATCTGTTTGCTGTCAGTGTCATATAGAGTGTGTCTGTTTTCTTCCAGTTTCTTATAGAGTGGATCTGTTTACTGCCAGTGTCATATAGAGTGGATCTGTTTGCTGCCAGTTTCATACAAAGTGGATCTGTGTGCTGCCAGTGTCATATAGAGTGGATCTGAATGCTACCAGTGTCATACAGAGTGGATCTGTTTGCTGCCAGTTTCATACAGAGTGGATCTGTTTGCTGTCAGTGTCATACGGAATGGATATGTTTGCTGCCAGTTTCATACAAAGTGGATCTGTTTGTTGCCAGTGTCATTTAGAGTGGATCTGCTTGCTGCCAGTGTCACACAGATTGGGTCTGTTTTCTGCCAGTTTCACACAGAGTGAATCTGTTTGCTGCCAGTGTCAGAACTGTTTGCTGCCAGTTTCATACAGAGTGGATATGTTTACTGCCAGTTTCATACAGAGTGGATCTGTTTGCTGCCAGTGTCATACAGAGTGGATCTGTTTGCTACCACTTCCTTACAGAGTGGATCCGTTTGCTGCCAGTTTCATTCAGAGTGGCTCCACTTGCTGCCAGTGTCATACAGAGTGGAACTGTTTGCTGCCAGTTTCATACAGAGTGAATCTGTTTGCTGCCAGTGCCATACAGAGTGGAACTATTTGCTACCAGTGTCAAACAGAGTGGATCTGTTTGCTGCCAGTTTCATACAGAGTGGATCTGTTTGCTGCCAGTGTCATATAGAGTGGAAGTGTTTGCTGCCAGTTTCANCCATACAGAGTGGAACTGTTTGCTGCCAGTTTCATACAGAGTGAATCTGTTTGCTGCCAGTGCCATACAGAGTGGTTCTATTTGCTGCCAGTGCCATACAGAGTGGAACTGTTTGCTGCCAGTGCCATACAGAGTGGAACTGTTTGCTGCCAGTGCCATACAGAGTGGAACTGTTTGCTGCCAGTTTCAAACAGAGTGGATCTGTTTGCTGCCAGTTTCATACAGAGTTTATCTGTTTGCTGCCAGTGTCATATAGGGTGGATCTGAATGCTGCCAGTGTCATACAGAGTGGGTCTGTTTTCTGCCAGTTTCATACAGAGTGGATCTGTTTACTGTCAGGGTCATACAGAATGGATCTGTTTGCTGCCAGTTTCATACAGAATGGATCTGTTTGCTGCCAGTGTCATACAGAGTGGGTCTGTTTTCTGCCAGTTTCATACAGAGTGGATCTGTTTACTGTCAGGGTCATACAGAATGGATTTGTTTGCTGCCAGTTTCATACAAAGTGGATCTATTTGTTGCCAGTGTCATTTAGAGTGGATCTGCTTGCTGCCAATTTCACACAGAGTGGATCTGTTTGCTGCCAGTGTCATATAGAGTGGAACTGTTTGCTGCCAGTTTCATACAGAGTGGATATGTTTGCTGCCAGTTCCATACAGAGTTGAACTGTTTGCTGCCAGTTTCATACAGAGTGGATATGTTTGCTGCCAGTTTCATACAGAGTGGATTTGTTTGCTGCCTGTTTCATATAGAGTGGATCTGTTTGCTGCCAGTTTCATATAGAGTGGATCTGAATACTGCTAGTGTCATACAGAGTGGGTCTGTTTGCTATCAGTGCCGTAAACAGAGGGTCTAGTTTGTGGCCCACATCGTACTACAAGTGCAATTTATAACGATGGAAGTTTTTGAGTCAAATGCTACGTCGAACTTCCAATTAATGAACGCGCAGCAAGACACAACGTTGTAACTTTGATCTGCTGATCCTTGCGTTGTTGCAGCAACAGGGAAGACAGGCAACTTTCAGTTTACGGTCGTGCAACATCAGGCCACCTTGCAACTCGCATGTCATTATCAGATACTGATGTAAATTCCATTACAAATTTGTAGGAACACTACGTAACTAAATAACAGAATTAAAGCACTCTGAGAGCGCAGACCTCCGCCAAGCGAGGCAACGGTAGCAAAAAATTCAAATTGCTCTGAAACCACAATTTCCTTTGTATCAACTCCAAAATCTGATCATTTGTGCCTTTTGATAGTTATAACAGCTTGTGCAATTTTCTTGAAGATCCGTTCATAACTTTTTGAGTTCTACTGCTAACAAAGGTTATGACAAACATGAGTCAAACA
>LQNS02278143.1:20385191-20396415 GCA_001587735.2 Parhyale hawaiensis | reverse complement strand
AATGCCTGTAGTGCCGTACTGAGGTCTGTACTAATGCCTGTAGTGCCGTACTGAGGTCTGTACTAATGCCTGTAGTGCGTTATTCACTGTGAACCTGTACCCTCCCTAAGCAGCAAGAAATGCCTTCAGTGCGGACAGGCACAGGCCTGTAGCCTCAGCCCCGATTTGAGGCACGGTAGCCACTAGACACCAGGCACTGGAGGCAGTCTAGGCAGGCGAAGCTGAGGATCTCAGGGGATTTGGCCGCAGGATTGCTTTCATGGCAAGAAAGCCGGGCGGGAGGGGCAGGCGTGGAGGGGAGTGGGAGGAGAGGGGGAGCAAACCGATGAGGTGGGGGAGTGATAGGGTGCGAGGAGGTGACAAAGAGCGGGGGGGGGGGACACAAGGTAGAGGTTTGGGGAAGTGGCAGAGATGAGGGGTGAGCAAGTCAGGAGGAGGAGGGGATGGAGGTGAGACTGGAGGGAGGTCACAGGGGCGAAGGTTTTTCCCTCTACCAGAGCTGAAGGGGATATATGAGAGGGAGGGGCAGGGAGAGGGGCTAAGGGGTGTCGGAGAGGAGTATGTGAAGGGCTGGGGAGGGCGGACCTGACACGGCAGAAGTTACAGTATGTCCGATGGACCAACTTCCAATGAGACAATCTGTTCCGATAAGCTATAGCCTCAGCTCTGAGCGCCTGCTTCGCTGGTTCGGATTGAGTTTCAGGCCCTGGGGGGCCCAGCCACTGGCCCTGTGCCCCGTGAGGCCCAGCCACGGCCCCTGTAGAGCTCAGCCACAGGCCCTGTGGGGCCCAGCCACTGGCCCTGTGCCCCGCGAGGCCCAGTCACAGGTCCTGTGCCCCATTAGGCCCAGCCACGGCCCCTGTGGAGCTCAGCCACAGGCCCTGTGAGGCCCAGTCACAGGCCCACTCATATCGACAGCTAGACCGCCTCTCAATGAGACGTTCGCATGCTGCTACCAAAAGCATTCGCTAATTGGCGCCGCACGACAAGGAGCCAGGAGCTGCTAGGGACTGTCGCCAGAGAAGACCGGGCCCTGTGCCGCACAGTGGACGGCTGGTGTGAGCAGTGCATCGCTGGGGTGAGCTCCTGCAGGGGTCCACGTACGCCGCCTCGCCGGCTCTCCAGATCATCTCGGCTTGCACGGGACCGCACCGTTAGCTGCCCTTATGTTGAAGCTATAGCATCCTGTGCTGTCCAGACGCTGTGCAGGCGTGTGATACGCTATATAGGAGTACGACACACTGTGCAGGAGTATGATACGCTGTACAGGGGTGCGACACGATGTACAGGAGTACGATAGGCTGTGCAGAACTGCGATACACTGTGCAAAATGTACTATATATTATGTGCAGGAGTATGATACGCTCTGCAGGAGTACCGTACGCTGTGCAGGAGTACAATACGCTCTGCAGGAGTACCGTACGCTGTGCAGGAGTACAAAACGCTCTGCAGGAGTACCGTACGCTGTGCAGGAGTACCGTACGCTGTGCAGGAGTACCGTACGCTGTGCAGGAGTACAATACGCTCTGCAGGACTACATACGCTGTGCAGGAGTACCGTACGCTGTGCAGGAGTACAATACGCTCTGCAGGAGTACCGTACGCTGTGCAGGAGTACAATACGTTCTGCAGGAGTACATACGCTGTGCAGGAGTACCGTACGCTGTGCAGGAGTACAATACGCTCTGCAGGAGTACTGTACGCTGTGTAGTAGTACAATACGCTCTGCAGGAATACCGTACGCTGTGCAGGAGTACATACGCTGTGCAGGAGTACAATACGCTCTGCAGGAGTACCGTACGCTGTGCAGGAGTACAATACGCTCTGCAGGAGTACCGCACGCTGTGTAGGAGTACATACACTGTGCAGGAGTACGATACTCTGTGTAGGAGTACATACGCTGCACAGGGTTACCGTACACTGTGTAGGAGTATATATGATTTGCGCGTTTGGTGGATTTGCGCGATCGATCGATCGCGCTGCGCGTTTGGTGGATGTTGTCGGTATTAGGCCGTAATTTCGGGTAAGTTGGACTATATTCGGGTTTAATGTCGGGTAGGTTAGGGGAGGCAAGGACTGGTTTTTTGTTTTTCCATTTTAAAATTTGAACGATCCACCAAACGCGCAACGTGATCGATCGATCGCGCAAATCCACCAAACGCGCACAACATATATGAGGATTCAACATTTATCTTTGAATATAAATAAATATTCAACTTAAAAACAAAAAAAAAATGCACAGTTTGGCCTGACCCAAAATTCTAGAACACATCAAAAATTTTTATGAATTCATTAATTATTATTGGCCTTTATAAATGGAAAACGCTAATAAAAATCCAATATTTCGTTAAGTTTCATTTACTTTGGATGACTTTATTTCATCTCCGTTCAGACGAGCTAATCAACAGATTCTTACAAAAGTTGCTTGTGATTCCTTACTATTCTTCATCAGGAAACGCCATGAATCCTCAAGATTTCGTTGACTTCTGTTCTGAATTTTCTGTCCGGTGATCTCCCAAACATTCTCTTTGGAATTCAGTCAGGACTCTAAGGTGGTCATTCCATTACAGCTTTTCGTTCCTCTACGAGATAATTGTTCCGATTTTAGCTTTACGGCTTTGCTTTGCATAAAAATCTGGGTGAAAGAGCATGACGGTGAGGAAGTTCTTGTCAAACACCGGCATTAATTTTTCCACGTAAGCGAACAATGAGACCAAGTCCTGCTGACGAAATCATCCCCCACACAGTTACGCTCCTGCCTCCTAACTCCACTGTTTTCGTTATGCCCTGAAGAGATAGCCATTCTACTTCCTATGTACGCCTTTCCATGAAATCCAAACAAGTTGAATTTAATACGTAAATTCTTCACTGACATTAATTATCTTCCATCGGGCATCTGTCCACACAATATGCCCTATGGCGAAATCAAGACCTTCCTTTGATTTTTCTTTGAAATCAAAGGGTTGCATGCTGGAATCCGAGGCAACAATTTTCCTTATTTAACCTGCGAGAAAGTTTTTCTTCAGATTTCCTTTCACGTTTGCTCAGAAAATTTACGAGAAATTCATGTAACTGTCTCGCATCAGTCGTTTAGACACTGTAACAATCAATCGATCTACTCGTTCAGAAGTCATTGAAGGCCTGCCGGTCTTCATTCAGTTTTGGTTTTATAGTCGTATCAGTCTTAAATCTGTTGATAACCAACACTTCTTGACCTTTTTATGATACCAGCAATTTCAGAAATGGAATTTCTTTTTTAATGATTAGCTAGCTTGAGCTGTTTTTCTTCAAGAGTCAAAGTTTTACGTGTTGATGCCGCCATAGTGTTTGAAAAAAGTTTCGAAAATATTTGAAAATCTAAATTATGTATTGAGGGGTTAGGGAAAATACATAAATTGAATATTATTGCACTGATCCAGATAAATTAACAGTGTTCCTTTACTTTTGGCCAGGACAAAATGAGCAGTTCCTGTTTCTAATTGAATATTCGCTTGCAGTTAAGTATTAATGTAAAGTCCTTATGTGCAATTCATACATTTATGTTCCAAGTATATTTTATGAAAGCGTTGTAAACGAGAAGCAAAACATTTTAATTAATATATATTTAAAAAAATGTTGTTGTTCTGTTCCTAGCATTTCAGCCACTACTGCATGTATATACATACAACATATGCAAAATGTGAGGTTCCTCTGTAAAATTAATAACACTGTAAGTGTTGGGATAGACTAAGTTAAGAAGTAGGGGATTTGGCAAAATTTGCAATATAAATGGCGTGACTGCGCATTTTAGGTGAACTTAAAGTAAAGTAGATAACTGATGTTTTGCTAACGACCTTCTTGGTTCATTGAATGTTGCTGGCCACATCTCTTTCTAAGCCGAAAACTGTCCAACTTGTAATGATTTATCTTGATCATCGTTCTTGCCATTTAGTAGGCACCATACGGTTAATACTTAACCCTAGATGTGGCGCCCTTGGGGGAGTTAAGGCTGGGTCGATCTTATCGGCCTGAGCTGCATCTAGCCAGGGTAAAACCTTTACTGCTATCTAGTGTTAGTGTGCTCAGAAGTGAGATTGCCGTTCACCTTTACTGTGGAACCCACTGAATGTTACTTCCTGTGGACTTTTTTTTTGAGAAATCAAGCGTGAGTCGTGTACCAACCAGGAACTCTTAAATTTTTACATGATCCCAAATGTCTTCCATTTTGCATCATCGACTCATATGGGGTATTGTCTTCCCATTACAGTTGCTCCGTAGCTAATAAAACTGTTGCTAAGGATGAATTTTACGGTACATATATCGGTATTTCGTATATTGAGTGACGCGCAAATTTGAACTTTGTTTAAGATATTGTCGGTCAATCAAGTGTTTCACCCCTGTTATGATACCGTTTTTTATATACAGGTTAATGTACACTGATCGGTTACTTGTTGGGCTTTATAAGTGTGCCGAACATAGATTTCTGTTCTTAGTTTAAACAAAATCCAAATATTTGTTTTCTATCGCAAAATTCACAAGCTGTGCTTCTCCATCTGAAATCAATTAGTGCTCTTCATTTCCTGTTTCATTTAACATCAATGGCAAAACTGAAATGTCACGGTGGTAATTTTGATTGTCCTATTATGTAGTCATGTTAATTTTGCATAATTCACGAGATTTGTAATGATCCCCACCGAAAAGGTTGTGTTTTTGTCGGAGTTTGTCTAGCTCTTTGTCACGAATATGACTCAAAAAAGTTATGGACGGACTCTGTATGAAATTGAATGGAATGCTAGGTGTCCGGTAAAGATTCGTTCAACAATTTGCTTGTTTGTCTGTGTTTGCTGCGCAACATAACTCACACAGCTATGAAAACATCTTCACGAAATGTGCAAGAATATTGGGAATGTTACGAAGGGCAACTCACCAAATTGTGGTAATGATGAAAAGGAGATCCTGGTGTCAGGATCGAGCTGAACTTTTCCTTAACATTGCCTTGTTCAGAGGAGTTATAATGTATGTGTTCGCAGAGCGCTTCCTATTTTATTATTTTCAATACTTGATTAGAGCCCCCCCCCCACCGTCAAAAATGACGGCAATAACTTCATAATTAAGCTTTTTACTGCTCTTGCTTGCGGTACGGGTTTTGTTGCAAAAAATTTGTCTCATATCTGTAGATTTGATCTTCCTTTAAAGTAACGAATGTTGTGCTGTCACGAGTTTGCTAGAGCAAAATTTCCTTCATGTAAGTAAAATCCAGATAAATCAGTTTTGAAATCCTTTAATGTCAAGTGATGCCCAGAAATTATATTTCAGTCACAAAAAATATACCGGAAATGCTCTGTACTTACCGTAGCCTGGATATCAGTAGTTAGTGGAACCATCAGGATCAAATAGTACCGAGCTACGTTTCAAATGAAACGGGCTTCAAAAATGCAGTGTTTCGGCTTTCGAGCGTATCTTCCAGAAACTATATTTGTCGTCGTAGTTCAGGGTTGAAATTTCATGGTATCTCATCTTGTTATACAGTAGACGAATTTTTTATAATCTAAATTCTTAACAACGTCACAGACGGAGGACCAGCCAGAGGAGCAAGCAACCAACAGCTGTGTGATATTATGTAGTGGGTTTTTGAGGCCGCCCAGTTCCGATAGCGACATTTTCTGACTTGAACAATCGTTACACCGCAACATACAGGTGTTGTGCAGGTGTACGGTGTAGTGCAGGAGTGATGCACTGTATAGTGCTCTACAGATTTACTGTATAGTACTGTATACAGATGTACTGTATAGTACTGTACAGACCTTAGATACGCTGTCAAGTCATGCGCTACACTACTATGCAGAAGTTTAGAGGCGAGTAAAGCCTTTCAAAAGTACGTAGATGCCCAACATTTTTACTTAGATAGAGCCAATTGTACGCAGATATAACTTTTCAGATGTAGAGAGATCTTATAAATCATAATTATAGTTCTTTCACTTAAGCGAATATTGTATGACATAAACATAATTCTTTAGTGCTAGATATGGTTTATGAGAAAACCTAGACTAATCTCTTTAGACGTAGATAGAACTTGTAAATCAGATATTTAGCTCTTGAAACATAGCTAGAACTTAGTTGTTAAACTATGGCAAATTTCATATAATAAATGGAAAGTCGGC
This sequence comes from Parhyale hawaiensis, assembly GCA_001587735.2. NCBI lineage: Eukaryota > Metazoa > Arthropoda > Malacostraca > Amphipoda > Hyalidae > Parhyale > Parhyale hawaiensis. Next base: position 20,390,276 of record LQNS02278143.1, on the reverse strand, counting down.
TAGTCTTAAAATATACTTTGACGTTTCGGGACGTTTTTCCAATCTTCAGACGTCTTCAGAAAGATGGGAGAAGACGTCTTGAAATGTCAAATTTTTATTTTTAGACTAGTCGACCTTATATTTATTATAGCTAGAACTTGAAACACATAAAGTGTTCAGATATATTATACGTAAATATCACATACTAAACTTAGATGAAGCTGTCACATACACACTAGTTATGCAAACGCAGACAAAGCTGATCAGATGTAAAGAGCGGCAGACACAAAGCATGTTCGACTGGGACATTCCTGTCGAATATTCAAGTGCACTTGACTTTTCGGACCGATCGAACGGATTTTAGCAGTTAAAGTGTAAAAAAGTGAACCTAAGCGGTGACGTCGCTAGCAGACTCTCTCATGCGCTCCTAACATGTAAAATTTACAGAGCCTGGCACGATGGCCATCGCCCCTTATACGATGGCGATAGTGTGTAGACCATTGCCATCGGAAATACTACGATCTTACGATGAAAGATCGCAGAAATCCATTGGCGATAGCGATGGTCCGATGGAAATCGTATCAAACATACGGCGATGGCCATTTTCTCCTTCGTCGATGGTGTTATGAGGAAGAAAATAATTAATGGACCTATGAAATGATTGAAGATGCCATCGGCGATGGCATACGATGGGCATCGTCATCGGTTGTACTTCCGATGCCGATAAAACAAGGCTAAAACTACAGAAAAGCAGCCTTACGAGATTGAAACATTCATTTTTTAGTAACATTAAAACAAAGAGGGGGTTAGAAAGTTTATTTTGATACATTTCTTAGATCTAACAATGTAAATTAATAACTTAGGCCGGGATGCACGAAACTTCACTAAGTGTATTTAGCTCACAGAATTCCCCTTAACTTCAGAAAAATGCACTTTGTAAGCTCCGGGCACATGCACAAACGATTTTCGCTTTCCTGCCAAAAGAGATTTTCCTTTTTTTTTTTTTGTACTTAAGTTAAGGGTGCTGGGACCATCCTTAAATGCGATGAAGGAACAGCCGCAGAACAAAAAACAACAACGAGGAAACATAACGAGTGCAAATTTGGTACATTTTACCCAAGGTTTACATTCTCTAAGTATTTCTACAGAAGGATCGCTTAAAAATATTATTTTAGTTTTGTTTACCCAAGCGCCCAAGTGGCAAAAAATTTCTTGCACGTCTGGCAACTTCGCGCGAGCTTCGAAGCCGTAGTATCCAATTTTCTATTGGATACTGTCAAACACTTTCATGCATCCCGGCCCTGGGCCGGGATGCATGGAACACCACTAAGTGTACTTAACTCACAGATTTTTCCCTAATTTCAGAAAAATGTATTATGTGTGCTGCGGACGTATCCAGAATCCCTTTTCGTTTTTTCGCCAGAAGAGATTTTTCTTTATTTTTGCACGTAAGTTTAAGGCTAGTATGACCACCCTCAAATGCAGTAAAGGACACAGCTACCAAACCCCAAGTATAATAAGGAAACATACAACGAGTGCAACTGCTGTAAATTTTAGCTAATAATAATCACCTCCATTTATTTGCACAAAAATTCTCTTAAAAATTATCTTTTAGCACCCCTCCATTTGTAGTGAAACTTTCTTCGCACGTCTGGCAACTAGGCTGCAACCTCTGGCAGCATGCACCTTCCTGTGAACTTCGAAAGCGAAATTTCAGAATTTACTGAATATTTTAGGCTCTGAATGAAACTGATTTCACAGAATAATCATTTAATTTTGCTGAGTAGCATGGCGCGTCCTAACTTTTACTGCTTGCTTGGAAATTATATTAGAGAATTACACAGCCTTCACAAGGGACGCCCAACTCTATACACGAGCTTAGGCTAATATTTTTCACTTTTTTGTCGGCGTAGTTACAGAAAAAAAATAATATTTCAGACAGTTTGCATTGCATACCGGGAACAAAATACTGTTCACGAGGCTTAACCATACATTCAATGAATCTTCTCAAGCAATCGTTTGAATTTTTGCTTAAACACATCGTTCCAATTCTACAGCTGTCAGCTGCCCAACACTCCTCTGTGCAGCCTGCGCTTTGTTAAAGAATTCATGTCAAAAAAACTGTCTCTGTACTTACATGATTTCTTATTCATTATCTCATCGTTCCTTGTATGTAGTAATATGCGATTTGAGGTATCAAATTAACAAAATAGGTCGGAATAGCAGACACACCGAAAGTAGAAGCGATCAGCTGATTCCTCAGTGTTTTAATTTTGCGTTACAATTTCTCATGTAACAAGCGCTGTGATTGGTCGATGTTAGACAAGGGGAGGAGTTTTAGCATTTCGATTCAGAAGAACCTAAATAGAGGATAAGTGCCTTTGAAATTACTTTATGCATTGGAGATTTGGTGGACTTAAATTGTCCTCAGGAAGAGGCTATTAAAGCAGTTTAAGGAAGGAATTTCTCCCTAGCGTCACGATCGTTTAGTGCATCCCGGCCGTGGGCCTTACATTACGCACCTTTTATCAGCTAGGAATAGTATTACTGGTTTGAAAATCGCACGCATGCCGAGGTTATAAGAGATGCTGCTTTTTTCGATGTTTTTGGTCTGAGATGTTTGCATTTTTAAAATGTGTTAATGCAATGGTCCACAGCCGATTATGACGCCCTATGATGGCCATCGCCTACGGTTATTTCATCGTAGTTCATCTGCGATGAAAACTGGCGATTTTTGGTTCCGATGCCGATGGAGTGATAATATTGCCATCTCCATCGTAAGAACGATGGCGATGGCCATCGAAACATAATCGGAGATTTATGTAAAACTTGTGAATTTGCCATTCACATGAGTCAACCATGTCGCTCTCTATGATAGGTTAGAAGTATGGAGCTGCTGACTCTGCTAATTGTTTGCTAGTTATTTATGATGTGTCGGACACAACAGTGACGATAGTACCTAAACAGAACATAACACTGTGTCGCTTGAGTGAGCGGCACAGTAGCTGATACGTTTCTTTACTTATACGGAGCCACGGTATGGTTCAGCGACATATACTTAAGTTAACCGTAAGAGAAGTTTTCTTCTATTGCTTTCAAAGAAAATGAACTAATGATTTATAAAAGTTTAGAGGGTCAAAATTGCAAAAAAATCTTCCTTTTATTTGAATATTAATTCATAGGAAGGAAAAAAGTTCGTTTTCTGCCACCACTGTTGTTTACATTATGGAAAAGTCAAGTGTATTACGCTAAAAAAAACTCAAACTACCTCTGGAGCAGCATTGAGTTGTCGGCCCAAGCAGGATACGCTTCAGGCCTTAAACTCCAGTAAAAGTGGAGAAAAGAAAGGTTTGAATTGACTTCCCGCTTGATTACGCCTATAGATAGGCTATCAGGCATAGATGAGCTTTATGAAACACTAGTGGACTCGCGCGTGAAAAAATTCACGCTTAATATATATTTGCTTAATATAGGCAGGTATAAAATCTTCTCTTCTTTGACTTGCTTCTTCTTCTTCACAAAGAATTTGTGATGACTGATGACACTACTTCATTATTTGTACTTTCCTTACTAAAAATATAGAGGAAAACGCTACGACGCCGTTCACTTCAATTATTCGTCTTCAGCTCACTCCTTCCCTCCCTTAGATGACATGCAAAATATTAACTGTTTTCGTAGGTGCTGAAATATCACCGATTTTTATTTCCGCAGCGTATCCAGAATACACAGTGAAGTAGTTTCAGCGGAACAAAATTTTCACTCCCGAATAGTTGGAATAAAGAATTACTACGTCTACTATACAGAAAAAAATCGGTTCCTCTATGCTTCGCTGATTTGCTACAAAATCTGTATATCGTAATCCAAAAGGAAATATAATGTCGATGTAAAGAAAAAGTAGCGAATGAATATCAGACTCGACGGGAACGGCAAGAGAAGCTGGAAGAGCAAGAATTTCATTCAATGTTAATAGCGATAAGTACCGTATTCCAAATTCAGCCTTCTTCTGCAATATGGTTTATTAGGCCGACTGAATCCCATCACAATGGAACAGGATCGCTAAAATTTCCAACGGGGCAAGAGATGCTTTCAGATAATAAAGGGGTAAGCATTTCACTTTCCCCTTCTGCAACCTCATCATCGTTGATTACGAAATATGCATCCTGGCCAAGTTTTCGCCTATTTCGTTAAGAACGGACACAAAAAAAAATAAATATTGGACGAAGGAAACCTCAGAAGAGAGTACGAACGACGATGCAACGGACTGCTTAGAGAAGCTGCATACATGTATCAGTATTCAGTGAACTTCAACGTTGGAAAAGAAAGAATTTTCCCTATCTATTCTTAAGAGCGTGACACCGAACATATAAATAAATACATAAACATACGACAGTCATTCTTAGTGTTAGTAGATGAAGATTATTAGACATTGGTGATACTCATCAGGTATAGATAGAGCTTAGCTGACGCAGTGCAAGCATATCAGATATACGTGTTACACATTAAGCTTATCAGACATACCGTACATATAGTCCGTTGGACATACATAAAGCTTGTGAGATGTAATTCAAGCCGTTCGCTCAGAAAGTTACCCATTACCTCATAGAGCAAAGCTTTGTTTCCAGTAAGAACAAAAAAAAAAATAACGTCTGCAGACACTGACAACTTACACTAATAGCTAACGGTAAACAACTCGAGCCACAGGTAAGGTAAAGCTATCCAGACATACCCATACATGACTCGATTGTGTACAGCAGCAAGAGACACAACTGCACAACAGCATGAGACACAACCCAGCACACAACTGCACAGCAGCAAGAGACACAACCCAGCACACAATTGTACAACAGCAAGAGACACAACTGCACAACAGCATGAGATACAACCCAGCACACAATGCACAGCAGCCAGAGACACAACCCAGCACACAACTGCACAGCAGCAAGAGACACAACAAAACACACAACTGTACAGCAGCTAGAGACGCAGCACTGTTGGAAATTTCCAATATTCGGACGGCTCTGGTGTCCCTATTTTGTCTTGGGTCGTCATGTCCGCTGCTGAATGCAGCCAAAGGGAGGTGTTCGCATTCGAGGTCGTGCGTCTGGT
>LQNS02278143.1:20362950-20373157 GCA_001587735.2 Parhyale hawaiensis | reverse complement strand
GTCGTTGAAGCCATTCAAGTACTTGAATGTTTCTATTAGTTGCCTCCTGAGTCGTCTTTGCTCGAGAGAGATCAGACCCAGTTCTTTTAGGCGACATTCATACGACTTGTTTCTCAGCTGAGGTCATCATTTTTGACAGCGCCGAAACTTGAGTTATTAAATACAGAAGCAAGTTGGCACAAATAATACATCCTTCTTAGTAGCGTGAGTACCACAGAACTGAATAGAATGAGAGTCAACGCACTTTCGTGGCCGTCATGTTTGACGGCCAGATACCTTGGTAGCAATAGAATAATTTCTTAAGCAGATTCTTAATCTAAAGCTACGTACAGCGTTTAACTAAATGATGAATCGAACTCCGTAATAAAGTAAAGACTGTTGCGTATATGTTGGTAATATTATGTTGGAAACGGCATGGTCTCCATACTCCTAATAAACTAAATATTTTCTTTTACCATAGACCACACAATACCTTGACTGGACACTGAAATCGGGCCTCTCACAATTGGGCCTGGAGGCTGGTTTACATGAGTGTTAATAAAATGATTTCTACTAATCACAGATACCTCAAACAAAGATTAATTTTTTCGTCGTACCATCAGAAATACGTTGCCGAGCAGGGAATCTAAATTCACAAACATATATCTTCAGTAGGCGATATACATCATACCTTCGGACACCAAGAAAATTGAAAATTCTTCATAATTTCTAGAAGTATTACAATTTTACAGAAAAAAATGGCTCCCACGTACTACACGTAATGTACTTCAATATCACATTCACCAATTGAGTTTCTTCAAAGGACGGATTTGAAGCAATAACCTCAAAATTTGATGTATGTGGAGCTTTCGATAGACCTCATCCCAATAGACGCAACAAAAGTGAGGTTAAGAAAACCCAGTAATGTCGAAAAGATTAATTTAAACCACAGTAATACTAAATTGGTACCTACCAATGAACTAAGAATAGCTACATGTTAAACTATGAGATAAAGATACCAAGACAGCAGGTAAATGATATTAAAACTTAAAAATTTATGGCTGATACAACCCTTCAATACTACAACCATCTAAAGCTGCCCATCGTGATTGTCAATATCATTTCACATAACTGCCTAGGTATATTACACCACTTTGTGGTTGCCTACGTTATATCACTTCTTGGTTTGTTATGTTGCATCACTTTTTGGTTGCCTAAGTTGGAACACATCATGGTTGCAGGAGTTAAATCACTTCACAGTGGCCTACGGTACATCACTTCAGGGCGGCCAATGAAACATCACTTAACAGCTGTCAAAGCTACATCATTTCACGGTTATCAGTGCAATATCACTTAATGGCTGTCAATGCTGAATCACACTGCTGTCAACACTACATCACTTCATGGCGGCCAGTGCTTCATCATTCCGATCACTTCACGGCCGCCAATACTGTATCACTCCACTGCTGCCAATGCTATATCACTTCACTGCTTCCAATATTATAGATCATTTCTCCTCTTCCAATAAGAGACTTCACTGTTTCCATTGCTGGATTACTTCCTGGCGGTCAGTGCTTCATCACTTCACTGCTGGCCGGGCTCCATCACTTCATGGCTGCCAGCGGCTCCAATTCACCTTTCAGTTCTACAGTCTATTCTGCTTTGCTCGCTTAGCCTGTATAGCTACGTAATAAGTTTCAGTAGGACTTTCATCAGCTTTCACTTGGCATTTCACAGCAAATCGAACATACCATACCACGAATTTGAGAAGTTTCAGTTCTACAAAATAACAGTTTATTTTGCTAACTATTGTGAAATAAGTTTACTGCAAATATCAAAGGATGACATAAACAGTTGCTCTACGTAATTACACCTCAAGCCTTAATATTTTCGTGAATTTATTGAGTATAGAAGTTTTAGACGTATGTACAGATTTGCCAGTCATTACTGAATGTAAAAGAATTAAATCAAATAGCCTAAACATAGTATAAAAATAATGAGAGAACATGTAAAAATGCGTCTGCGGCACCGTGCAGCAAGGCCCAATTGAGGCACCGAACTCTGCATTAGGGGCCAGTGTACAGTCAATATATGGTGAGGTCTATGTTTTGACGTATTCATGGAAATAATAGGATGTGTAATCTGAATACTTGTATATAGTTGCGACAATAGTTTGTGTAAAAAGATAAAAATTAAAACTATTACTGATAATATGTTGATCAAATGCTCCCAAAACAATAATATGAGATAGGACAACATTGGGGTATGGTTTTTGGAAGCTCTTTCAATGATTGGAAGAAAATTTACTGTAGTAGGTGAATTAAGATATCTAGTGTGACTGTCCTTTTAGCTCCAGTAAGTTATGCAAACATAGAGTAATTATTTATACTAGCTGGACCCGTGAAACTTCCACGGCTTTGCAAGGCCTTTCAGACAGACACATGAAACGTTCATATTTTAGTATGGTAACACCACACTTATTCTTCAACACAGGGACTCGATGTGTGATATATTAAGTCCATCTTCTTGATTGATAATAATAGCCATAATTCCCTGCAGTGGAGTAGCCAGGGGAGTGTATGGGACACTTCCTCCTTAAAAAGTTGCACGCACCCTTCACAGGAAATGCCTTGAAAAAATGCACTGATAGGGCCTAGCTTTTGTGTCTCGCTGGCCCCCGTTGAATTTTGCTAGCACTCTTAGTGCCCACCCCCACATGGAAATTTTCCAGGTTCCAACCCGTTCATTCAGAAGTGCCCAGAGGCATAAAAATGATTAAAAAGACCTTGTCTAGCTGCACAGGACTGCTGTCTTCCGCGTATCATTGGACCCGTGGAATATTTATATAAGTTAGCAGAATCCGTGAAACGTTCACTCTCTGGCTTAAGGCGCTTCAGATAGATCAGTGAAACCTTTGCATTGTACCATGGCAATTCCCTATCAACATCACAAACAGCACCGACTCGATGTATGATATCTTATACGACCAGCCTTTTTGATGATGATAATTACTGAATCTGCCCTTGTCTAAGTAGACACGTGGATTATATTAATAAGTTGCTCTGTCAAACTGGACCCTTGGTATTCCTTTAGATGCAAACCACGATACAGGTTCCCAAAGATTTATTCTTAAAAATGTCGGGCGTATAAAGAATTAAAAAGACCTGGCCTGTGGCCGAGAGATTAGTCACCAGCCGAATCACAGATACGCCAGCTTCCCGAACTCAGTAAATCTCGAATTTTCTTGTATCTATTAGTGATGAAGAGCGTGACACAAAAGGTAAGTACGTAGGTACATAGACTAGCTGCACCCGTGGGAATTCCACGGTTAGTGAATGTTTTCACCTACCTTATATAACTTGAGGTAGCGCTCATATCCTAACCCACCCCTTCTGAACTAACGCGCTTAACCCAGTCTATCGTTAAGCAGTCCGTCTACCTGACATCTCGTCTAACCTTTCCTAGTATTTCGATGTCACTGCTGAATCACGCATTTGTTCTGTCAGTAAAAATGCTCAATTGTGTCTTAATGAAGGTATATATATACGACGATGCATTTTTTTTTTTTTTGCAATGTTCTCTTGCAAACCTTTTTTAAGCTCTGTTTCCCACAGTTTACCGCTAATTTAGCAGTCCATAAGGTTACATGTTTCAATTTTTGTCAGCGTATCCAATTTTTTCTCACTATTTCGGAGCCCGTGGATAGTGATCAGTAGCCCATCGTTTTCTGCTTTGTTTAATTCGGTCAATTTCTTCACTCGCAACAGGGTAATCTTCTGTTCTCAAGATGTCATTTTGTTTGCTCAGACATCGCACTGAAGTTGGAGGATGATTTCCCTGCAGCATATTCGCTCCAAACAATTTCAAAACAAAGATGCCGGACACTTCCGTTCGTTCTGTTTAACGCGGGCGTATCATGGCTACGCAACTGGCCTCATTAGAAATGCCATCCGCTGCCAGCAAAGCGAATAGAATGTTGTGAAAAAAGGAGACGCCGTGGGTAGATCTGATACGGGAGACATGATTCACATTTGAACTCATATCTCTAATTTACTCCTATTTATTAGTGAAGAGCCTGGCACAAAAAGTACGTAGGTAGGTAGGTAGGAAGGTACTACCGTATTAAAATATATATCCCTATTTTCAAAAATTTTGAATACAAAATATTATTTCGGCAGGGAATCATTCCTGTGTCAGTTTGTGCCTCTCAACTAAGCGTCCAATAGTTTGCTGTGCCCATGGAAGTACAGGATTGAGTCTGCCAAAAAACTTCATAAAACATTAACCGTCAGGTAGGCTGACTCAGCACTTTAGCTGTGTCACCAGTCAAGTTTTAGATCTCCCTTCAAATTTGGAGAGAATTTGAACTCGAAGGAGTGCGTTCGTTTATGCCATTTAAACGGATACAGTAACGTACTGGGACACTGAGTTGAGGAAACACGATTTTAGCGTGTCGTGTGAACTTGCCTAGCTTTCTGCAGCTGTGCGACAGATACGGGCGTGAAAAGTAGAGTAAAAGCTCATCCTTTTAGTTTATGCTTTAAAATATCCCAGTATTTCGTTGTGGCCGTGCAAGCCCAGCGTGAGTGCACTGAAAGAGTTATTGTTAGCCGCTGTGAAATGAGCTTGCATAGCAAGGGTCACTAGTAAGACTGCTGCATCCTTTCAATTTTGGAGCGACTTAAAACACAGAAAGCTGCGTACTCTTTTCGTTGCCTGTACGAACACAGCACCTCATTAGAATGATGTGAATTATAAACGTAAGGTAAAAGAATAACACGTGTATATAAGCCTTTACATTGCTAGGAATTTATAAGAAATAGAAAGTTAACAGTACTACACAAGCGGTTTTATAATCAAAATATATATTTTTACTACAAAAATTTTATTTTTAATATCAGTCGCCAGTCAAATAAAATGGAACACCGATCGTTATGCTAGGTTTACACGTGAGCTTTTGTTTACAGCAGCGCCGCTTGCAAGTGGTGCTACACTCACACTGACACAACCAACAACCGAAGTTTTTTTTTTTGTACGGAAATTGACAGTTAAACAAGCGACTAAATTAGCACTCCACCAATTTTTCAAACATCTTTGACAAGATGGGCGTCAGGACGCAGCAAGAGGACGTCCACAAGCCTGGCGAAACATTCTGAAAGTGCATTCCTCTGCCAAGTAAGGTAATGTAGCGAAATATTCAAATTGATCCCGAGTCTAGGATTTCTTATTACCATTAAAATTTGATTATTTAATTGTTCCTCCTAACAGTTTTCCAGATTTCATCAAAATCCGTTCACACCTCTTCGAGTTATTTTGCCAAAGGTTAATCATTCGTCCCTCCGAACATGCCTGAAAATTCCTCTAAATTTCATGAAGATCAGCCCAGGCATAGCTTTTTGAATTATCTTAGTGACGCACGGAGAGAAAACAAGAAGACAAACCGACATATTTCGATAAAAACATCACCTCCTTGGTGGAGTTAATAATTCAAACGCCATACAGCAACAGCGTTCACACGTACGTTACGTGTGAACGCTCCTCTCTTGTGTATCATTGTTCATCTTAATAAATGTTATTGATTACGCTAAACCATAGCCGTCTATAAGTTTGTATCCCTGAAAGACACCCGTACAGATCGCTACAAGCTTACAATACAGCTGAATTTCACTAATAAACATGAAGAAGTCTACTAATATGTTACGAAAATAGAACGAACGAAAGGATGCTGCTAAGCCAACTGAATTCACAGCTGACATTTCAAAACAAATTGTGTATCTTCCAAAGCGTTAGTTACGTAATATGCTAACCGCCAAGTCAGTTGGCTTAGCGAGTTTCACTAGTAAACTTTTGTATCGCTAATAAATATGCAATAAATTAGAAATAAGGCACTGTACAGTTTTCTACTGCTGTTATTGCTTGAGGAACGGTTGGAGATGAAATCGCTTTGGCCTAAATCTCGAAAGCGATCGATTACCACGCTTAATCGCTTGGAAAACTCAAGTACATTGCATTATCATGAAAGCGATACCTCAATCTGACTCGTTTTGGGTCCTCTGTGGTTGTAATTTAAGAAAGGTTTAGGTAAAAACTTTTTTATGAATATCACTGAGTTATTTGAACGGCATTTTGTCGCGCGCGTTCGTACTGTTTTTATAGCGAATTGTCTAACAGAAAAGTACAAGAACTTCCTGCCTCACCTGATAATGACACCAGAACTTTTCTGCCTCCCGCCAGCGTGAGACGAAATCTGGAACATGGCGAAATCGGGAGCTTGAGACCAATACTGGACGCGTTCGAATGGGTCTTCAAAGTCTCTTTAAGCCAAGAACGCGTAACTTGACTCGACGGAAACTTCATACATGAGTTTTGGCTTTAGCATTTCGTATCGTGTTGCAAGGGTTTAAATGAAACAAGATTAGGTTGAGCGGAGTTAAAACTCCACTTTGCTGAGCAAGTTTGAGTTTCCTAAAGTCTCAAGGGTAACCAATTGAGGCGCAGCGCCTGACGTTGGATACGAAGGGGTTAGGGCATTGCACTTGTCTACAGTTGGGGGCAAGTTGATTTTCGAAGGCTTAATTTCGGCGCCCAGTGGAACGTGCCTCCAAAATGTTCTAATATCGTGAAGCCTCACTGCTGATATCGTCCGACGCTTCGATGACCGTGACGGAAAGGTTCTCGTGTGAACCCCGTCACACAAAATAAACAAGTTATACTTGGAATACAACTTCGATATTTAGCACTAGGAGATTTTACAGCATAGAACAAACATGCGGCTCGAAGCTTTTATTCATAAGAATTGTTGGATAATACGAGCTCGATATGTGCTGTAGCTCTCCGTACGGTCCGTGAGGAGGAGGGAACAACTGTTCTGCTGTGTAGAAAGTCAATTGGTGAAATGTATCTCCTCTGACTTTTGAAATTGGTTCGGAGATCAAGCAGACGGATGTACTATAGCCATTCACTGGCAAACTTGGAGTGATAATTGGGCAGTTGGCACAGGCACACCTGCATGAAAGTTACGGCACAGCTTGTCGTGCCCCGTCACGTCAGACGAAGAAGACTGACTCCAACAGCGCTCGCATTTCTTTACGTAAGCCGCTGATAATGAATGAGTTTCCTCTACTCTGCGTCCGAATTCGTTGCTGTGTCCGCTCAAAAACTACAAGAGCACAAAGCTCTTTGCGCCTTCATTGCCTCCGAGTTATTCGAGACTCCGATATAGTAACACTTGCTGAGCAGGCAGATTTGGCGACTAACATGTCAGTAATTTTGTTGGTAAACACACAGTCGTCTTTACGATGGTTCAGTGAAGCATTTGACAATTAGACTTCAACACTTCATATCAAGCGGATCATATTTACAGCCTGCGGTAGTTAAGCGAAAGCCAAAATACGCACTCACTGCACAGAAGCCATCAAGCTGGCGGCAGCGATATCGTTTGTTTGCGTCAGAGCAGAGCAGGGTTGCCAACTGGCGTTCTTCACTGCCAGGGTGGAACAAATCTTGCAGTGGAGAACCCATCTGGCGGTCTCAGTTGGCAATTTGGCAGTCTGGTAATGAGCAGCGTATACGTGCTCTTCCATTGCAAAACAATGGCGCTTGTGGGGGCGATTTTCTGTCGACAAGTTAACCGTAGCAGACTTGTAACAGCGTTTATAATAATTGTTTCCTTGAGGAGATTCACCGGTGACGAGTAAATAACTATATGAGGAGAGTCTGGCAGTGAACAGCTCAAATCTGGTAGAAACTGAAGGCAATTGGCAGCAGACTTCTCGTGTTGGTAATCCCGCAGCGCAGTCAGCCTGGCTAGTGTCAGCTTAATACGATCGGCGCAGCGGGTGCGTTTTTGGCAATTTTTTACAAAGATTAACAGGGCCACCCGCTATTTAATAACTAAGATACTACTTTAGGGTTAAAGTACATTTGGTTTTAATATGTTAGGAAGGCCAGGATAGGTTCTGCTCACTTTAAAATGCTCATAATACGTGCGAATCAAAAAAATAATTATAAAAAATACTATGCATTTCTGATTGCTTTGCATGGGCATCACTGCACTTATCTGATGGTGTGCTATCATTATCTAGTGGTGAACTAGCTGAGTGCCGTATGGGATCTTTGTTAAAATTTACCAATAGCTGCAACTACGAATTTGTCGCCTTAACAGCCATTTTACTAATTTGGTCGGGCCGCGACTGCCCACCTGTGGCCGCAACAGCCGCGCTACTGCGCCAGGCCAGTGCACCGCCGCCAGTGCGACCCCGCCGGCAATTGCCCCAAATTGAGCCCACACAAGCAACCCTGTCGCGCGCCCGGACCAATTACCCCATTTTTCTCCCCATGAAAACCGCTAATTTGCTTTGAAGATCAAACAGCGATGCCGCTCAGCGGTGACAGTGGTGCATGCTGTCCTGCAGCCGTGGGGCCCACGTGTGGCCTCATGCTGTCCTGCCTACGTGGGGCCCACGTGTGGCCTCATGCTGTCCTGCAGCCGTGGAGAATCACGTGTTGCGTCACGGTGTCTTGCAGCTGTGGGGCCCACGTGCCTGGCCTCACGCTGTCCTGCAGACGTGGGGCCCGCTAGTGTCCTCACGCTGTCCTGCAGCCGTGGGGCCTACGCGTGGCCTCATGCTGTCCTGCAGACGTGGGGCCCCACGTATGTCCTCATGCTGTCTTGCAGCCGTGGGGCCCGCGTATGTCCTCACGCTGTCCTGCAGCCGTAGGGCCCACGTGTGTCCTCACGCTGTCCTGCAGCCGTGGGGCCCACATGTGGCCTCATGCTGTCCTACAGCCGTGGGGCGTACGTGTGGCCTCATGCTGTCCTGCAGACGTGGGGCCCCACGTGCTGCCTCACGCTGTCTTGCAGCTGCGGAGCCTACGTGCGTGGCCTCATGCTGCCCTGCAGCCGTGGGGCCCACGTGTGGCCTCATGCTGCCCTGCCGCTGTGGGACTCCACGTGTTGCCTCACGCTGTCTTGCGGCTGTGGGGCCAACGTGTGGCCTTAAGCTGTCCTGCACACATGGGGCCCACGTGTGGCCTCATACTGTCCTGCAGACGTGGGGCCCCACGTGTTGCCTCACGCTGTCTTGCAGCTGTGGGGCCCACGTGCCTGGCCTCACACTGTCCTGCCGCTCTGGGGCTCCACGTGTTACCTCACGGTGTCTTGCAGCTGTGGGGCCAACGTGTGGCCTGAAGCTGCCCTGCAGCTTTGGGGCCCCCGTGTGGCTTCACGCTGTCCTGTAGCTATGAGGCCCCACGTGTCTCGCGCTGGGCTGCAGCTGTGGGGCGCCCCCCTACGTGTGCCTCAAGCTGTCCTGCAGCTGCGGGGCCCTACGTGTGCCTCATGCTGTTCTGCAGCTATGGGGCCCCACGTGTGCCTCACGCTGTCCTGCAGCTGCGGGGCCCCACATGTGCCTCACGCTGTCCTGCAGCTGTGGGGCCCCACGTGTGCCTCACGCTGTCCTGCAGCTATGGGGCCCCACGTGTGCCTCACGCTGTCCTGCAGCTGTGGGGCCCCACATGTGTCTCACGCTGTCCTGCAGCTGTGGGGCCCCACGTGTGGCGTCAAGCTGTCCTGCAGCTGTGGGACCCCACGTGTGCCTCACGCTGTCCTGCAGCTATGGGGCCCCACGTGTGCCTCAAGCTATCCTGCAGCTGTGGGGCCCCACATGTGCCTCACGCTGTCCTGCAGCTGTGGGGCCCCACGTGTGGCCTCAAGCTGTCCTGCAGCTGTGGGGCCCCACGTGTGCCTCACGCTATCCTGCAGCTATGGGGCCCCACGTGTGCCTCAAGCTGTCCTGCAGCTGTGGGGCCCCACATGTGCCTCACGCTGTCCTGCAGCTGTGGGGCCCCACATGTGCCTCACGCTGTCCTGCAGCTATGGGGCCCCACGTGCGCCTCAAGCTGTCCTGCAGCTGTGGGGCCCCACATGTGCCTCACGCTGTCCTGCAGCTGTGGGGCCCCACGTGTGGCCTCAAGCTGTCCTGCTGCTGTGGGACCCCACGTGAGACCTCACGCTGTCCTGCAGCCGTGATCCCCAAGTGTGGGTGGCCTCACGCTGACCTGCTGCCGGCAGTACCCCAACAGAAAGATAGTCTCTCCGCATGAAGCTACGCACACAACATGAGGGCGCATTAGCAGCCCACGAGGCGCAGGCTGGAGTTATTGCCTCACATACTACAGAGAGTCTGGCACCAGGCATGAGAGGTCGCTAGCGGCGCGGTGGTGCAGT